>JAUYWG010000064.1:9557460-9577978 GCA_034779775.1 Enteromius afrohamiltoni | reverse complement strand
AATGAAAAGGTGTTTACTTTTCCCCCAAAAAAATATTTAAACATATTGCAACATTTTTTGCAATTAGTTGCAAATATATATATATATTCAACTAATTATTAAATAATTTAAAACATTTTTCCTACTTTATTTTTCAGTTTTATTGGGAAGATTTAAAAGATAATAGCAAGGAGGTAAAAGAAAAATTAACTTCTCCATTATTTTCTTTTCAACTCTGCAGTCATAACTAAGTGGTCCATTATAAATAGGGGAAAAAGAAAATTGCTTGCATTGAAAAGGCAAGTTTTGCTTTGAATAAGGAATTCATTCTATGTAGATCTTTGGTCAACATGCTCATATAGTATATAATAAAATAAAATCCAGTCTTAATAATAATGCATTTTAACACGTCACACAAGTGTCCTGGGTTTTTGCCAAAGTCCTTAATGTGGTAGAGTGTTGTACAAGGACAAAAATGCATTCACAGTCCGTTTACTGCAGGCAATAAATAAATAAAAAGCAAAAACGGTAAGTAAAATATCAATTCATTTTTATTTTCACTTGTTGAATTTTAAGGCATGCTTTTAAATGCTTTAAAATTAATAAAAATGACCTTAAATGGTACTAAAATGCCTGCTTATTGTTTGCAGTATATTTTACTTTATTCAAATATTATGCTCCCGCAGAGCTGTGTTATATAAAATAATGTCCATTTTAAAGCACAGAAAAACAACGTAAAGAGAGATTTCACTCAAAAATGAACATTTTGTCATTATTTCCTCCCCTTCATGCCATTCTAAACCTTATGAGTTTATTTTTTGTTGAACATAAAAAGTAGATATTTGTTTTAAATGCTGGTAATCAAAGCTGATGGTCCTTATTGACTTCCATAGTATTTCTTTCCCTACTGTGGAAGTCAGTGGGGACCAACAACTGTTTGGGTCTTCAAACTTCTTTTTAAGACATAATCTTTAAGACATAAGAGACTTTTACAGGTTTGGAACAATTAAACAATGACAAAATTGTGGGGTTAAGTACTGCTTTAATAACAAAGAGCTATAAATCAGCTGATAAATAATGATTTTTAAAGGCAGGTTTCCAGCGGCTGTGTGGTTATATCTTCTTTTGTTTTCAACAGAATAAAGAAATTCATACAAACAAAGTAGAGTTGGTAAATGATAGATAGAGGTACTATTCCTTTAAATTAATAGCCTATTTGATAATAAAAAATGCCATCTTGTCAGTCATCTTATTTTTTACTTTGATAGTCTGGCCGCTATGTTACACATACAGCTTTGTCTCAAACCCACAAGCGTATTACAAAAGTTTACATATCACCACAATATTAAGACCGCCTTTACTGGCAAAAAAGGCCCCGACTGCACTCGCCTCATGATCCAAAGTCCCTCACAGAAACACGCACGCGCGCGTGCGCGCAACACACTGCTGAAATTCCTCTCAGTACATTTCAACCACTAGAATCAGCGTATTAACCTACTATTAAACAGACCTACCTTATTTTGCATTGTGTCATATGTTATTGCTATTGTATGTAAAATCTTCTGGCTGTTTTTATCGCTGTCAAAAAAAAACGGTGCTTTATCTTTGTCGTAGCAGATAAGAGCTCTGCGGATATGCTGAACCTGTGACACGTTTAAAAATTAATTTCGCTCCTCAAAGGCCGGCGCAGGTGTTTTAAGCGCGAGCCGCGGCCGATGGTTGCGCAGTGCTCATCATGATAGACTTCGCGCAGATCCTGTCGTCTGTCGGCGAGTTTGGGGCGTTTCAGAAGCGCTTGCTGGTGGCGGTATGCCTCCCCAACATTTTCACAGCTTTCCACATGTTCGGTCAGGTCTTCACCGCTATCAACTTCCCTCACAACTGCAACAGCAGCTGGATCTTAGAGCGGGCTCCTAACCTGACCGAGCAGAAGCAGCTGAACCTCACCATCCCTCTGGACAGTAATGGGCGGTATGAGAGCTGTAAGATGTTCTCACCTGTTGATCTCGAGCTGGATGATATTGAAGCGTACGGAATAAACACAACGACGTCATGCGCCGATGGATGGGTTTATAAAGCACCAGAAGGAAGCAGCACTCTTATAACTGAGGTAATCAACTTATAAAAATAAAACTGCATATCGCTGTATATTTTAGTTAGATAATGCATTTATTTATATTTATTATAGCTATGCCTTTTCATTAATTGCTATCCTAATGTGACATAATATGTGTTCATTTTATATTATTAAAGGTAATTCAAAGTCAGCTTTTAAAATAATTTCTTTGACGCAAACTTTAAAACTTGAGAAACAATGACAGCGCTTATTGCCTTTATTGACATTTTTACGATGTTGTATAAATTGTAATCTACTTATGTGATAAGGATACCGTTTAAACGTGGAGTATTTTATTTCTTTATTTATTGATTGGCAATACCTACTAAATTTACGGTTGAACATATTCTTGAATTCCTGTGAATTTGGACTAGCCTAAGTTTATTTTAATAGCCATTTTGTCATCTATAGCCATCACATTTCTAGCTTAAAACGCTGTAACATTTTAATTTAATTTTACAGTAACGTTTTATTTTAGAAAGTTATGGCTGATGTATCCTATATATGTCACTGTTTATTTATTTATTTATTTTTTTACAGAAATTGACTTCAAAAACAAAACCTTTTTTATTACGTGTGAACCATAACATTTCTCATAGGCCTACCTACATCAAATTTTGATTTACATCATTTGTTTGTTGCCGTTTTTCATGTTTTCTTTTCATATCTCATCATAGTTTGACCTGGTGTGTGAAAATAAGATTTATAATGAGGCGTCTCAGTCCGTCTACATGGCTGGTCTTCTAATTGGAGCCCTATTGTTTGGGCCGATGGCAGACAAGTACGTGTAGAGAACAATTCCTACCTGAGCAACACAAGAATGACACACAATGATTATTTTGGAGGTTTTCCAAAAACAGAACATTCCTATTATTTAACTGATCAAGGGCTGCTTTTAATGCCATTGGTTTAATAACTGTGCCAGGTAACATGTTTTCTTGTCACAGGTATGGCCGACGGTTTGTCACGCTGCTTTCCTTGTTCCTGCAGTTTCTGTTTGGGGTGGCAGTAGCGTTTTCTCCCAACATCTTTGTCTACATTGGGCTTCGCTTTGTGGTCGGCACCACAGTATCAGGGATCTCTATGAACACATTTGTTCTGGGTAACCCACGTGACTCTTCTTATACATTAAGAAGTCACAAATTTGGTTTAGATATTTAGACTGCATGTAGAATGAGTGTTTATGCTTTAAACAAAATCCCTGTAACAATAGAAATCATGAAAAAGCATTTTCACCTGATCTCAGCAGATAATTGTATGGTATCTCAAACTTACATTAGGTACTGAGTGGTGCGGTTCAGCCAAACGGGCCCTTTTTACCATATTGTCACACTGCTTTTATGCCATTGGTCTGATGTTGCTGTCTGGTGTGGCCTTTGGGATCAGGAACTGGAGGCTTTTACAGCTGGTTCTGTCAGCACCAGTTGGGCTTTTCTGCATCTATTACTGGTGAGAGTTATTCTCAGTACTTTTGATTTGCATGTTCACAGTTTTCTGTTAAATGACATGTGTACAAATAAAACTTTAGAGCAAGTTTAAAGTATTTTACCTTTTTAAAAAGAAGACTTTTTAATATATGTAATATATATAACAAAACATTTTTAAAAAGAGGTGTTTTATATGCTTTTGACAGGATTCTCCCTGAATCTGCCCGATGGCTTCTAACTCAGGGCAAGCAAGACAGAGCCAAGAAAGAGATCTTGAAAGCTGCCCGAATCAATGGAAGGAAGGTGCCCGATAATCTGCTCGACAAGGTGACCTTTTCCTCTTTGCAGATAGCTTTTTTTTTGGTCTAAGAGAAGAATTAGTTTATTAAATCATTGATCTGTTCAAATCTGAAAGGTACTCAAGCTTTCCAGATTTGGAGACGTCACTTACTCACCAATGGATCCTCTGCAGTGAATGGGTGCCGTCAGAATCTAATGTTTTACAAACATGCAGCTTTTTGCTTCTCAAAACAGTTTGGACTCTTATGACGGCACCCATTCACTGCAGAGGATCCACAGATGAGCAAGTGATACAACGTTAAATTTAGGAAGAACTAAACTCATCCACATCTTGGATAGCCTGAGAGTGAGAACATTTGTAGCAAATGTTCCTTTTTGGTGAAAAACTGCATCACATTCCCTCCTTCCTTCTAAAACATACCATTGAATATTATTATTATTTTTTTTAAATGACCAATTAACATGAAAGCATGCCTTATCAGTTGGAAGCAGAGAACACAGCTAAAACAGGCTCCATGCTAGACCTGTTTCGAGTGGCTTACCTGAGAAAGAGAGCTCTCATCATGAGCTATATGTGGTGAGTTCTGCCAGCATTTTCAGCATCTTTTATTTTTCCAAAATGTGATAAGACGTAAAGAAAAAAACGACCCCGTATCTTTATGCACATTTAAAACAGTCTGTAAAACTCCCCTCATATTAAATACAATATAAGTTAAATACCACAGCATAAAATGTTAACATTATAAGACAGCATTATCAGACTGATCTCGGAACTAAATAGAAGCTGTGAAAATGTCGAGCGTATTGTCATGTTTATTTGTGCTATCGTAGGTTTGTGACAAGCCTGGTTTACTATGGTGTCAGCTTGAACGTGGGGAACTTCGGCCTGGACATTTACCTGACTCAACTCATCTTTGGCATTGCAGAGTTTCCTGCCCGGCTGTCCTGTTTTCCTCTAATTCAGCGCTTTGGAAGGAGGATTTGCCAGAGCGCAGTGCTGCTCCTCGGAGGAACCGCCTGCTTGATCATTCCTGCTATACCAGCAGGTGAGGACTTATTTTATAATAGAATCTATAATTCTTCTTCTATAATTAATCTATATTTTAATTATAGAAGAAGAAGAAAGGTTTTTGTCCCATTTAGCAAAATGAAAATAAAAATTGTCCATTTATTCTACATAGTGTGGCCACTAGTATTTGGCCATTTTCCACTTTTTTTTAGATGGAACAGAAAAGCCAAGCTTCACTCTTAAAAATAAAGGTGCTTAAAAGGTTCTTCACAATGATGCCATAGAAGAATAATTTGTGGTTCTACATTTAGAAACATTTGGTTAAAAGTTCTTTAAGGAACCATCTTTTTCTTACATTTGTAAAATCTGAACCTTTTACAAAACAACAAATCTATTTTGTGAAACAGAATGGTTCTTCAGATGTTGAAGGTTCTTTATGGAACTACAGTATTTAGACAAAAAGGTTCTTTGGGAATTTTTAAGAGTGCACTCTCTTGAGTATTGCTTATTGCGCTAGATTTGCATGACAGTGTGAATTAATATGATCTGTATGAATTGTATGCTTTGTAGGGATAATGTCAACTGCTGAGGGCATGAGCAAATCGTACAATATTTGATTGTACAAGCGCATGTGAATTCACAACAAATTTACCAAATTAGAAAAACATTCAAATCACCAAATCTCATTGCTCACAGAGCAATCACATCAGTTAATAGACTTAATAGATGTTAATATACTTCACATTGTCTCAGTCATGTTTACACACTGCCTCTGAATTTATTTATTTTTTAAAAATGTTATCAGTCTTGCTTTTCTGCGCATCCGTAACTAGTATCATGATAGGAAAGGGATTAGATCCTTTAGGGATTAGATTAAGCCAGAACTAGACCTTTGCTAATTTAGTACATTTAAGAATGTTTAGAAACATGACTTACACAAATGCATTATCTGTGAGCATTTTAAGACCAAACAATGGCAATAATGTATTTTAAGATATCTCAGTGCAAGCTTTTCCAGTTTAGACAGCTCTTAACATTTATCTTAATCTAGGACTAGTCTTAAACCCTGTTCGGGAAACTGCCCCTTAATGTTTAATATCAGTGGGACATTTATACTTCAACAACCTGACTGGTGCAAAAACGTTTGATTTGCAAGCAAAATACTACCATGAAGTCCACCTCTAGCCTAACCCTCAGGGCATTGTGAGCAGATTGTACAAAAATATAGGCAAAAGAATCTGCATAAAATTCACCAAGTCATGAAGTTTTTGTAATTAACTGTGTTAACTCCATCTGTCTTTTATCCCAGGGTATCCTGTGATTGTGACTGTGATCGCAGTGGTTGGAAAGTTCTCCCTCGCTGCCTCTTTCACCATTGTGTATGTGTACACTGCTGAGCTCTACCCGACGGTTGTGAGGTACTGTATATATGTAGTGCATGAACACTCACTGTCTTCATTCATGGATTCTACATAAGCTCTTGTTTTCAATCACACAGGCAAAACGGTGTGGGACTGAACTCCATGTGTGCACGTGTAGCTGGTATTCTGGCTCCTCTGATTGGCTTGTTAGACGTGTATCATCCTGCTATTCCAATGGTCATATATGGCTCTCTTCCTTTTGTGGGAGGAGCTCTGACTTTCCTGCTCCCAGAGACACTAAACACTGACCTGCAGGACCACACTGAAGTCCCCGTGGGTGACAGCATGTGCGTTTATATTACTCTTTATATTAGTGACAACTCTTGAAAATAACTTTTGTTAACATAATTTATTGCAGATTTGAATCTTACTTTTCTTCATTTACAGGGGATCAGAGAAAGCCAGAATCGAAAACGGACTGAATCAGGAGCAGGCTCTCAGGAGCACAAAATTATGAGACTTATGCTGCTATTTAAAAATGTAGTTGAAGTGTATGCTATTTTTTTAAAATAAATGTTTATTCATATGTGTGAATGAGAAAAATAAGACAAACCTGAGTGTGACTGTTAAGTTTTTAAAGTGCAAGAGTCATGTTTGTAAATTTTCATTGAATAAAATAAATTTGTACTTTTTTATTTGTAAAATAATAAAAATCAGTGAATTATTTATGATTAAAATCGTGCAGCAGTGTTTTTCTTAATAGCTTTTTAGATGCTAAAGAAAACCTGGATCAACTAGAAAGCCTTTAATGAAGCCAGAATTAATGTATAAAGTTTAGTTACTTATAGAAGCAAATCAAATCTATGTACACATCTTCATATTAAGTTTGTATTAGTTATTAGTATATTAGTTCCCTGACATCAATGCTATTTTTAGCACATAAAAAATGATAAAAAATCATAAACATCAACCTGCTATGTCAAATATTTTGTACTACAGATATAAAACGCATCAAGGTCTCAAACATAACAGCATAAATATTTAAGCATAATACTGATTCATATATATGAATGCTTTATGAAATCACATTATGTTTATATATTAAATCCATGTTTGATTTAAACGTGTGCACGCACAATGGCAAGGAGACAAAAAAATCACATTTGCCTATATCAGACCATCTGTTATTAGCTCTAAATGATGTTTGTGTCATTCCTCTGTAGCCAACGGTCTTTATGCTGCTGATGGCCGAAGCCCTCGTCGTAGTTGCCCTTCCTTTTGAAAAGCTGCTGATAGTGGAAAACACAGTAGAATTCCCCATAGAGAGGCGCATAGCCTTGCAGGCTAAAACCAAGCAAAACATCTTTTTAGTACTGTTTGTTTTTTGTTTATGATCTGTAGGCTATAAAAACAACATTAATATGGAGCATATTTGTAGATTAACAGTTTTAAGCGACGGCTGCAATGTCAGCAAAGTCAGTTAACAGCTTAAGAGGCAAAGTCTGAAAGCCGGTGCAGAACTGCAGCTTCAGCACCTCTTTTTAATGATTTGCTGTTATTTAGAGGCATTATGTCGCCAAAGTATTTTCACTAATTTAGAATCATAAATGTAATGTGTTTTAAACGTTACAGTTGTTAATTATCTGCTTTTATTGCTATCAGAAACATTCTTACCTCAGTTTCTTTTTGCAGTGCTTGCAGCAGAAACAGGTTTTGTGAAAAATGAGTTTATCCGCTGCCATTCTTTCCATTGGGTAAACTGGTTTCAGACAGGCTGAGCATGTCTCCTGAGCTGCTGGCTGAAACTACAGTAACATGAAAGAGTTAACGCACCACCATAAGGCTGGTTAGCTTTTAATTCATTTAAGCTATTAGGATGTTTTTGTGGGGTTTTTTTTTGCAGCACTGGATTTAAATTGTGATTTTCAAATAAATACATTTTACATAATGGAATGAAAGATGACAGATCATAATTTAATGTACATTCAAATGGTTATTTAGATTTTTTTAAATAGAAATGTTGTTTGTTAAAAGCACAGGATTATATACTGATCTGCTGGGCGATTTAAAATATTTGACCTTTTAATTACCAGAAATATTTTGGGAAATTGTTTTGGTTGAACTTTGTGTTTCAGTGTGAAAATGTCCAGTTTGTATGAAAAAAAAGTATGAATGTCCTTGCAATCAAGGAATGCAATCAAATACGAACACACATAAATACAAATTTTAATACAAATACAAGTTTTGCTAACAAAAGAGAAAACCTGTTTACTGAAATTAATAACATGACATGACACGTTTCTATCATTTTTATTGACAAATACTGCAGAAATTCTAAATATATTGTATTCACAGAAATATGCAACAGTCTCACAACCAATCGAGGTGCTAAATTTGTGCGGATTCATACGACCTCACTTGTACGATTTGTCTAAACCCCAGTGATGGGTAGGTTTAGGGGCGGGGTTAGGTGTAGGTCATTCGTACAAATTCATACATATTGGTGACTCGTAAAATACGTACAATTTAGCAAAAAGAGTGAGGTTGTAGGAATTTGTTAGAATTAGCCACCTTGTAAAATATGTACGAATTGCTATGAGATTGTGTAACAACGTGCTTATTGCATGACGGTAACACACTGAGGAAATCATATATATGATTTCATACATATATATATAGTTTAAAATGATATGAATTCACCAAAAATACTTAACTGAAATCCTAACAAACTGAAATCAGAATAGTGAAGTATAATTTAAAAGGTAACCAAGCAAAAAAATACAAAAATTCATTGGCTTTTACATTATTAGGTCTTTCATTTACATTGCAACCAAAAACAACATAAATTTCGAAATAAATTTACAGTGGGGGACGGTCTTCTCTAATAAAAGGTGTGTTGATTCTTGGGTACGTGACAATTTCTGTTGTGGCTGGACTGCTCACAATAAGCTTTTTAGAAGTTGTCCTGGTTTCGGGTTGGGTTGTCACGACCGTGGAGGTTTTCGAGGAATAGAACTTGTTGCCAAAGCAGTCTGTCCTCTCGTAGTTCTCGCTGATGGTTTTCGTTCCGATGACTCTCTCTTCTTTAGGCCTAGTTTGAACTTCCAGCACACTGACCTGTCGTTGTGGATTTGCAGGGCTCGAGGGTGGCCCTTTTGTGACAGAACATTGCCTGCGCTCTGAAGGCACACTACAGCAGCACTGCAGCTTGGTCTCTTCTTTTGTTTCTTCCTTTAGGGGACTGTTCTGAGGTGATGGCAACTCTGTAGGCTTCCTTGCCGCAGACTGAATGGAAATAAATGACGGAGATGCCGGTGAAGTTGATCTCGGTTTGGTTGTGGGAATATAAAGCTCTGGGCTTGTCTGTGCAGTTGACTGTGAAGATACCCTCTGGTTTTGAGCTTTTGCTGATTTACTTGACCCAATGCTGATTTTCCTGATATTACCTGCAGGAGGTGAACCTTGCACGGCCACCATTGACTCCCTAAAGAGACCAGAAAGTCCTACAATGTCAGAGTCAGATTTTAAAGTAGATACTGAGTAAAGAGCCTTTTTAATGGCCTCCTCTATATCCATGAGTCTTGCAAGGGTTTGGTCTTTTAAACGGATGATTTCTTCACCAGCTTTCTCAAGGTCCCCAAAAGCTACCTCCATTGATGACATCATCTCCGGTTCACTTGGTGCTCCTGTATGTTCTGCCGGGACTATTTGGGACTTGATGTCCTTCTCCTGAGGCACAACCCAATCAGGTACACTCTCAAAAATGTTTTTAAGTGAGCTCACGTCCACTTTTTTGGTGTCTTCTTCGATTTCCTCCACTTTGGAGAGTATGTTTTTGAGTTCTTCTTGCTTTTTCAGCTTGTCAAAGATCTCCATGACAGCTGGCACATTTCCTTTCATGATTTCATCCATGTGCACCGAGAGCCTCTGCCTTCGCTCATTCTCAGTCTCTCGTCTAATTTTCTTTTCCCGCCTCACAACTCCACTAACTTGTTGATCATCACTTTTATCATTTCTTTTTTCATGGTTGTTGGTATCTGTCTTACAAGTCTCATCTGAGGAGTCGATGTTGTGAGGTGGAGTAATTCCCTGTACTGTTTCACTGGTGGAGTTGCTAATAGTGCTGTCTGAGTTCATCACATGTTCTTTTGCCATTTTGATTCTTTTAGGTTTAACAGGAGGCACTAAACCACTCGGCTTTACCCCAAAGTTTTGAAGAGTAGCATGAAATCCTGTGGAAGATTCATTGACAGTGCTTTCTGCAGAGCTCTTTGGAATTTCTTCAACAACCTCTACACCATTTTTATCTTTAGGACTTTCAGTGTTGCTCACTGATGCATCACCAGGCTCATGTTCATGAGACATTGTTTCTATGCTAGCTTTGGAAGTTGAAGATTCATTAATCTGCTCAGTTGGTGGTTTTGAAGACGTAGGAGGGACTTGGCATTTGTTAAGGGGTTCTGAATCAGTTTTGGAACCAAGAAAGTTTGGCTTAATTTTTAAATGATCTGGTTTAGGTGGGATAGCCGGTTTGGATCCAGCAGGAGTTTTACGATATTTAGCAGCCGTTTTTACAGAGACAGGCATGGGAGAACATGTCACTGGTTTGTTTTCAAATGGCCTTTCACAAGGGCTTGTATCAGTTCCTTCCTGTGATTTTAAAGTTTTATTTTCAGCTTGGGGTGCAGGAGAAGATGTTGCAGACTTACTTTCTTTAGTCCTATCACTCGGCTGGTTCATCTGGTTCATCATCGCTTCATCCGTCTTTTTGTGGCCTCCTTTACCAGAATTCCTATAAATCATGGCAGCTCTAAAATCACCCTTTGTGACATTAAAGTTTGACTTCCCCAAGGAATCAAGAGCTGCCTTTATGCTACCACTAATAACATCCTCCTTACTTTCTTCTTCCAGTTCAGTTTTGGAAAACTGTGAGACATCTTCATTTTCACTTACTTTATCATTGTTTTTCATAGGTGCAAACTCATGGGCCATTGAACCAGAATCACAGATTTGTTGAGTTTGGTTTGTTTGGGAAGCATGTTTTGCTTGTATGCTATGCTGAAGAGCTTTTGCCTCTATTGTCGCCTGCTGAAGATTCATAATGGCTGTTTGTAAATTCACCAACTCATCATCTTCAACAACATCAACTAGTTCTGCTTGAAGAACGACTCCATTATCAATGATATCTTGATTTTGGAGACTTCCTTCTTTTTTAGGATTGTCACCTGTGTCAGGACAATGTCCAGATTGGTTTGTTGCTTCTGCATCATCATTATCATTATTTACCAAACTCTCTTTAGGTGACACTTCTGACTTTTGGTCATCCAACTGCGTGCTTGTGTCATCTATACTGGTAGTAAAAAGGGCTTTGATATTGTTACCTAGCATAATCTCAGTTGTTTTCTCTGATTCCCCAGTAGATGCTCCTATATCTATGCCTGATGATATTTCCTGAAGGCCTTTTAGATGATCAAGGTCTCCTTTCTCAGTGCAGCTCTGGAATAGCTGCACTTTTCTAGTTTTATTTGTATGTACTACTAAAGAACTTTCTGATAAACTAATATCTTTCTCTAGATCATGCTTTTCAGATTCTGGAACATTCCTCAGATTTGTGTGAATGGATTTTAAATCAGTTTTACCAAACTCCATTACCCCTGTACTGTCTTCCATGTGGATAAATAAAGCATAAACTGTTATCTCTGTCATTCCCGTGGTTCCATCTTGTATTAAGACTCCTTTTCTGATATACTTCTCTTGACTGAGTAGATCTTCAGTAATCTGCACCACATTGGCAGTTCTGCACTCTTTATCTTGTGTAAATGGAAGTTGGTGAATGGGGACATCAACTTTCTGAATCTCCACATTGCCCTGACTGTCCTCTTTCAGGAAGGTCACAATTGGGTTCAAGTTTGCTCCTGGTAGCATCTGAAGCATGATGTTCTTTATGCTTCCAGTCACTATCTCTTCATCCTGAATTTCTGGTCTTGTATCTTCTTGTATAAAATGATATCTTGCTTTCTTGACATGGCCGTTTTCATTAGCTTCAAGTATGGTTCCATCAGAATGCATTATACTGAAGTTGTATAACGAAACTAGAGTTTCTTGTGTGCTCTTCAAGATGGTTTCTGACTCTTCCTTGGTTTGCTGATTGATCTTATCAAGTGGGGTTGATTCAAACATCTGAGCTCTGTTTCTTACATTTGCCTTCAGCACTTCTTGTTCTTGGCTGAAGCTGTTGTTTGTTGGTGAGATGTTCTCCTTGTCATGTGATATTGTTTCAAAGGCCTGTTTGGCTTTAGATATACTTAAAAACACCTCATTTGTGTCAATTAAATCACTGGTTATGTCTGATGTTTCTTTTCCATCAGTCTCAGAATTACTCTTCAGTTTCTGCTCCAATTGACTTCTCTTCTCACAAACAATGTTTTTTCTTGGACAAGGGATTTGACTATCCATCGACTGAGTTTCAAACTTTCTACGAGTGGCTTTCACATCCACCTTGATGCTCTGCTCTGATGTCTCTTCCTCTGATCTGTTGAGCTGAGGTTTGTTGTCTTCATTGTGGGAGTTAGACGTAGGTTGTTCAAACATGCAGACAGTTCTTTTGATGTCACCTTCTTGAAACTCTTTTTTCATCTGTAGTTTTTGATCATGGATGTCCACTGAATTGATTTCATGGTTCTCAAACAGCCAGCACCTGGACTGGAATTCACTCTGGTATCCTGTGTCTGAGTCCATGTTAAGAACATCAGCCAACTCCTCTTCTACCAAACTGTCTACATTTTTCAGCTCAGGGCAAGTGTGCTTTAGCAGTCGTCTAAGCTCGCATTTCTGTCGTCGTTGGTGCAGAATGGACATTGCTTCTCTTGTAGGGGGTGGTGAAGTAATGGGTCGTTCGTGTTCTTCAGGGCTGATTTCCAGATGGTCCATTGGTGGATTTGATTGAGGTGCATATGTAATGCTTTTTTGTGCACCTTCAGCCATCTAAAAAACAAAGAACAGCCTCATTACATTAAAATAGCTAATATATTAGCCATTTATTTCAAATGCTATATTTCAAAAATAAATGGTTAAGAAGTTAAACATACCTGTTGAACTGTACGGAAGCCAAACCGCATGCCAAAGAAAACCAGCGTTTTGTGCCAAAAATTTCTAATAGTTATTTTGAATACAGGCAGTTGAGAACTTATGTTAGTAATGTTATTATGAGCGCAAAGACCAGTGAAAACACTCACAATGATTCTGTTCTGCAAATGAGTAGTTATTCAAACAGTAAATTCAATTTCCTATGTTATTATTTTATTTCACACCTAAGAGCTAAGGGTTCACAACCAGAATGTGTTATTTATTCAAGTATGCAATTACAGAAAGACAAACTGCTAATGTTTTGGAGCACTAAACAATCACACAAAAGGCCTGGTTATTTTTAAGAATAAGGTGCATAATATGATGCATAATTATAATAAAAGCAACATTTTCACAACTTCAATTTATTCCAGAGTTCACAGCAGAGGTGATGTTTGCTAGTGGTTAATTTGTACAAAGGAAAATCAAATGAAGAAGCCTAAATAAGTTTCACCATTAAATTAAAGTATTGTACATGAAACTAATTTTCCTTACCTTGATTGCGTTTGGCCTTTTGCCAGTTGGAGAAGTAAGATTCTGGTCCTAGAACAAACAAAATAAAAAATACAAGTATATTTGAGCTTATAGAATCAAAAAAATAACCAGGAGCTGATTTTATTAAATTACTTCCAGTAAAATATACCCATGCTTCTTAAAACTGTAGCTAGAACCTTGACATAGATGGAAAATATTTTCCAGCAGCTGTTACATGCATTTTATTGAGCAGCATTTTTTGTCTCATCCCCCTGGCCCCAAAGGTCACCACATGTATCATGAAGAATAAAAGTAGCTACAAGTACTAACTGGTTTCAAGAGGTTTCTTGCAGGTTCTGCAGCTGCCACTTTTGACAGATATAGTGCAGACAAAGCTTTGACGGAAATAGAGGGTTTCTCTAATCCGTTGTCTCTGAAGTCTGCGACTGACCTTCTTTTATCCTCTGTAATACAGCAGAAAGATCAGAATCATGATATGGTTATTGTGACTCAAACTCCGACTCCTAATTTCCTGAATAAAGGAATGAAATCAAGGTCAACATCTGTGCTTTTACAACCGAAACCCACAGACGCACACATCAGGGGGCACCAAAGACTTCCTGAACTGTCAGATATGAGTTTCATTTAAAAAGAACAGTTTTTCTTTCAGTGGGAGGTGAGCAGTCATATGATTTGTTGGGGATATTGTTTGTTAGTTTAACAAGAGACTTCTGTGACCCAGCAAGCTTTCAGCAGGGCTTTTAAATTTAACTGTAAATTAGATTGTGCAAAATCTATCTCTGTCAAATCAAGCCATCTCCATTTATAATCTTGCATACTATCCTCATGCCAAAACATTCCATTTATTCCATTTCCATTATAATATTACAATCAGCTTCAAGTTATATATGTGCTTTATAACTGTGTTTAATACTTTCAGCATACAAGGACCCCCAAAATATAAAAAACAGTGCTTTCTCAAAAACTATTTATATTTTTTTTATGACACTACCAAATATTACTACCCCTTTTACTGCATAACATATCATTAATCTTTCACATTTGGATAATATTTGAAAATAAAACTATATGTGACACTGGACAAAACCAGTCATAAGTGTCAATTTTTCGAATTTGAGATTTCTACATAATCCGAAAGCTGAATAAATAAGCTTTCTTTTGATGTTGGCCAAGATACAATAGTTTAAATATCTGGAATCTGAAGGTCCAAAACACTGGGAAAATCAGCTTTAAAGTTGTCCAAATGAGGTTCTTAGCAATGCATATTACGAATCCAATATTATGTTTTAATATATTTACAGTAGGAAAATACTTTTCATGAAACATGATCTTTACTTAATATCCAAATGATTTTTGGCATTGAAGAATCATTTTAACAAATACAATGTATTTTTGGCTACTGCTACAAATATACCCCCAACAACATAAGATCCAAAACATATGTCCAAAAGATCCCAAAAGGATCTTTACGGACCTCTGTTTTTGAAATTTGATATATTGATTTTTTTATATTGATATATTGGCCTTTTTTGAATTTTAAATCAATTTTGTAAGTGTTTATCTTTTTGAAGTTTTGTAAGTGTTTATCTTTTTTAAATGGTTTTAGATGGTTATGATAGTTATTGCTCTGTCAGCTCTCATTATAATAATGCAGACAGCTGCTTTAAATGCAAGTCATCAGTGTAGTGTGCAGTGTGCTCAGAAACATCTGACTCTCCGTGACACAAATACCAATGGGATTTCCAATCGTGATCCAAAAACCAGCACACAGCTTGCTTGAATGAGCAGAAGGGTACAGACTAATTATCAGTTTCAAGGGCAAAATATTGTCTTGCCTAAAGCCTGTGAAATAAAATTACGATCATCTGTGGCTGTATTTTAGTATCTGAACAGGAACTAAAACTCACTATCTGAGACTTAAATCTATTTTTATTGTAGTAAAACATTTACTTGGGAAGCGCATCTGCATTAAATCACACTAACTAGTCATCTGTTTTAGATATTACATTTCTCGGTTCCATAATTGTTGTCCAGTTCACCACAAAATCATTCTCCAAAAGCTATTCATTAACAACACATAGTAGATTTTCTTTCAAAAGGCCTAAAATAAAATGTGATGAGAAAAAGTGAAGCAAAGTGTCCAAACACACATCCTCTTTAACTAATTTCAGCATGTTTTTGAGTTGAAAATTAACATATGATTATTTATTTGCTGCTTACAGACGTTCCAACCGCAGTAAGGTTAAGCTTGTTTTCCGACTTGTTTTGAACTCACAAATGAATAATCAAATTCTAGAAATCCCATGTCCCTGGTCGCACAACAGTAGTTGTCTATAATAGAAAATCCTCTTTGGCGCACGCAATATAACGATTTAAAAATGTGTAAACATAAACTCACCATTCAGCGCTCTTTCTCTTTGCTCATAAGCTTAACTCAAATCCCTCTGAATTACTATGTTATTCAGTTCAATAATTATCCTTTGACTGGTGTAGCCGCCATGTGTGTCCTCCGAGTGTGTCAGCAAGCCTGTGGCCGTTTCTGTGCTGGTAACAGCTGACCCTGTCCGGCTCCCATGGAAGGATCAGTGCCAGCCAGCTATTTTAGGAGCTATTCTGCTATTGCTACACCAGGCTGAGTCAATCACTTGTTGGGATACATACCTACTGTTTCAATCTGCCCCAACCCAGCATTTAGAAATGACTATAATAAGCATGTTATTTTCATCTCACGTCGTTGGGAACAGTTGTTGTTGCTCCTGCTGTGATGTCACCTGGCGTTTCCTCAATTATAATTTGGATGCCTCTCACATGTGGCCCAAGTTATATCATGAGCAACATATTAGAAAGTAAAGTGTATTTTCTATCTTGCACTGGTAGTTTGATTTGACTATGTTTGTAATATCATGAGCTTTGTGTCTCGCATGATCTTGTATATAGTTTGCCCTTGACATTTAGGTCACATGATAGTCTGTCAACATATGAAATTTAACCTTGAACTAAAATCATTACTGGTGGTGTTTGATGAGGTAAGCATTGCTTATTATCTTGAAGAACCCTAAACCGTGTACTTGAAATTTCCTGTATTGTTCTGGGGAAGGACATGATACCTAAAATCTTTCAGACTTACTATTTTAGCACTTTAGCACAAAGAAAAACCACCCTAGAAATCACTTAGAAATGCACTTGAAACTTTTGTAAGTGCAAAAATATCAAAATGTCCCCAAATATATCTGAAAATGTAACAAAAATATTTGTGCTAACCCCCCCCCCCCCAAAAAAAATTGTTTACATAATATATGTATGTGTACTGTATTTATAAATATATTTAATACAAAGATATAACATATATGTATGTATTTGTGTATACATAGTAAGTATACACCACACACACTCATATATTATGTAAACAAAAACTTTTATTTTTTATGAGATTAATCGTGAGTTATGAGATTAATCACGAGTTGTTTGACAGCAACATTTTAAATGATCTATCTGAAATGCATTTAAATAAATAATAAATACTTTTTAAATAATAAATAAAATATTTTTACAAACATCATTTAGAAACAAAATCTTTACTCACCCTCTGGAGAGGATATTTTTTCACTATTAATGCCAGAAATGGTCCTTCTTCTATCAGATCGGTTTATTATCTGCTTTGTTCTTGCCTTCTGAAAGAGTAATTATTTCATTAGTGAATACAAATGACTCGATGCACATCTCTGTAAGGTCCAACAGTTTACCTTAGTAACCACTTGAACCTCTTCAGTCACTTTCTCTTCATTATGGCTGTTTTTAACCTCTGCCTCTACTTGTGGCTTTCTGTCCGCATCCTTGTAATTGGGAAGAGCAGTGTTATTGGCTTTCTCGGCAGTCACTGATTCAAGTGGTGTCTTGCTCTTCTTGAACTCAGGCTGGGTGGGGGTCTTTGACTCAAAGAGTGCCCTGAGTGCTGTGGTGCCTGTAGGTCTGTGCCGAGGAAGACTCTCCATAGACTTACTGCGGGACAGAGGAGAGGCCCTGGACTTCTCTTTGACCTCAGTCTTCCTCACGGTTGTCTCACTCTCATTCTTACTGACAGGAATAGGTGTGACCTGCATGCTCGGCTGAAGGAGATCAATTAGAAACCACATTCACATATAATATCTTTTTCCATATCATAGTATCACTAGTATCAAATATGCTAGTATGAGATCATGAGAATCCTATATTACTACACGGCTTTGTGGAATATTCAAAGAGAGAAGAGAGAAATAAAAGTGCCAGTCACAGATCCCAGGATGTGGTTATTAAACAGCATTGATATCAACAGCAGTCATTGTTATGGAATATCCTCAGAAAGTCATGACTGGACCGTCAGAATCAAGCTGTGTAATGATAATAACACTGAATAATCTAATAGACATGAGATGTTTTTACCTCACGCTTGACATCTCCTGAATCAACTTCTTTGGTTTTTCTTTCAGGAGAGTTTTGGTACCTGGTGTTGGTGAAGACATGATGTTCAGAAGGTCTGATAAAGTCATGCATTTAATTTCGTTTAATTTAATTGACCCTTTGCAGCAAGGACCGACAGACGATTTGACCAATTATAAGGTGGAGTTCAACTTGAAAAATGGTGTGTATTGATGTCTTTCCGCGATAGAAACAAGATAACTTCTGATGCTCATTCATGTTTATTTCATGCTATAACTAGAAAAGAAGAAAAAGAGAAAAGAGTTGATCGGTACGCATGCCGCTTAAGGTGAGGTGCCACTACCATCTGTCACGACACAAAATTGCATTTGTTTGAAATTCTTTAAAAAAAAAAGTAACCTGTTTCATAAAGTAACCTGCTCTGTCTCCTTGACTCGTTCTCAGTGTCTTCTACCTCATTTATTTTTCACTTTGTGAGAATGTGATGTAAAGTAATGAAAGTTGCCGGGTCTTTGCGAATGGGTCAATTGATTTCAGTAAATAGAATTTAGTTTCCCTTTCTGTTTAAAGACAAAATTTACAGTTTTATAATTTTTACACATTAACATAAAGAGAAAATAAACTTGTATGGAAGAAACCAACATACTTCAAAATATGTTCTTTTGTGTTCAACAGAAGAAAGAAACTCATACAAGTTGAGGGTAAATGATGAAAGTAGTTTAATTTTTGGTTGAACTATTGCTTTAGAAGTTTGTTAGCAAACAAATATCCTGTCACAATTGTTTCAAAACCGTATTAATTTCTTTTCTTCTGTGGAACAAGATAGGAGATGAATATTTAAATGTGATTGTTTTCAGATGGTAACCAAATTTCTAATTTTTTGTTAATAACTTAAAATTGAATCTGTTCCTTTAAGTTATTGTATGACTTTGGAATAGCCAATATGTAGTGAATTAATCTTACAGATTGCTTAGTGCCAATCCACTTTTATGATATAAGTACAGCTCAGATATTCTTGCTAAACATCACACTTTGTATTACAGGTCATACAGGTTTTGGCCATCATAAGGATGGGTAAATGATGGCATATTTATTTATTGGTGAACTATAGGCTTTGAAAGAAAGGAACATCTCCCTCACTGTGCTACAAGTTGAGAAACAGACTTCCTCTTGTCTTTAAGTCCAGCTTCAGTCCAGGTCAGGACATGATCGGTGGAAACACTTCTGAGAGACTGGGCCCTCCGCAAGCTGTTCTTCACTTCCATTTCCTCACCTAATACTCTGTCCTTCATCACAGCCCAACCTACACAGTCTGAACACAAATCACATGGTGTTTGACTTTCAATCACATGGTGTGGTCTTACATTCTCATTACAGCAGTAATGAGAAAGACATTTAAATGTGAATTTTATTTATTTACAGTTCCTATTTAACTTTAAAACAAGCAAGCACAGTAAGAACTATTCATATTTTGCTCATAAATTATACAGAAAATAAAATTAATTAATTGACCCATGGCACACAACTCATATTAATCATTACCAGTGTTGATAATATGTCAGTTATCATATGCTAACTGATAATTAACCATCTCTCATCAGCGAACACTAGTAAGCCATTGTTATGCACTTTAAAAAACAAAAAATATTTTAAAATAAATCTAATCATGATTCCATTTTAAAGCTCTTGTTACAAATTAAACCATTGAATTTAAATTTTCGTTATATTGACACTGAAAGGTTAAAATAAGTGAATATTTTACCTCGGAAAAGTGTGTTGCTCACTCCATTCACGGATAGAGATAGTTCTCTGCGCATCACGCGGGGAGCTCACTGCGCAGAAACTTTGAGCAAAGTCCGGGAGGTTTATTACACCTGACGCTGGGAAAACTGCCTCATGTGAAGGTTCATACACTGTAAAAGGCCTGGATAAAAAAAATCTGATTGCTGTCAATAAAATGGCTGCTACTTCTATTGAAAGTTCTACAATGTTACATGTTTTCTCTGCCCATATACATATGTGCTAAACAAAAGTAGGGTTTACCACCACTGGAGATTCTCTCACATTCATGGCAAAGCAAAACATTACACTCCGTGCCCTTTCAATATTTTTTTTCCCAGTATTATTTACACTTAAGGTACTGATATGCACCTTATGTACAGTAACAAAATAAAGTACCCCATTGACCTGGTAGTACCTAGGGTGAGGTGTATTTTATTTACTGTACATAAGGTGCATGTTAGTACCTTAAGTGTATATAATATTGAAAATAAAATATAAAAAAGGTTCA
>JAUYWG010000064.1:9535448-9545866 GCA_034779775.1 Enteromius afrohamiltoni | reverse complement strand
TTTTGTATGAATTCCTATAAATATATATATATTTGATAGTTGTTTTTTAATAAATATTTCATTTTTATTTTTACATACATTTTATATTTATTTATTCACAATTCTTTTTTTTTCCCCCAAAATGTGCAACAAGCGTGCAAAAAAAAAAGTTAAAATTTTGTCAGATTAATTGTTTTACTCGTCCTACAGTTTTCAAAGAAGAAAACTTTTTCTGTTCCCCACATTTTAAATAAATAAATGCTGTTATAAAAGTGATTTATAGTAATGACTGTGTAGAACAGACTGTACATAAACTTTATAATTCAGTGCAATGACAATCTAGAAAGGAGACAGGTAGAACAATGTGTCTCTCAGCTGTTAGGACGCAGGTGTGCTGCTCCAGCAAACGTGCTGAAGTCCAGCTGACTGGGAGGGCGCTGCGTGTATGCACACACACACGCGCGCCCCCTCTGTGCATGGGAACCAATGCACTCAGGCTAAGGCTCCACCTCCTGTCGCTGTGGCTATGAGAGATTGTGTCTGGGCCAGGCCTGCGAGCATGTGTGTATGAGCGTTTGTGTGTGTGCACGTTTAACACGTGTGCCGGCCGTGGACCGGGCCGTGGCTGTAATCTGCTTTGCAAAGGCTCAGTAGAGTGACCGTTTCCTAGACACACTCTGGGATTGTTGTGAAGGATACGAGCTGTTTGCACATGGTGCTGCATGACTGTCAAACGCTCAGCCTCAACACAACGTGTCTGTCTGAACGAGTTTCAGACCTGCATGCTTATGAGTGATTGAAGCATTTCACACAAGCTTACTGTGCTGAATACAGAGGTCATTTTTTAAAATTATATCATAATCTGGAATTCACTGGAACATTCTGTTTCTGTGTCCTCATCATATTTTTCATCAGTAGAAAAAAATGTAGTACAGTGTGAGAAACATTCTGTATGCTGTACATATTTGATTTGAGCGTACATCTCAGAAACGCCCAAGTAACACCAAGAAAAAAGGCGTGTGTTGTGTTTATTTGTGTGAGCAGTGAGTGAATCTGTGAGTGTTCGTGTGGTGCCTGTGCTCTGCTGGGAACAGGAATATCAGGTTTCCTCTGTGTGCACAATGTGTACTCAGTGTTTCCTCTGTGTTCTCCTACTGTCAGCACAAAGCAGTGCTACGTCAAAGCAACATGCCTCGCTGCTCCTTCCATCCGAGTGTGTGTGCGCGTGACACAGTGTGCAGATTTTATTGGGCAGGTTTTAATTTGACTGCTGGGCATCTGTTGATTCTCTCTGGTAATACATTAACACCTCAGGAATATGCAGATGGATTGAGCTGTTAAACTGTCAGGATTTGAGCAGCAGTGGGACTAAAGGAACCCAATCAGGGAACAAATACTCAAAAATTAACTCTCTCAGCTTCATCTTACATGAATTCCCAAACCTTTTTTCACCCAATCCCCTTTGATTAAAAATGTTAATATTTCAATACTTTAACAGTGCGTTTGCATGTTTGTGGTCACATGACATACAGATAACTATGATACCATTCAAAAGTTTGCGATCAGTAAGATTGTTTTGAAAGAAATTAATAATTTTACTAAGCAATGAGGCAGAGGTGACATTTATATTTATATTTATATATATTATGATTGGCAGACTTCAGTAATATATATTTAAATATATATATTATATATACAGGTATATATATATATATATATATATAGATAGATAGATAGATAGATATGTGTATTTTTACACACACACGTACATATATCTATCTATCTATGCATGTATAACATAAATATGTAATGCATATGTACGCATGTATGCATATGCATTTATACAGTATATGTTACCAACCTCAAACCTTAAAACTGTAGTGTACATAAAATATTTCATGTTTTCTATTGTTTTTTTTTATGCTTTATTTATTTAGCCCCTGCAGTTTCCCAGAAACCTACACATTGATTTAAAATGGGAACTTTATGGAAACTTGCTTTTAACTAGTAACCTCACGTGTCTCTTCTAGACTTTTAGAAACTGAAACTCAGATTTGCTAAGACAGTCTTCAATCCAAAGCCACAAATATAAAAAAAACTGTTCCTTTTAACACCAAAGTATATAAGTTATGCTTCATTAAATTAGTATCTCAGTACTTTAATGGTCTATGTCAACAATCATCCAAATTTATGTCAATGTGAGACAGTAAAAATGTGGCATTGGATTCAATACAAGTGTCTCCAACAGCGTAAATGTATTTATAATAAATGTCAGATCTCTGCGGTATCCAGAATAGTAGTCGGATTTTGGAATATTTGGTTACATCCTTGGCGTACATGAAAAGGATTGGGTTGATGGTCAGTTCTGCCATAAATCGCATTAGTTGGTTTGTGATATTGGATTAGTATCATCCGTGTCCTCTCTGGTTGGTGAGGGTGAAGCAGGGATTGTTTTTGTGGTACATTCCGCTCCCAGAAGAAGCCCTGGTGACCCCTGTGGCGTCCTGTCAGAGGAGGAGGAGATGAAGAGGCCCCAGTGGCCTCTGATCCTGGAGAGCCCACCATTCAACTTCATCCTCTTTCCCTCACTCACCCTCCTTTCGTATCCATCTTCTCCAGCAGACATTAAAAAACAAGGATCACATGTGATGCACACTATTTGGGCTGTAACCGTGTGACTGTGGTGGTTTGAGTTGTGCAAACCTGTTATCTGTGTTAATGGACTTTGGTGCATTTGTGTGTGTGTTTGGCTAAAGGGGATTTGTCTTGTGATGGGATTAGGCAGAATAACCCAGACGAGAGGGAGCTACTCACAGGCTTTGAGCACTGATACAGTCTTTGCTACAAGAAGAGCCTGCTACTTCCCGCCGGCTGGTGTGTGTGTGTGTGTGCTGCTTGTTTATTTGTTTTTTTATGGTTTGTGATTGTATGGAAAGCCAATGAGTAGCAGTTATAGATGGGTGATGGTCTTACACTCCATTTTTTTAGATTCCAACCTCAGACCTATATGAGGACGTTTCTATAGCATTACTGCACAATGCTGCAATGTATACTGTAGTCTCTGGGCAAATAATAACATTTTAGCTCTTATCAGTGGCAATAAATGTTTGTATTTTGTATGTATAATAGAGTTTATTACAAACCTGTGACATACCACTGCTTCCCTTAAAAATGTGTCTCTTGTTTTCTTTTTAAAAAGCGAAACAACAGTGACTTACAGTACAATGAAAATGGAAGTGATGTTTTAAACGATGAAATACTGTGATATTGAGCCTTTAAATGTTTTTAAAAGGTGTCATAGGGCTTTCTGTGTGAAATAATGTAAATTGCATTTGGACCAAATTTTATGTGAATTTTCCATATTTTATGACTTTGTTGCCATGACAACATCATGCCTTAAAATGGCTTTACAACTCAGATAATACATGTTTTAAAAGAATTATTTATTTCATTTAGACCGTAAAATGCACTATAGTTCTTCTTTTAAAGCTCCACAAATAAATTACAGAAAAAAATGAAATACGAAATATATGAACTTA
Source organism: Enteromius afrohamiltoni (assembly GCA_034779775.1). Classification (NCBI taxonomy): domain Eukaryota; kingdom Metazoa; phylum Chordata; class Actinopteri; order Cypriniformes; family Cyprinidae; genus Enteromius; species Enteromius afrohamiltoni. Next base: position 9,542,348 of record JAUYWG010000064.1, on the reverse strand, counting down.
AAAATAATATTATAAATAAAATACTATAAATCTTAGATGGATTTTTCTTATTTTATTTCAGTTACAAAGGAAACATTTTTCCTGTTCATTTTCTTTTTCGTTTTTATTGTTATTTTAATTAAATATCAACTAATGTTTTTTCATTACGTTTTTAATTAAATAAGATTTTTTATTATAAATAAAATGGAAATGTTTGGTGGATTTGTCTTATTTTATTTTAGTTGATTTCATTTTTCGTGTTTATTTAAGTTGATGTACTAAAATGTCTGAAACTAAAACCGAAATAAAAAAGTTTAATAGAAATATTTAAAAAAAATAACTAGGGAAAATAAAAAATACAGATAAGAAAATTGTTAAAACTAAAAATATAAAAATTAAAGCTAGTTTGAAATATTAATACATTGTATAATACTATATAAAAATACTAAAATAACACAAATGTTGTTTTGTTTGTTGAGCGTAAAATTTATTGACCCCAGAATATTCCTTTAACAAAGATCCCATGTGGTTGTATTTATCATTACATGAAAGACTTGCTGTACCATTTCTTTAAACAGCTTGTTACACAATTTCATGGATCAGTTTGTATTGTCTTTATTCTCTCTGTGTAATTGTTCTTTAATTTGTTTCAGAGCTGACGGCTTATCTTCTCTTCATCTTAAATACGCACTTCTTTGGAGACAGACAGAGGTTTTCATGATGTTATCAGGTGTGTGATGCAGTGCTTGAGATTACCTTCTCTCAATGGCATGTGCCTCATATAAACAGCTCTTGTTCCCAGTGCCTTCCTGCAGGGGGCAGTGTCCCCCCTGCCCCTTCTAAGAGCATCCACAACTAATTGTGTTACACTACAAAAACATACAGTTTCATATCTTCCAGAAATACATTATGTATTACTAGACTGGTTTGAAAGTCAGAGGGATTGATGAGTCACTATGTAAAGTGCTGAATTTAGTCATATTTAGTGAGTGGGTGTTAGATTTGAGTGCTTTTTTTCCATTTTGTGCCAAATATAACCGGTGAATATGCCATGCAGTCTGTGTTTGCAAGGTTGTTCTATTAATGGGAAATGATAGAATTAAAAAAGAGTGGCAGGCGCCAATACAGTAGAGAGTCTATATTAGGGTTAAGAGAGAGAGAGTCGGGATGAGGTGTTATACTAACCTACAATCAAGACCTATATAGTCATTTAAACGTTTATGGTTATTTTTGTGCTGGTGTTTGCTAACACATGTTCCACACCATCATCACATTTGGACTATGACATAAGGTAGTTTGTGTTATTTGTGTTAAGTTATTGTGGTATGTATTGTTATAATTATCATATTCAAATTGTATGTCTTCAAAAATATTCTTAATCACAAATTGTTTAATTGGGTTGAAGATTGTAGAAACCTATTTAAAAGTCAAAATGTATGTAGCCATATTTTTGGCTCCGGTTGAATCAGAAATTTGTATTTTTATCTGAAAATGTTTCTTTTTTTTTTTACTCAATCATAAATGGTTTAAATGGCTTGTACAGAAAAACTTTCATAAATACATTTTGTTTTATTATTATTATTAGTTATTGAAGTAAAAATTAACCATATTTACTCCTATTGTGTATATTTTATCCAAAAAATATATTTTTCTGATTCGATGACAAATGGTTTAAATAGCTTGAAATTGTAAACATTTAATATAGTTGTTTGCCATATTTACTATTTATTTCATATTACATGGCTTGACAATTGTTAAAAAAGGCTTTTTACCATATTTTAAACCATATTTATTTTTGTTCATGTGTACATTTGATCTTGTTTATCTTGTGGATAAATTTAACCTTTTTTGCTTTTAAAATGACTTTCCTTTTGGATTGTGAACACCATTTCATGTTGCCTTTAAGAGAAATAGTGTAGTTAAAAGTGTGCATAATATCGGACAACACATAACAAAATGAAACCCCTCTGTGACAGATTCATGTTGCTGAAATTATAATTATTGATGTGTTTGTTTTTATATTTGTCTCCTCTTTTCTCTTCTCCTCTCTCCCTCTCTCCTGTGGCTAGGAGCCGAGGGGCTGCACATATCGTCAGCTCTGGTTTGCATTATGCAGGTCTGACTGCAGGGAGTTTGATTAATGGCTGGAGTCAGAGGGGACAGACACAGGAGCTCAGAGGGAGTTGCACACAACAGCATCCTGCACACAGCACTACAATACAATACTGCATGTGAGTGGCTTTAACCATCAGCACTACATTTTTCAGCCCTGTGTTTTATGCACAGCACAGAAACAGAAGTGATTTCTAGAGCTCTTGGATGAATAATATACATATTATATATTATAATAAAATGCCCTACAGCTCCAGTGCACACATACAGGATCGCAGTGTGCCTTCCTGGGCTGCAGACAAGAGGTCAAGGAGAGCAAACTAAGGGAGACGTCTGAGCCAGATGATGTCAGCTTACACTCATCCTCACTCACACACACAATCATAAAGTCACACACACTCCACCCATGTTATATGTGATCAGTAGCAGGATATGACAATGCTGCCGGTGGATATTAATACTCCTTTAGCTCATCTGAATGCAGCCGACGTGCTGGAGAAAATATCTGACAGGTGCTATTTTTAGATCTACAGGCAAGCACACAGGGATCCACTAGAGCTCAATATCGGCTATTTTGGAGTGCAGCTCTCACAGAAATAGCAGCGGCATATTGAATCCAGAGGAGAGGGACAAAGAAACCTGGCTCTCTATTTATAGCGCAACGGCAGCAATTAACGCTGCAGAGAACATGAGTACACACCACAAATACTGCAGACACTCAGGCGCTTATGTTTATCCTACTCTGGCGTAAGACACGGTCTGACTGTGGTATCTGATTTGGAATCAGCTGCGTCTTCATCAGCCTGTGTCCAAAACAAGAGTAGGACAAAGAACTTACTCAATCTGGATAGTTTTATAAGCTGCAGCTCTTAAGTCTTAAAACGCCTTTAAAGGGATAGTGCAAAAAATGTGCATTTTGTCATCATTTACTCACTCCTACGGTGTACCACACCCACACAACTGACTTGCTTCTGTGGAACTGAGAATTTCTAAGGAACACCCTGTCCTGGTATAATGAAAGTTAATGAGGAGTGGGGTTGTCAAACTCTGTATAGCACCATAAAAAATGTTTTCATAGCTTTGTGTTAATAACAGATCGACATTCAGCTTTTTTCTAGCTGTCTGATTTATGGATGAATTTGACTTTCTTTTATTTGGGTCTGTTCAGTGTAGTAGTAGCTATTTGTGGCGAATAGATCACTGTAGGAACATGATACACAAGATATGATAATTTTCTCTGTTTAACTGCACCTTTGGCAAAAAAATATGAAAGCACTTACTTACTGATATGAATGTTTGGATGAGGTTCTGGATGAAAAGCTTCGACATCCAAGATAAAACTTTTTTAAATGTTTACTTTAAACAGTCGTTTTAGCAAATTGTTTATATTTTATTAATTTGAATTAAATTGTTTTACGCTAAAGTTCAAATGTTTGTGGTCTGTAAGACTTTTTAAAATGTTTTCATAAAAAATGGTTTATTGGTTTATTTAATGGCTTATTGCCACTGCAATTATTTGATCAAATATAAAGCAAAAACACTGAAATATGATCATTTTAATATATTGTGATGATTAAAAACAGTTTTTGTGGAAACTGTGATACTGAAAGTTCAACAGATCAGCATTTATTCGAGATAAAAATCTTTTGTAACTTTCGAAATATCTTTGCTGTCACTTTTGATCAGTTGCTAAATAAAACTATTTATTTTTTCCAAAAAACCTTCTCGGGTTTTGAAAAAAAACTAATTAAATAACCAAGTATGCATGTCCAGTCATGTCCATTTTGAGATGTCTTTGGAGTCTGTAATCTGAGCCACATCAGCAAGCGAACAGGAAACAGGAAGTGTAAAGGTCGACCTTGAGCTTGGTTTTGGGTGCCCACTTAGTCCCGGTGTTTTTAATGATTCAAAGTGGTATGAATTACCTCAAGCTGAGCTTTTTTATGCCCACCCATCTCACCTCCCCTCGCCGTGTGAGGGATCAGCAGATAGCAGCCGCTACAGAGCAAGACCAGCAGTGATCCTCTTCATCGGCGAAAGGCCTCTGATGTAGGGAATGTTCATTTGGATCCATTCATCAAAGCTGACATTCCAATAAGAGGTCCCTGTGATGGGATCCAAACACACTGCTACCTTGTGAAAGCAATTTTCCCCTTCATGTGCTCCAGGACAGCAAAGGGGAGTTAGACTGGGAGTTGAGGCTAGCTTAATCGCTCAGCACGCAGAATTGACAGAGCCTATAGATTTCTTTATGGAGAGCTGTTTTGGCAGCCCCTGTGTCGTTAAGGCACATACATACCTGCCATCAATAATCTAATGCGACAATTAGCTGAAGATGGATGTGACAGGTTCCTCAATACTGACAAACACAGCAGTTCTGTGTCCATAGACAAGGTCAGTCACTCCTGTCCTCTGGAATCAGAAGTGAAAGGAGCGCATGTCCTCCAGCATCTACGCAACATGTGAAGATCAGTCTGGACTGACAGTGAGGCAGATGAGTTCATTCTTTGAGTTTATGAGACATGACTGGAATAGACCGAAAAGGTGAGCAGGGTGAACCTGCATTAAGAACTCACTGTTGCATCCAAACCATTAAAGCGATAATTCACCCAAAATTTTTAATTCTGGCATTATTTCTCATCCTTATCAATATCATCAAGCTCACCTTGTCACATTTATAGTAGAGTAGTGTTTGTGATTAAACTATGAGTCAGTTTGAGTCTGAATATTTAAATTAATTGGTTGGTCCAGTTCTCAAAAATTATTGTTCACAGTTCAGGTCCAGTTCTTTGGTTCAGTTTGTTAACTCAGTGATTAAGTCCCACTGACTGAAGTTTATCTCAAGTTATTTGGTCAATGAGTTCAACTCATTGATTTATTGTCATTGCCATTAATTCAACTCATGAAATCTTGTCAACTCTGATTTTTGGACTTAATTTGGGTTTCTTGCTTTCTTGAACTTCTTGCTTGAGTTCCGATGATTTGATCTCATCGACTCACTGAATCCATCACACAGATTTGAGTTCAGCTCCATGTCTTATTGGCTCTAATTCAGCTCACTTTCTTATCCACATTATAATTCAGTTACACTGATTCAAATTCAAATTTTTGACTCAATTATTCAGTCCTATTGCCTATAATTCAATTCACTGACTCAGTTATTCAATCTCATTGACTGTAATTCACTGACTCAATGATTAAGTGAAACTGATTTGGTCTTAACTCACAGACTCAGTAATTTAGTATCTTTGGCATTAGTTCAACTAATGAATCGTTTACACAGATTTAAATTTAAATTACAAACTCAATATTTCAATCTTTGATTCAGTATCACTGACTCTAATTCAGTTGCTGACTCTAGTTTAGATCACTGCCTCAATATTTTAGTCCCATTAACTCTAAATATATTTATGATTCTTTAGCACCATTTTTGAAGCTTGAAAGCTCTTAATTAATTGCTATTACACAATCTTTGCTCACCACATGAGTCACATTTATGACCTAGATCAACTTGACAGTCAATACCTTTATTTTCTTACCAATTCTAAGTTCATGATAAGGTCAACCTCACAGGTGCCTCAAATTGTTTCCCTGTTCTCTATAAGGCAGGATCTGTCTTCGACTTCTGGATGATGTCAGAACAAGTTAAGGTTCATGGTCATATCTGGAGTGAATCATATTATGAGTTATATTTTGCCATGCTTATTTAAGATCTTCTAAAAATACCCCTTCAATGTACCCTGGTGACTGTATTTGCAAACATGTCATTATATACCACGGCCTACAGCTCTAAAAGTGGACGTCCAAGTTCTTCCAATGGCCTTGGGTGAAATTTGTCTCTCTATCATGGGCCAATAAGGGCCCCTGGGCTTTGAAATAGCCACAGTCACCCTGCTGGGCTCTCAAGTCACTGTACAGAAGATCTGATGGGATTTCCTGAGCCACATGTGTCTTTGAAACCAAAGCCGACTGCGAGCGCTGCACTGTTCCCTGAACCTGGAGCTACTGCAAGTGCATTTCCCCTCAGCTGGGGCACTAGCGGCCTCTCATACCAGTTATGGAGGCAGATGCTAAGAGAATTCTATCAATAAGTAATGCAGAGCGGAGATACACATTCAGCACGTCATTCATTATGAATTAAATAGCCACGTGTGAGCCACTAGCGAAAATCTGACACTTGCTGACGAGCTCGAATGATGACGAATTATTTTGAACTCCATTACATTCACTGTTCGTCTTGCTTTTAAGTTTATGAGGCCTTACATGCAGAATTTTCATTCATTATTCATTTAAGCAGTGACATGTCATTTGACATGCTTATAAAAACTCTAGTAGGCCTACTTGCTGATGATGAAATCTAATATAAATGTGCGTTTAGCAATACATTGTATCTGCCATCACAAGCATTTCTGCTGCATTTATGAACTAAAAACTCGAACTGTTACGCACATAACGTATGCAGTTCTGTGTTAGATGCAATGAAAAGATACACTGTTTGTACAAATCAACGCATAAATACATGCACAAGACGTTACGTTATACGTTATACGTTATGTGCACACTCCGGAAGCTGTTTTTTGGACACACATGCAGTATATTTAGATTAAAAAAATCTAAATGAAAAATCTCTTTATTAAAAAAAAAGCTAAATTTTATATATATATATATATATATATATGCCTTGTACTTGTACATGTGTAATGACAATAAAGTTGAATCTAATCTAATATATATGTTATTACACGGCTCTCTGGAATGCTTGATTCTGATTGGTCAGTTGAGACATTTGCAGGTTCGTTCTTTTCAAAT
>JAUYWG010000064.1:9501830-9535348 GCA_034779775.1 Enteromius afrohamiltoni | reverse complement strand
GTATGGATAAGACTAAGTAAAACTATCTTTTTGTAACAAGAAAGCAGTAGGCATCTGACAAAAAGATATTAGTAAAAGTATAGCACATCTGAATAATTATCAGAACTAGCGAGCTTATGACTAGCGAAGCCAGACTCTGACGACTTGAGGTCACCTGCCGGACGGTTAAATGAAAATATAGCACATCTAAAAATAATCAAATATCTAAACTAAAATAACTAAATTCAAGCACCCAAATTTGGAATTATAACTTTAATCTCAGAAAAAGTAAAATTGGAGTCAGATCAAAGATTTTATCACCCTGTGATTATGCTAGTTCTTTTACTTAGAAATCACGGAGGGGTCTACAATTTTCAGTATAGGTGCATTTCCACTGTAAAAGTAAGTATTTGATCACTTAAGTAAAGAAAAATTTAATATTTGGTTAACCATTACAGAAGTCAAACGGTTCCTGTAGTTCTTCACCAGGTTTGCACACACTGCAGGAGGGATTTTGGCTCACTCCTCCACACAGATCTTCTCTAGATCTGTCATGTTTCGGGGCTGTCGCTGAGCAACACAGAGTTTCAGCTCCCAATTGGATTTAGGAGACTAGCTAGGCCACTCCAGAACCTTGATATGCTTCTTATGGAGCCACTCCTTGGTTTTCCTGGCTGTGTGCTTTGGGTCAGTGTCATGTTGGAAAACCCAGCCACAACCCATCTTTAATGCTCTATCTATGGCAAGGAGGTTTTTGCCAATATGTCCAAATACATGGCCCTGTTCATCCTATCCTTAATAGGTATGGTATTATTGGGATGATACTCATCATTCTTCTCCCTAGAAACATGGCAAATGGACTTAAGACCAAAAAGTTTTACTTTGGTCTCATCTGACCACTGGACTTTCTCCCATAACTCCTCTGGATCATCCAGGTGGTCCCTGGCAAACCTTAGACGGGTCTGGACATGGGCTGACTTAAGTAGGGGAATTTGCAATGCAAGATTTTAAACCATGACGACCATTACTGATAGTAGCCTTGGAAACAATGGTTCCAGCTCTCTTCACGGCATTGACCAGCTCCTCTCGTGTAGTTCTGGGCTGATTCAGTTCTGGGCTGATTCTTCACCATACAAGGAGCGATATTCCGTGGGGCCCCAGTCTGAGGGACACTGACAGTCATCATTAGCCTCTTCCATTTTATGACAATTGCTCCAACAGTTGTTCTTTTTTCACCAAGCTGCTTGGCAATTGCCCCGTAGCCCTTTCCAGCTTTGTGAAGGTCTACAATTTTGTGTCTTTTAACAGCTCTGTGATTTTGCCCATGTTGCTACTTTGACTTTGGCTGATTGTGGGGTGCACAGGTATCTTTATGACAGCTAACGACCTCAAACAGGTGCTACTAATTTAGAAACAAGCAGAGTGTTGCTGGACTATTTAAAAGCAAAATAAAGGGGGTCAGAAATCTGGCTGATAAGAAAGTGATCAAATACTTATTTGTCACAGTAATTCCCAAATAAATTGTTAAAAAAATCAAACAAGGTGATTTCTGGATTTTTCTTTCTGGATTCTGTCTCTCACAGTGGAAATGCACCTGTGCTGAAAATGGTAGACCCCTCCATGATTTCTAAGTAAGAGAACTTGCAAAATCACAGGGTGATCAAATGCTTATTGACCTCACTGTATATATATATATATATATATATATACAGTGTATACGTAAAGTATTCAGACCCCCTTAAATGTCTTACTCTTTTTTATTGTGACATAGTCTCAGGAGGCTTTTGATCCATGCGCAAGCTGTTTATTCAGATTAAATCGTGGTCATACAGGCAGTGTTCAAAAACGGGCAGACAGTTCAACAAAGACAGATCAAAGACAGTACCGGAAACAGGCGGGAGATCGGGGATACAGGCAGAGTTCAAAGTCCAAAGTCCAGGCAAAGGTCGGGGCAACAGGCAGAATCCAACAATCCAAAGTCAGGTCCAGGTAATCCACTGATAAATCCACAAGAAAACGCTCAGAGTTGTAAGAACAAAACTTCGCACTTCCGGGGTACATGGGCGAAAAGGGTCCGGGTAGGAACTAATATTCCGGGGAAGGTTCCCGCTGATGGCGGTCAGACGGAGCCACAGAGGACCGCCCCGTTACAGTTATATTGCAGCCATTTGCTAAAATCATTTAAGTTTTTTTTTTCCTCAGTAATGTACACACAGCACCATTGACAGAAAAACACAGAATTGTTGACATTTTTGCAGATTTATTAAAAAAGAAAAACTAAAATATCACATTGCTGTGACACTCATATATTTAACTCAGGTGCTGTCCATTTCCTCTAATTATCCTTGAGATGCTTCTATACTTTCATTTGAGTCCAGCTGTGTTTTATAATACTGATTCAATTTTATTAGGAAAGCCACACACCTGTCTATATAAGATCTTACAGCTCATAATGCATGTCAGAGCAATGAGAATCATGAGGTCAAAGGAACTGCCTGAAGAAAGAAAGTTGTAGAAAGTCAACCATCACTGCAGCCCTCCACCAGTTGGGACTTTAAGGCAGAGTGGCCCGACAGAAGCCTCTCCTCAGTGCAAGACACATGAAAGCCCACATGGAGTTTGCTAAAAAAAACACCTCCAAGATAGTGAGAAATGAGATTCTCTGGTCTAATGAGATCAAGATAGAACTTTTTGGCCTTAACTCTATGTGGTATGTGTGGAGAAAACCAGGCGCTGCTCATCACCTGTCCAATACAGTCCCAACAGTGAAGCATGGTGGTGGCAGCATCATGCTGTGGGGGTGTTTCTCAGCTGCAGGGACAGGACGACTGGTTGTAAGCGAGGGAAAGATGAATGCGGCCAAGTACAGGGATATCCTGGACCAAAACCTTCTCCAGAGTGCTCAGGACCTCAGACTGGGACGAAGGTTTACCTTCCAACAAGACAATGACCCTAAGCACACAGCTAAAATAACGAAGGAGTAGCTTCACAACAACTCTGAGACTGTTCTTGAATGGCCCATCTGGAGCCCTGACTTAGGCTCCCAATTGAGCATCTCTGTAGACACCTAAAATGGTAATGTCTACTTCTGTTGACTGATTATGTCTGAGTAGTTGACTAAGTAATTTTGCTGCTAAAACCAAGCAGGAACCAATAAAGTGAGGCTGAAGGAGAGACATAGAGAAATAGAGGCCGGCCTATCTCAGGGAGGACGGGACTATATCTCCTGCCAGTGTCTTTGCATGCCTCAGTAATTCCTGCCTCCTCCTCTTCCTCCAAACGGGCACAATGGATGCTTGAGTGGGAATTGTGCCATTGGAGGAACACAACAGAGAGCACTGGCCTGTTTGCAAGTGGACATGTGTGGCATCCATGTATTCTCTTGTGTGTTTGTGTGTGTGTGCTCAGTTCTTTGATGAGACCAATCTTCATGCATACAGAGCAGGATATAGCGATCCTATGAGATCATATATTCTTCGCCCTATTTAGCAGCGTAAAAAATGCATTTCTTTACATGGGCAGTTTTCACTCTCTGTGTTAATCATGGCTCACAGATCACAACTTTTATGACTGTAACTTTTTTAAATGATTTTTTATGTAAACATGTATACTACAGTTTAAAAGTTTGTGGCGGGTTCAATTTAAAGAAAGATAATAATCATTTTATTCTACATTAATTTGATCAAAAGTGGCAGTAAAGCCACTGATATCAGCATATTAGAATGATTAATGAAGCAGCATCTTAACTTCTAAAAATAAATAAATAAATAAAAAGAAATTGTGTTTCCCTAGAGCATTAAGAACACCTTGAACACATAAAAGTAAAAAAAAAATCTAATTTAGTGTCTTCCAACCACAAGTGGACAGTAACACTTCAGTATTGATTGATTTATGTAGGCATGCAATCAACAACCCTCAACATATATTAAACTCTCTTTATAAGTGCTCTTACCTCACTCTGCACACCTCTCTAGGGTCACAATGTCAAACATCTATCAGTTTGAGAGTGAGTGATAGAGAAGAAGAGCTTAGGAGGGGAAATTGAGAAAAACAAGGCTTACTCTTTGATGTGTTTGCGACAGGGCACTGAGTTTCTCATGCAGGTGCCTGTGAGGCGCTCCACATTCTCCACAATGACAAAAGGCTTCTCCTCCAGAGTTACAATGGTCAGGTGATTGTCGTCTGTCTCCGCATCACCAAAAGAGTTGAAGCGAGGCCACACAGGATATTTCAGAGTCAAGCTCTGGTTCTCCCATTTTCCCATCTGGAAATGAATGGAAAAGAGTAGCGTTATTCTTTTAACTACAGTAATGTCAACATATCAGTGCACACAATAACAGAAAAAGACTAAAAGTTTTTAAAATTATTTCACAAATTTATAAGAGGTGTGCCTCAGTCTCAACCTCACCATTGTCACAGTAAACACAGATTTGTTTTTCCATGTCTGTGTCTGTCTTTTATGGCTACACTGTGATCACAATGTGGTCTGTATTTGCTGAGGATCCATCTCTGCTTTGTATCTTTCGCTCTGTCTCTCTCTCAGTCCCAGAGGGCAAGGTGTGAGGATAAAGCAATGCTTGAAAGCAAATCATATCAGATCAACAGAGGCCAGGCAAACACGTTCATCAAATAGAGACACATAAAGCAGACCCTGTGTCTGAATATGGAAATAAAGATGTGAAAAATAATAAAATATTCAAGTACATTTATGCAGTATGTTGCTTAAATGAAATGTCAAAAGTTTAAAGTAAATAAATAAATAAATATTAATGAATAAAGACAGTGACAGGAAAATATAATACAATGAAATAAATGTACAATAAAAATAAAACAAATCATATTACATAGTCCCTGTGTCTGATCATGCATTAATCCATAAAAAATAAAGACTGTGTATAGAAGTGAGAATAAAAAGGAAAAAAAAAATAATAACTAAAAAAAATAAAATAAAATATAAAACAAAATTTAAGCACAATAATTAAATACTGGCACACATACTGTATATATTTAATCAATAAGTCAAATTAATAGAATGTTTGAATACTACATTAAACAATAGGTCAGCAATTCCCAGAAGATATATCCAGAATAGTGCCATTCTGATTTCCAAGAAAGAAAAGAAAAACCCTAAGAAAAAGACATTCAGCCATGACAGTCATGACCAAACTTTCCTAAGTGTGCTAGTTCAGTACACTGGAGAGCGATGAGCAGTGATCCGGGGGACCAGGGTATCTCACTAGCTGCAGTGGTGCTAACCAGTGTCACAGGAAATTTGGTTTAATGCTGTTAATCCTATCAGAATGCTTTAGGAGAAAGCCATAATCGCGTTCTTCCTACCCCTGATGAACCGGAGACTGAGGACGTCTCCGACACCGCCAGAGTTTCCTTTATCATCAGCACAGCCGCCGATTCATCCGCAACCTTATTAGAGTCAAAGCGCCTTTCTTTTTGAGTTTCCCCCCTCCAACTTTCTCCAATGCTGCTTGTTCTACTGTGTGAAAAATTCATTTCATTAATCTGTCTCATTTGGTTTGATGGCACATTTCTTTTGTCAAGCACTGTGGGTAAAAATGGCTCACCAAGCTTATCTGTCTCAGCTGAAGACAAAAGTAACTACTTGCAGTTTCTGTCGACTCCAGGCTTAACATGCTAAAATGATTTATGAATTTGATGTTTTCAGAGCACTTCCTCTATTGAAAATAAAAAGACACAATCCCTCTTGTACTATCAGTCGTTTACAGAGATGGCGTGCAAACATTTTAGTAACGCTGGAGTAAAGCCATGTTATATTCGGCCACAATTCCCACTTTGCGTGTTGACAACGATGTATGTCTGCCAGGACACATACGTTGCCGTACATCAGGGGTGGGGAACCCTGGTCCTCAAGGGCCGCAGTCCTATAAGTTTTTCATACAACCCTGCTTCACAACACCTGACTCAAATCAAATGGATCCAACAGCCAATGAAGTTCTGCACAATCACTAGTTAATTTGCATCAGGTGTGTTTGCACAGGGAAACATGCAAACCTTGCAGGACGAGGGCCAAGGTTCCCCACCCCTGCCGTACATGATGATGAAGCGATAGGCTACACGCGGTTGAATAATTCACTGTGTTTTGGAAGGATGGGCTGACGTCAGCGAGCTCGCCAATGAAAACAGAGCGCAGACGCTAAGAACTGCCTAGAGTTGAAACTGCACTGAGCCATTAATTCTTAATGGAACAGGACTCAGAAATTGCTAAACCTAGCTCTGGTCCCTTTTTTCTCTCTTATCTAACTTTCTCTCCATTGTCGCATATGTAGCGTGCACACATCTCTCTCTCGCTTTCATTCTGCTCACTTTTGGCCTCTGGCTCAGCTTTCTCTCTCTGTTTTTCATCCGTTGTTTGGAAATGTGTGAGCATTTGTTTTTTGAAACTTTGTTGCCCTTGAAACTTCATAATATACATTCACTGCAAATGCACACACAAACTTACACTGTAAATATACACAGTCGTGGAATGTCAGATGTCTTTTAGACTGAATATAAACATTATGACATGAACAAGAGTGCTGTTATTTCATTTCAATATATTCAGACCACGAGCACGATAGGAGCATGATATTGCTTTTACCCAGCAACAAATCAAACAAGATGGGATTATTAAAGGCATGGTTTACCCAACAAATAAAAGTTCTGTCATTATTTACTCACGCTCATAGCATCCCAAACACATAAAAACATTATTTATCTTTGGAATACAAATTAAGATATTTTTGATGAAATCCAAGAGCTTTCTACCCCTTTCTGTCAGTTGTGTTGCTTTACTTCACAAAACTATTTAAAACCTTCTACCAGATGCATAATACAGAATTTCCATCTACGGAAGGAAAAAACTTCTGTTCAAAAACAGCAAGGGTGCTTGTCAACTTCTGCAGTAAAATGCGAACTTGTGATGCCTTGAAAGTGAATAATACTGGCTTTTTGACAAGATGTGTTTAGTGTTCAGATCATGCTATATTCTGAGAATAATGCACGGCAATCAGCTTTTTTTAAGTGGCGTTTATCTGTTCTTGCTTATACATAACTGCATCTCAAAAATTAGATTTTTTTTGGTAACTTATTTCAAAGGGTGAAACCTTCATATATTTTTGATTCATCACATGAAAAGTAAAAAAAATCAAAAGTTTTCATTTTGATTAGAGCTTACAGCATGAAAAGTTTCCTTAGGTCAATCAAAAAAAGGGTTTGCAAAACAGGAAAGTTGTCACAGATCACTCCTCTGTGGCCCTCTCCAGTCAACGACAGCGGGAACCATCACCCGAATATTGACGTTTCCACCCGGACTCTTTTAACCCACGCACCTCGGCGCTTCCGGATTCATGTTCGCGCCAAAACGGACAAAATAAAAGGCCGGACTTTTGCCTTTACACTTCGCGAAGTCTCGATTTGCCTCGGCCATCGTTTCTGAGCGTTTTTCCAGTGTTTGTATTGATTACCCGTGTTTGATTTTTCTGCCTGTCTTTGTTCCCGATTCTTGCCGCCTGTCTCGACCCTCCGCCTGTTTATTCACTGTGATTTTGCCTATCCAACGTTTATCCTGTTAATATTGTGTACCGACCCTTGCCTGTTTGACTACGCCATTAAATCTATTGCATATGGATCCTAACGACTCCCGCGAATCCTTACAGCTTCAATCTAAACTAGATAAAAAAGTTTGTTGAGACAAACTTTAATTTGTCTTTAGAAAGCCAGAGCTGAAAATCTGAAAAGTTTAAAATAGTTTAAGATGTAAGAAAAGTTAAAACATTTTAAGTTTAAAAAAATTGAAAAGTTTAAGTTTGATGTATTTAGTCTGAAATACTTAGAAATAGTCAGATTATAAAGTCAGATAGATAGATAGATAGATAGTAATAGCATGTTGCTAGCATTTTTTTTTAGCATGATTAGCAGGTTACTAACATATTGCTAACATGATTAACAAGTTACCAGCATGTTGCTAACATGATTAGCAAGTCACTAGCATGTTTAGTATGACACTATCATGTTTTAGGATGATTAGCATGTTGCTAGCATGTAACTAGCATTACCATGTTTTCAGCATGTTAATAACATGATTATAGAATGAACTAGAACACTGTTAGCATTACTAGTTACTAGCATGTAATATAGCATTATCAGCATGTTTATAACATTATTAGCATGTTGCTAGCATGATTTTGAAAAATTAGAAATAGTATTAGAAAGAGTAGACGCTTAAAAGAGTTTAAATGGATTAGAAAAAGTACATAGAAAGAAAGTCTTTTTAGGAAAACCGTTTGTCAGATCAGTCTGAAAAGATATAGTACCCTGAGTCAGACCAGTCTGAAGGCGACAAGCACGTTCAAATCTGGTGTAACTATGGTTTGACAAAACAGTTCAAATCTGCATAAAAGAAAGTTGAAATGGTACAGTTGCATCAGCGAATGCCTCTTTTATATCAGTTTTGCATTTGTTAACTTATTATATATATTAACATATCTTATTAACATCTTGTTAACATTTTCTTACTAGCATATTTTCCCTGCAATAAAGAGTACATTATAGAGGCTTAGTTTTAGCGACCCTAACGTTTTAGCGATTCTATTTTAGCTAACCCTAACCCTAATCCCCGGATATCTAAACTCTGAACCCTGCAATACATAACTGAAGCAACATAATAAAAACATAGCAATATTTACCTATATCAAAATGTGCCAGGGTTCATGTATTGAACCTGTGTTTTTTAGCGCCACTCAGTGGACTTTTTTCTTTGAAACTCTGGCAAAACATGCAGTAAGGTAGATAAAAACTGTGTTGCACAAATGTGCACAGAGGTACATATTTTTATGAGACCAGGTTGGTTCTTTGGCTCCTTTGTTATATGAGGCACTGGGTGAGGAAGAACTCATCACAGTAGCAAAGGACTGTTTTTTTCACAGTAGCTAATTATCCTCTTGTCCTCTCTCTCTTTCTCTCTCTCTGCTGTCAGAGTTCTGTTCGTTACATGATGTTCAGACTTCATGACACCTCTGAGTTCCAGTCCCCAGGCAGATGGCCCCACCTCTCCTCTTTCTCTCTCTCTTTTACTCTCTCACTGTCTTTCCATCCTAGCTAGTGCAGAAAATGCAGTCTTGTCTTTGTGAATGTTAGTTAGCAGTCACAGAACTGCTGCATGTGCAGATTTCAATGCATGCATGCAATTCACATGCATGCTTCAGTAGTAGGCCATTCTCATTGTTATCTAGGTGTGCTTTTGTTTAGTGAGGTAGCGTGGCGTTTAACTGACAGATCTGCATGCGTGTCTGTCTGTGTGTCTGAGCATGTGGAGAGAGTCACATGTTCCCACCGTGTTCTCCAGCCTGTCTACTCACCTGGCCGTTGCCATGGGAACAGTCAGACAGCGGCAGACTTTGCACCGATGTCCTCAGAGGATTCACAGAACAGGTCTCTGAGCTCATGACGCTCTAACAGTCTCACTGCCATCTGATTGGCCTGGGAACCTGTTCTGCAAATCATACAGCTAACTTTTATTATAAAAAGGAATTATAAGTAGGGATGGAGCTGACAATTATTTGTATGTTATGCATACTATTACAACTATTTTTCTTAAATAAATGCAAAAAATAAAACACTAGAAATTATTCAAGTGTGAAATAAGACTTTAGGCATCACAACATTATAATGAAAAATCCATAAAAATAAATTGAATAATCATTACGTATTTAATTTAATGGTTTAACTGAAAAATCCTTAATCAGTTATACAGTTAAAATAGGCACGGATTATTCAGTTCAATTTGATGGAATTGTACTATTAAATTGCATTAAATTTTAGTGTGTTATTAAATTATTTGTTTTTAAAGATTAACTTTAAGTCAGTGTTCATGGCAAATGCCATCTAAATGTCAAAATAGTGTAAATGTGCATGCACAATCCAATATTAATAAAGATAAATGGAAATAAATTATATAAAATATACATTTTCTGTAAATAATGGCCATAAATATATTAAAATATCTATTTTTCATTTATCGACAACAATGTTGAAAGTTGCTTAAATCTTTATTGAGCAATAACTATTTGTTAATTTAAAACTTGCTTGTAAGACTATCTGAGTAATATTTCAAATATATAGAAGTCTTTGTGCTGTGAAGACCAACATTTAATTGGTAATTCACTCATAATCTTGCCCTGTCCTTTGCTGCTCTTGTGCATATTCAAATACATTCAAATATGCTGCATGAAGACGCATTGCAGAAGGTTTGACAAGCTTTGTGAATGATGTGAAAGCTGGCATACTGTAGAGTAAGATTCCCACCTAAAATAATATTAGTAGGCATGACAGGAGGTTGTGATGACCTTTACTTCTCTATTGTAACAAAAGTCTTCTTGAATTCGAAAAATGTAGGGCTAAATAATAATTGTGCATCATGATAACTTTAATTAGCTGTTGCGTGACTTTTTATGGCACTTTTATGGTTAGGATTCTTTTTTTTCTGAAATTGACAGTAAAGATTTAAAAAAATTACGTTTGAATGCGATTAAAAAAAACAACAACAACCTTAGATGAAACCCTTCCCTTTGGCCCTTGTGTGAGATACCAATAAAGATGCAGAGGGGGGTCGTGAATAGGACTTTTTTGTCTCTTTGTGACTCTAAAAGGCAGTGTGGAACGTCTCGTGAATGTGAAAGAGTCGGGAGGGTCTCCAGTGGTGATCTTTGAGAAAGGGTGGAGGGGCAGAGCTCGGCGCGTGAGGATTTATTGTGTGGAGAATGTGTTCTGCTGACGACGACATGACAAGATGTTCCCGGCTTTATCGCACCAGTTGCACACTTCTTCCCTTTGTGTTTTGCCAGCTGCCTGCGCTGGTGCGGGGGAAGGCTGGGGTTCAGAAAAGCGTGTGTGTCGGCGTGTGTGTATGTATGTGTGAGTGAGGAGGGTGGAGGCCAACTGGACACAGGCCTATTCTTTTAGCATACTTAACCCCCATACTTAACTCACCCACACATAAATATATCAAGTAAATAATTAGAAGTAGTGCCCTTGCTAAAATGATTTAGTTCCCTTTCAGTCAGTCACTTTGACGTTATGTCAATGACTGATGTCATGGAGTCTCATCTGGGGACCAATTCGCTCTAATCTTTGAGAACAAGCCAATCTGGATTGGCCGGTGAGAGCACGTCAGCCAATCCCAGTGCATACGGGTATATAAGATGGCGGCGTGCCTCACCATTCAACTTTTTGTTTTAGAGCGGGTTGCTTGCTGCTTGATTGGAGAGAAGAAAAAAAAAAGTTATCTGCTGAGTGTTCCTGCATATTTAGCGGAGAGACAGCGCTCGGTGCACTATTACATGTGCTTCTCCCCTCGGCAGTCCTGATCTAAAAGAGCTAATTTCTACAGTTGCACTGTCGTTAAACATGTCCTCCGCAATGTCTTTTCGGCCGTGTGCTTCTGGATGTGGGAGTTCCCTCACCTCTGATGACGGCCACGATCGCTGTCTCACTTGTCTGGGCCTAAGTCACGCTGAGACTGCGTTCACAGATGGTTCTCTGATTGGTCTCTAAGCTCCGCGCGTGACTCTCTGTTGCTCTCAGCCCCTTTCTTCCGGAGGTTCATGAGGAGCTCTTTAAAACATTGCAGTCTCCAGTTGCATCTGTAAACATGCCCGAGCTCCTCCCTTTTCGCTACTCTCGATGCAGAGTGGCCAAGAGACACTCTGGGAATTCCCAGGGCGGAGTGTGCAATTGTAGTGCACTTGTGCCTGCAAAACACTGCCACCTGGACGAATCACCCATCCAAGGCCTGTAGGCTGTCGTCTGCTCTCGCTCCATCCTGCAGTCACTATGACATTACAACTCTGGCTGGCATCTTGGCCAATGCGCTTACATAGCAACACAAAGGTAGTTCTGACTGTAGGTTGATGCCACCTCATCAGATGGCAGATGAGTCCTGTCCCCTCTTTGGAAACTAGGCAATCGGATGCTCTCGATGACTGGCTTATTCTAGCTCATTCGAGAGCTCATCAGTTGAGTGAACACAGTGATTGGGTGCTCTAGCACCTCAGGCATCTAGGGCTTCGAGTCAACTGGGAGAAAAGCAAACTATCTCCTACACAGAGTATCTCTTACCTTGATTAGGAACTCGGCCTCGGTCACCTTGACTGCTCGTCATGTGGGACCCCCAGTGACCATTCGTCTCACTCATAAGCGGTCACGACTTAACTGCCTGTTGCGCCATCAGACAAGGGTCTCGCTGAAATCATTTTAGAGACTCCAGGGGCATTTGGCAGCCATAGCTGGAGTTTTGCTACTCAGTCTGTTGCATATGAGACTGCTTCAGCACTGGTTGTGCGGTTGATTCCCGAGATGGGGCTGGCGGTCTGGCATGTTCCGGATCGACATTTCCACAAAATGTCGCCACCTGCAGCTGCAGGCTCCTGAACAGGACCCCGCCTACATTGACATATCAATTGCCTCGAGTTACTAGCTGTACTGCTGGCCCTGCGCCAGTTTCTACCATTTTTAGTGCGGTACCTGCATGTGATTGTTTGCTCGCAACTCGCCCGCCATTTTCTCCTCTGGGGTCACTCACGGTTGAAATCACTGCGGGCCATTCGTGTTTCGGGGGATCTGAATCGCACAGAAGATGCGTTCTCAGGACAATGAATCCGGTTGATTGCGCCTGTCTGGCCCACCAGAACCAAATTTCCGGAGCTCGTGCTCCTATCGGCAGCCCCTCCCTGGAAGATACCTACCAGGAAGGACCTTCTCATCAGGCCTGAATGCAGTATTCCTCTCTTTCAGCAGCCTCTCTCTAGTCCAGGGCTTCTGATTGGGGTAAATGTGAATATGTTTATCCTCTGTGACAATGTCTGTGAAATTCTTAATATAACACATTACAATGTCACTAAATACCTCCAGGTCTGGATGTTCAAAAATGTCCCAGTTGGTCCTACTGAAACAGTCATGCAACTGACCTGCCTATGTGCCCAAAGTTCCCACCACGCCCTTTCGGGATCTGGTGGTGAGTTTGCAAACACTGGCTTTGGAGGAGGCGGAACCGACCCTTACGTTGCTATGTCCGGTATGCACCTTTACATGGGACACACTTGGAGGAACTACGAACAGCTTTGTTTGTTCCAGAGGCCAGCAGAAGGGGAATGCTGTCTCCAAACAGAGGTTGTCTCATTGGGTGGTCGATGCCATCACCTCGACATATCAGGCCGTAAGTGAGCCGTGCCCCCTAGGGGTGAGGCCCACTCCACCTGGAGTTTCATCCCCTTCTGGGCATTGGCACACGGTGACTTTCTTACAGACATATGCAGAGCTGCGGGTTGGGTTTCAGCTTGCTGCACCATTCCTCTGGGATCCGAGTGCTTTTCTCCAGTATTTTTGGAAGGTTCACTGGCTCCTCATTGCCCCTCAGTTAAGGCTAGCCAGAGTAGCATTGACTGTTGGCATCCTTCACCCTGCTTGGCCCTGGCATTGCTTTTTCCACGGCTGTGTTCCCCTGATTTGGTCCAGTTCCCATTTCTAGCCACCCCCTTCTGGGTGCTCCATCCTCAACTTGCATATTCAGGCTCCCTGCTGGGCCCACTTTTGGCCCCCAGGGTGTTGGGATGGTCATGATGGACAGCCTCTGATCACTCTCGCTGATGCAGCTTGACCTTTCAGTTGAGCACCCCTCTCGTGACGCAGGCCGGGTTGTGGCGCTTTCTTAGGGACTCCATGACATCAGTCATTGAAGTAACATCAAAGTGACTGACTGAAAACGAATGTCCTGGTTACATATGTAACCCTCGTTCCCTAAAAGAGGGAACATTATGTCCCTCCTGCCATGAACCTGAGGCCTGCCCTGAGGGGTTGGTTATGATCGGCTCCTCAGCAAGAACCTGAATGGTGAGGGGAATGAAGGATCCCTACAGTACGTAACCAGGACGTTTCAGTAGACAGTGACAGTATCACAATTTTTTTCAAATCAGTATTTTTTTCCTATAAGTAGCAGTGCAGTATGTCAAAACACTAATGCGCTGTTTTTTTTTTTCCAAAATCAATATTTTATTTTGCATGCAAACTAGTATATTTATACATATTTATCTAGTAACTTGTGGATTTCAGTGTTTTCATTTTTTGCTATATGTATTGTATTAGACTAACTGATACTATTGCTCTCTTGTTGGTTTGATTGCCTCTATTAAATGTTTAAATGTAAAAGTTCTTTTAAACTGCTTTGTAAAAAATGGGTACAGTTGTGTAGCTTTCCCAACAGTGATATACAGACACAAATATGCACACCCACACACACACACCCTGTCACAGCTGCGTTCTAGAGTGCCAGGGGTGAAGCGGGGAGCAGAGGCAGTAAGAGAATGGGACAGGCAGGAGAGAGGGCCATCCCACACTCCAGACCACAACATCAGCATGTGAGTCCTTCAAACATCCAGCCTCTCACAGCAGACACTTACATAAAGCAGATCTCTCTGTTTCACTGTCTCAGCCTGGCTGTCTCACGCTCCCTCGCTCTCTCTGCTGGAGCCAGACTCACATGGTGTCACATGTGAGAGCTCACTGTTTTCTCTCTCTCTTCAATAGAATCAAGAAACGGTCTCTGCCATCTCTTTTTGTCAGCTGATCTAAAGGTTTAGCCTACCAGAACCACCACAACGCCTTTCCCTTCGCCTGACCCTAAACTGGCCTTTCATAACCTGATTATAGAGGGAATCTGTGGAGTTTAGAAAATTCCATGCATCCACTAACTCTTAAATGTGTTTATTTATTAAACACTAAGCTAATTTGAATATGGTTCTTACTTTCAGTAAGAGCATACTGTGATAAATCTGTGAAAGATATTTAAACATAAAATTGTAGAGAAATTACTTTCAAAGTGGTATTTTATTATAATTTGACTAGTTTTTAATAGTGACTTAAATTTGCATATTTTTTATATTTTCAAGTTTCATTTTAGTTTTATTTATTTTATTTACTTTTGTCTTATTTATTACATTAACTGTAGCTTTTACAGTTAACATCATTCAGCATTTGAAGGGTTAGTTTACCTAAAAATTATTTACTCACCTTCATATCATTCCAAACCTGTAAGACCTTCCTTCAACTGCCTGTAGACAGCAAGGATGCTAATAAAGGTTCAGGAAAGTAGCAAGGAAATCCTTAAAATAGTCCATGTGACCTCAGTGGTTCAACCGTAATGTTATAAAGCTACGAGAATATTTTTTGTTCGCAAAGAAAACAAAAATATCGACTTTATTCAACTATTTGTCTCTTACTGTACTTGTCATCTTATAACACCATTTTGGAGAGTATCACATATGGAAACGTTTGAAGTGTATGTATGTGGATGCTCCGTTAACGTTGTTAATATGATTGTTTACACATACTGTACATTCTATACGTACATACATACATTAATGGCTAATATTCTTGTAATATACTTGCTAATAAGCAACTAGTTAAGAGACCCTAAAATAAAGTGTTACTAAAATATCTTAGTTGTGTTCTGAAGACAAACCAAGGCAACAACATGAGGATGAGTAATTAATGACAGAATTTTTTGGGGGGGAGAACTATCTCTTTAAATGTATAATTTAAACAGTCTGTTTATTGAGATGTATGGAAATAACAATAGAGGTCATTGGGGACTATACTGGAAACTGGAGACCTATTTTTACCCCTATTATAGGACAAGTATTATAATAATAATCAAACACAAGCTCTTTTATTATTTCAGATGAAATTAGTATTTTTTTTTAAATGTATAGTCATTCTGTAACAAGGGCATGACATAAAGTGTAACCTTATTTTTATTGCAATGCAATTTGAGTAGTTTTAGTAATTAAAGTTAAACTTTTTTCGTCATCACATTTATTTATATAGCGCATTATACAGTAAAGATTGTTCCAAAGCAGCTTCAGAAACAGGATTAATGTTTTATTGAAAGTTTTTCTATTATGAAACAAGTAACAAGTTAAGCAGCTCTAAAGACAATAGTGACAGAATTCAGCTCAGTTTATTTAAGTTTTTTATCTAATGATTGTACTTAATACCTAATTCAGCTTTATTTCAAATACCAAAAGCTATTTTTAGTCACTAATACAATGTAGTACGCCTATGCTAATAACATTTGTCACCTTGGACAACAGAAACAGTTGTAAGTGTTAATTTTCCAAAATTAAGATTTATACGTGATTTGAAAGCTGAATAAATAAGCTTCCAATTGATGTATGATTTGGATAGATAGGGCAATATTTGACCGAGAAAATCTGGAATCTGAGGGAACAGAAAAATCTAAATGCTGAGAAAATCCAAATGAAAAAGTTGTCCAAATCAAGATCTGATCAATTCATATTACTAATCAAAATTAAGTTTTAATATATTTTCGGTAAGAAATTGACTAAATACTTTCATGGAACATGATCCTTTTGGCAAAAAAGAAAAATCAATAATTTTGACCCATATTTTTGGCTATTGCTACAAATATACCCCAGCGACTTAAGACTGGTTTTGTGGTCCAGAGTCACAAATTAGCTTCCCATTGATGGACTGTATGGGTTCCCGTGATTTCAATGGATAGGGCAATATTTGACTGAGATACAACTACATGAAAATCTGGAATCTGAGTGAACAGAAAAATCTAAATGCTGAGAAAATCACCTTTAAAGTTGTCCAAATTATCAATGCATATTACTAATCAAAAATGTTTAGTAAGAAATTGACAAAATACCTTCACGGAACATGATCTTTACTTGCTATCCTAAGGAAAAAAAAATCAATAATTTTGACCCATACAATGGCCCGGTTTCAGAAACGTGGCTTAGCTTAAGCCAGAACTTGGCATTGCTACAAATATACCCCAGTGACTTAAGACTGGTTTTTTAGCAAGGGTCACATTTAGCACTCATCCACAAACATGCAAAGATCGTCTTTGTAGTTTAAAGCATCATTAAAACTTTGACTTAAGTGTGCTACAGCTAACTGAAGTTTCTTCAGGTTTGGGAAATCCAGGTGTGATTTGCAGTTTTCTATTTTGAGCTTAAGGGCCCAAGATTAGCTAACAGTTCCCCTGACCGTGTCTGCTGAGGTTTGCTGTGAGTGTGCTGTGGGGATAGCCCTGTTATGCCTCATGCCTCTATTATCTGCCAGCGCTGCAATGGAAATCCCATTTCTGGTGTTTTTGAACTTCTTAAATTAAATAATTTTTCTGTTGTTGAAAGTGTTACGATAACTGATTGCTATGCAAAGCACTTGTCACTTGTTATCACCCAATGAGTAATACATTTATGTCATCCAAAGTGACATTTAAACAAGCTTAATGCTGTTTGCTTTTTGTTTTCAGGGTGAGGTCTGTTGTGAAATAACTACAAATGTCAGCGAGGGGAGTAGAGTTGGATTTCACATCTGCTGGAACTTCCTTTCAGTGTTGCTAGAATATCAAAAACAAAACTTAAGTGGATCTAGCCTAAGTGGGGATATTATTTAATATTTATTTCTGGAATTTTTTGCCTCCATTTATAAGACAAGAGCAGACACAAAAGTAGATGAGAGAGGAAAGTTGAATTGGGTGTGTGTTACCCAGGCCGGACTTAAAACATTGAGCAGACACTGTACTATTCAAAAGTTTGGAGCTAATATGACTTTTTTTTCAAAATAGACATTTATTCTGGAATTTAAAAAGGACTTTATCTTCATTAAAGAATCCTGTGTCACTGTTTCACAAAAATGTGGAGCAGCACAGCTGCTTTCAACATTGATAATAATAACAAAATGTTTAAGCAGCGGATTAGAATATTAGAATGATTTCTGAAGGATCATATGACACTTGGGACTGGACTAATGATGCTGAAAATTCTGCTTTAGTTTCTAATTGTTTTCAAACAGGTTTCCCTAGCATTGAACCACAGTTGCAACCATTAAACTAAAAATGACTTGCCCTTTGTCCAATCATCCCTTCACATTAAATTTGGAAAACAGAAGTGAAAACCGCAAAACAACTGTTTTCTGTGCTGCAAAGTTTAAGATCTGTTTGTGTGATTACAGTTCTGTTTAATACTGCTGCATCTCCAGATAAGAGCACGTCTCTATGAAACTGCCATCTTACACATGCTGCATTTTATTTTTTTGTAATATATATCTGTGGGACATGTCGCAATCATGTGTTTTGCACGTTTGAGTTATTGTATGTCATTGGCAGTGCCTGAGCTTGGCAGCGTGCCACAGTGTTGACGGTAGCACAGGAGAAGACAATGAATGAGTTTGTTCTTCTGTCAGCAATCTCCAGACCCCATACAAATCACCTGCCACATTACGCAGAGCTCTAGATTCCACACCAGCGTTCAATCACATGCTATTGAACGGCGATAAACCAATGCTCGCAAGATTTCAAGACAGAGGGGACGCTATCTGTGGTGTCTTATTTCATTGTGTAATTTTTGACACTGGAAAACACATAACATAATGGAACATAATCCATTGTCATGTGACCTATCAGCATCAGTCTACCTGGTCTCATGGCATAAACAAAATCAACAAATGGTACATATTTTATGAAGTGGCTAATTAATATGCATTTGTCAATTTGTAAAAAAGTCATACACATTTTACGAAGAGGCAAATTTGAATTCTGTCTGTGTAAAGTTATCTTTATTAATACAAACTAGGAATATTGATATTAAATGAATTAACTAGATTTTATTTTGTCTTTCCTAAAACCTTTTAAATTAAAATGATATTTAATATGATTTTAATGAATTACAACACTTTCTGAGGATGAATTTTTGCTTATTAGCATCCCATATTAGATGTTTATCAGTACTTATAAAGCAAATATTCTGCATGACCATATTCTACTGGCCTAACCCTACCCAATACCTACCTTTTTAGTCATCTTTAGACCCTTTTTGAGAGCCAAGTTCATTGTGCCTGAACGGCTGCACACTGTAAATGCGTATCTCTGCTTAGAAGCTAATTTTTGGAGTACAAATGTCCTTCCAGTCTGATTTCATGTACACTTTATTGTTCTTTCTCTTTTCCCCAGCCGCCTCCTCCTCGTATTCTGGGATTGTAATGTACCCAGAGGGCATTGCTGTCTTGTGGGAGCTGGCAGAGGACACCAGCTTCCTGTGCCTGTATATCCATGCTTGGCTTTTCTCTGTTGTACCGCTGCCTCATTGTACGGTACACTCTGAACTAGACAGATTATCTCTGGCAAGGCAGTGATCTAGACAGATTATAGCTTTTTTTTTCTTTCCTACCACAACTCCTGACTGACCCAGTCATCAATATTTACTCTCTCGAGGGAGGTAAACAAAAGCATCGGCTCGGGTTTGTATATATGTTCAGTTCTTGTACATTCAGGTCAGTGGGCTGGAAGGATAAGAACGAGCGTGTAACATACGCACTTATAGAGCAAAAGGCCACTAGATCAATCGAGATTAAGAGTTCGAAGGTCATGATCTTGTGGGAAAATGCATAACAGAAAATCCTTGTGCCTTCTACCCAGGTTTTGACCTTATTAGCGGGTGCTATTAATATTTTGCCAGTATTGTGGCAAAGGTCTATATGTGTTTTTATAGGGATTAAGGAAATGACTATGATTAAGGAAGACGTAGGTCAACGAAACAGAGAAACATCCTTTTAAATCAAGGCAAGAAAATAAAAAGAGGAACTCATGCGAAGAGGCTTAGTGTCTTTAGAGCTAAAAAAGGCCTGTGGGTTTGTGCTTCATTCTCTTTGACCTGCTCTATATTTAGCTCAATCCCGTGGCTTTCTGACTGACTGGGCAGCACTGGTCATTTGCGTGATTATAACAATGCCTCACTTTTTGACAGCGTGCGTATACGAGGAATTATAATGGAGCCATTTTGTGGGGTTTATTTGGAGAGGAACAGACCAAGAAATGGGCGATGCTGAGAACAGCTTTATTTTATTGCACTGCGTTTTAAGAGTTCATTACTTATTATTCTTTCTATTTTACACTTTAATACCCCAAAGAAAAAAAGCTAATTAGATGAACAGAATAATTAGAGGTTCATTATCAGAAAGCATCAAAAATGCTTTGTTCCTAAACCACTTGAAATGTCATTAGCCTGTCGACTGATAGTTTACAGTGCAAGTGTCACAATAAGTCGGGCATATGGTTGCCAGGGCAACTGTGACATCACTGCAGACATAGTGATGCATGAAAATTCAAATAGCAGGGGAGCGGTTGCTAGGCGACCTGAACTCGGAGAAGTCATGGGGCAGACAGCCAAACTGATAGTGGTGTTGTGAACACAGAGTGCTTGAGTGGCACGCCGTGGGTCTATTAGCCTGCTGTTGGCTCAAGCTCGACTTATCACTGCGGTGGGGATGAAATAGATTATTGTGCATCTGCAAGTCAGAATTGAGATTTAAAAAAAAAAACATTTTCTGATCATGTTGCTGTTGAAAGTCCTGTAAATTCAAGTTTGAATCTCCTTGAACTCTTCCTGAACTAGAAGAAAAAAAAATATTTATTTAACAACATTTCGTTTAGTTCTCGATTTAAACAACTGCGTTGCGTTAAGCTGACTTAAAACAATTCTGATTTGTTTCAACTCAGTATTTTCATTTTGAAAGAACTTAAATATAAGAGGTGCCTTTTTGTGAATTGTTTTAAGACAACAACAAAAAAAAAAAGTCGGCTCACATTCGCCTAAACGAGTCATCAGCAATTTGAATCTTTTTCTACTATGACCACACATCACAAAGTAACATATTTGCATAATGTCCACCCACTTTCTACGTCACAAACAACTTGCCCACCCACAAACATTATGTGGATTACATCATGTCAAGAAGACGCTGTATCCAGCGCTGTCATTCAGTTATGGTAATGGCCGTTTCACGCTGTAGCGGTAGACCAATCATAAAGGACTGCGCCATCTGACCAATCACAGCAGTGAGGGCTCACGGAGAGGAGGGGTTTAGACAGACTGATACTTCAAACTGCTTCACACGAGTCTTGTACGAATCATTTAGAAATGGGGTAAAATTAAATCTATTTTTGGAGAAAACTAAAGTGTTTAAGAGACTCAATATTAGCAACCTTTAAAATGGCATAATAGGGGCACTTTAAATGAAATCTTTATGGAAACATTTTCTTCTGTATTGTTTGATAAATAGAGAAAGTTCAAAAGAACAGCGTTACAGCCTCTTTAAAACATTTTTTTTAATAATAAGTTTAATGTGTTCTTTCTGAATCAAACTTTTGAGTGCTGTATATTAAAAGTTTTGTCAATATTTAGTAGCATATTAGAAAATATTATTGTTCAAAGCACACAGCCTAAAAACCACAAAATGCCCATTTTAATTCCATGTAGGCTTTAATGTCACAGAGATTCATTTCAGCCTTCAATTTTAAGTTCATTAAATGCAAATAATCAGCTTTTAAAAATGTAAAGACAAAATCCCAGCCAGACTTGACGGTGGCCTCTGTGGTGAACGCTAAACTGAAACGATCTGACCTGCAAAATCAGATTGTATAAGTATTGTCTGTATGTAGGTTATTGATGATCTGCACACGCACATGCTGACGAAGGCTGGGTCAGGGTACGGGCTCCATGACTCAGAATGAGGTCACTGCATCTCTCCCACTGTTCTCTCTCTCATGACTCAGATCTGGCAGCGGAGTTGTGAATGAACAGCGTCTCACCGTCTGTATCATCAGTGCTGTATATAGAGAGCGATTACCACTCGCTGCAGGATCGTGACACACTCTACACCTACCACCTGCCAAAGCAGAATGAAATCACTCGCAGGGAGGCAGAACAGAGAGAACCAGCAGCACAAGGCTCGTAATCACGTTCAAATGCACATCCCAGAGAGATTCTGGGAAAATCTAGAGAGGTTTGAGTAGTAGGATGAATTTCAGTTGTGACTTAGTTGAAACAAAATTACAAAGAGCGCTGATGAGATGGGTATCTGTGTGTGTGTGAACACCCCTGATGACATGTTTGTAGATTTTTGATTTAGATATGCAGAATATGCAGCTCTTACAGCTTCATCACCAACAGGTCCAGGTCAAACCTAGGAAAGGGAACCTCACTTTAAATGGCTGCCAAAATGTTTTTAGACTATCTTGTGTACGTACATACATATATGAGAAACCACAGAAATGATAACCAACCAATTAATTTATTATTACTATTTTAGATTTCCTCTGATATTCTTTTTACGATAATGCAAAAATGTATATATATATATATATATATATGTAAATCTTTAAAAGCCCAAATGCATGTAAAACATACTTTATTGTCTTGAAAATGTCACAATGCAGATATCATGGTAAATATCAGTGGTACAAAAATAGCCATAATGGCTTGATGCAAAATCAAATTTCATATTTCAATAGTTGAATACTTAGGGTGAAATGTTTCACTGAATATGATATTCTTATCTATGTACCATTCTAATATGCTTATTTGGTGCTAAAACATTTTTGATACTTAATGTTTTTTATGGAAACTGTGATGCAGTGGCATTTAAAAGTTAATTAATTTGATCAAAAGTGACAGTAAATACAAAATATTCTGTTCAGTGAACTTTCTAGGGACAAAATGTATTGTAGTTTCTACAGAAAAAAACAAATTCAACACTGATAATAAAAAGAACCATTATTAATAATTGATCCCCAATAATGAGCAGCAAATAAGCATATTAAAATGATTTATGAAGGATCATGTGACACTAAAGCCTGGAGTATTGATGCTTAAAGCTCATCACAGAAATACATTGTCTTTTAAAAACTATTTGTAATAATACTTGCTTCACTATGTTTTTGATCAAATGAACACTGCTCGGTGAGCAATTTTTCAAAACCATGAAAAAATGTCATTATTAAAAGCCTGGTTATTTTTGTAAGGCTTGATTAGTCTTTTTTCCCTCTCCTGAGTAGTAAGAAATCTTTTTCATTGGCAAGCTGACAACATAAACCAATTATATCACACACAAACACTGGAAAAAACGTAACCTCTGTAAACTCGGGTGTATTACAAAGATCTCCATAGCTTTGGTGTATAGTCGTGGATCTTTGTAACGTGACATTACATCATCACATCTCTCTCCTGACCATGTGTCAAAACAGCAGTGGCTTGAATAATCACTCAAAGTTCGTTTTGGCTCACGTGCCTGTGATTCATCTTGTTCTGAAAGTTCATATATTTAACAAGATGAAGCTGTTGTTTTGTTCCACTGTGGGTTACGCTATCCAGTTCCAGTAATCTACCAAAAAACCAAAACATGGGCGGTACTGAACTGAAATGCCTAACACGCCTCCCAGTTGTACAGTAGAGTGATGGGAACTCACTATAAAGACATGTTTCATCTACAGCCTCTGGGCAGCCGCTCTCAGATTAATACCCTTCATTAGACCACACTGACCTGGATGGGTTTAAGATGCTGTGTATAACTGAAACACATTAGTCCCTCGGTTTTATATGATATTATAGTTCAGGCATTTTTCAGCCTTTATTCTCTTGTGACTATCTGTGCTTAACACTCCATGATTTGTGCTACTGTAAATGAAGAGGGCACTTTTTACTGTAATTCTGCTGGAGTTAAACTGTCTTTCATGTGCTCTCAGTGAGTCATCTGTACACCCACCTCAACGTTCATGACTCAGCTGTTACATCATCACTCAGCACCCACAGGCTCCGCCCCCTTTAATCACCTGCGCTGATGTCATTAGAGTGGGCTCTGCGAATCGTGCCATTCATCAGTTATAATTCGCTTCTATTCAAGTCGCTGTATCAGATCCTGAGTCATCTTGAGCTTCACAGCAGTGTGGCTATTTTTTCCACATTATACACTGGACTGGGATCGTAGTGGTGTTATTGTTTTAAGTGGTGTCATGGCAACTGAGCTGTTTGGTGGGGGTGTGTTTGTTGGTGATGAGACTGCTTTGAAGCAATAGTAGAAGATTGTTTGGGGTTTGACAGATTTATGCTAATTCAGTGACTCACAAAACTTTCCTTTCAATATTAGTTATATACTATTATAGTTTTACTAACATTTTTAGCTTTTTTTTGTCTGAATTTTAATTGTAGTATAATTTTTACATTTATTTTTGTTTTATTTGTATTTCTTTTAGAATTTTTAAAAATTTGTTTCAATTAGTTTCCAGGCTATTTTTTAATTACCAAAAAAAAACTTCCACCATTTTTTCAGCCTTTTATCAGTTTTCATTTAGTTGAGGCACAGGCTCACAGGCTGAGACACGGGAGTTACGGTGAAACATGAACTTTACTTAAAGTCTTCCGCCCCAGCAGATCAGGAGCCTTGGGAGGCCATGACCAAATTCCCTCCCTACCCACCACTTCCACGACCCTAACCCTTTTACTCTGACAACTAGAACAGGGATCCTAGACTCTGGAACAGGGATCAGGATCGGCTCTCCTGGCCAAGACTCTGGAACGGGGATTGGGAACGGCTCTCCTGGCCGAAATACAGGGACTGGAATCGGGAATGGCTCTCCTGGCCATGATTCAGGAACTGGATTCCGGAATGGATCTCCTGGCCATAACACTGGAACTGGATTCGGGATCAGCACTCCTGGCCGTGAATCAGGAACTGGAATCGGGAACGGCTCTCCTGTTATATAGACAAACAGGATATACTAAAACCAAACCAAAACTGACATAGTGACATATAGAACAACACAGACAAGGGCGTGACAGCACGTCTTTATATTTTTTATAAAAATAAAGTAAAAAAAGTAATTTGGTCTAATATAAATGTATACTAAATACACACACATTTATACACACACATATATGTTTATGAAATCAGCATATATTCTTTCATATAATCTCTAGGGCTTTCAACTGATCAACTAATCGACATTAATCGCAATTAAAAAGGTTTTGCTTACACATTGTATACTATGTAAATCATTTATTTTTTATTATGTATGTGATTAAATGCGATTTAATCATTTGACAGCACCAATATTTTTATATATTTATTCACTAATTTGTATTAATGTCAGTAATGATGTCAGTTATAAACTTTTACAACAACAGGTTCATATAAAATGAATTTTAGCTATTGTGGCTACATATATATACACACACACACACACACACACATATATATGTATCAGCAGAGCGATTACA
Organism: Enteromius afrohamiltoni; assembly: GCA_034779775.1. Lineage (NCBI taxonomy): Eukaryota > Metazoa > Chordata > Actinopteri > Cypriniformes > Cyprinidae > Enteromius > Enteromius afrohamiltoni. The sequence goes on along the minus strand of JAUYWG010000064.1, from coordinate 9,510,221 downwards.
GGTTTGACCTATTGCTCTCATAAAAGCTCCATACATTTGAGCCCTGACATCAGCACAACATTTTTCTTGAGCTGTTTCTCTTGCACTTAAAAAGTAGAGTATAAAAGGTATACACTATAAAACTGTTAGCGTAACCAAATATAGATTCACGTGTGGGCCGAGATCAAGCCATGTCACTCTCTCCGGTGCTCTAAAACAGTTCAGTGGGTTAAGTGGACACCAGTGTTTTAAGTGGGGTCATATAAAGGTGTCTGTGTGTATAAGAGCGGTAGAATATCATAAAATGTGACGTGTGTTTACGTTCAAAGATCTGTCTGTACACGAGAGCCACACCATTCAGAGTACACACAGCTGTCAGCTCCGGTTAATGACAGTATTAATGTCACACTCAGAAGAAGAGTGTGTGTATATGATTATATGCGTTATATGAGTCCATGTGCAAACTGCATGAGAGAGAGGAATGTATTACCTTTTCAGATGTGTTTGCTGACTCAAGCAGTTAGTCGAACTTTGTCTCATCAGTTCTCATTACGTAACTAATTAGGGGAGTTGTTTACTTAGAAACAGATGCAGATATATAAATACACACTCTTTGCAACCTAATTGCATTTTTGAAAGCAATTACTTTAGTTAACGCCCGGTATCGTGCTCTCTGTGACGTCATGTTTCTCAAGTACTCCCTCCTTGAAATCCGACTTGAATAACTAGTGAGAGGGACGTATTATTTTTAGGACGCTCCCCACATGGGTGTCTGTGTCTCTTTGTGGCCACCTGGGTATAAAAAGAGCACAACTATGATTCGAGGAGTTGAACAGGTGTGGTCTGAACTCTCCCAGGTGTCCACTTAATACTTACAGGTACAATGAGGGCGTGTATGTGTGAGCAATTGTGTTTTTGTCCTTATGTGTTCGCTCGGCTTCCAGGCATAGCCTTTGTGACACGATGTTCCCGTCGCTGTACGTTAATAAGTTTTTAGTGTTTTCGTAATGGTCTCTTGCGATCATTCGTCACACTGTACATAACCGTAGCTGAGCAGTGTTTATGTAAGTGCACTTTCAAAATGTACCATGTCTCGAAAGAGTGTCACTCCTCATAGGTCAAACAGATGAAACCGGACACTGATCTATGAGGTCGTGAGCAGGAATGAGACCACCTATCTGGCTGCATGAACTTCTTTCTCGCAGTAGCCTTTTAAAAGTAAAAATGCTGCACTACTGCAAAGTACTATGGGAAAAAAGGACCAGTTACGTGCATTAAAGGAATAGTTTAGCCAAAAATGAACGTTTTTGTCATTGTCTACTCACGCCATTCTAAACCCGTACCTGAGTTTCTTTCTTATGTTGAAAAAATTACTTCCATAGTATTTTCCCTACTATGTAAGTCAATGGGGACCAACAACAGTTTGGTTTTATCTTGTTTTGTTCAACGTTAGAAAGAAACTTAGTCTGGTTTGGAATGACACGAGGGTGAGTAAATGATGACAATTTTTTATTTCTTCTTTAACTGTTTCTTTAATTGAGGCTTTAACCCACTAAAATATTTTAAATGCAGTTAATTATGCATATTGCATTAGATTTTTACAGTAGCATTTAAAGCTGCTGCTTCTTCTTTTTCTTCTTTGTTTAATTTGTTTAAAAAACAGTAAAAATAGCAATATTGTGAGATATTATTGAAATTTAAAATAATTGACACTGACTTAATGTTCAGTGTCAAATGATCCTTAATAAATCATTCTAATATGCTGATTTGATGCTCAAGAAATTTTTCTTCTTTCTATCAATGTTGGAAACAATTGTGCTGCTTCATATTTTTGTTGCAACAGTGATATATTTTTTGTTTCTGGATTTTTTAATGAATAGACAAAATTTTCAAAAATACGTCAAAAATGTATTTGCTTCCACTTTTACATTAATTTAAAGCAAACCATAGAGGTTTATGTCATACGATTGCACACACATAGTAACAACATTCAATGTCATTGTCTACCAGGATCAGGGCTTCATGTTCATTTTGCTCTCTGCACTGGTTTAGAGTCAGAGTGGAGTAACCCGACTCCGAGTCAGTTCAGATCACATGGCAGCAGCCCAGGAGAATGCCTGGGGGCTCATCACAGTTTATTATATCTCCCTATGCTGAGAAGCAATTCTCTGTCTTATAATTAGCCTCTCATAGAAAAAAAACCTCTCTGTGTAAAACAGTTGTTAATTGCGGCAGATACTCCAGCATTTATTACAGTCTTAAATCAGCCTCTTTCTCTCTCTTTCCTTTTGCGAAGATGATATTTGTGCACCATTAACCAAATGTTGCCATTGAGACAGTACCGCATGAATGCCCCCATCTGTAGATCGTAGTATCTCCTTTCTCATGAAAACAATTACAGACCATTTGCATTTATGGAAAATATGGTCGCGGTGCATAAAACGTGGACGGCTCCATGTGCTGCGCTTGGCGCGTGTCAATGCTACATGAATATTTCATGATATGGCCTGCAACAATGCATAAAAGTGCAGGCACTGTAATTGGTATCAGCTGTCAGTCAAAACACCATTAATTAGCACAATCATAACATAAACAAAATGCTGTGGTCTTAATGAAGAGTGGCGTTATTAGCTGTATCACACTGTATAATCAGCGGCTAGCACTAGATCCCCAAGTATGTTTCTGTGCAGTAAAAAAAGCCACTGTAGGTTTTGTAGATTGGCTGGCACCTGTGTAAATGTGTTGTTTAGTGTTGTCGGGGGCTGACGGTTTAATGGCGAGTCTTTAGTGGAGTAAATGCCGTGTTACACGCAGACTGCGAAAGGCCTGGAGAGAGCTGATTCCTGCTCGACACAATGGTGCTACACACTTCCCCCATTTCTCGCCACTGTTCTGTCCCACCCATGAAACACTGAGGTAAGGTCAAGAGGTCAGTGTTATAGGAGAGAGACACCAGACATCTCCACGGGGCTGTAAAACTCTGATATGGCTTGGGAAACAGGTGGAGAAAATTATTTATATTTAGCAGGAGCTGGTTGACAATGCACGGTGATGACAAGCTAATTTATTTAAATTAATAAATACATAAATGTTTATTGCGCATTGCTGTTTTATTTAAATAATTGAATAAACAAGTTGTTTATTTCAATTATAGGATTTTTTATTTATCACTAATTTACTGTGTTTGTAATTAATTGTTTGAAATTTTTGGTTTATTTTTAATTCTAATGTTAGGGATTTTTTGTTTTTGTTTACTGCAGCAGTTGATATTGAATATATATTATAAACATTCATTCATTCTCATTTCCTGTATTCATACATTTTAGTTTAACTTTGCCATATAATCAAATAATTTTAAACAATGTTAAATATAATCCTCAGCAAATTTTACAATTATTATTTCATACTGTACATTATAAATGTTGTGATGCCTAAATTATTGATTTCAATTTTTTTATGTTTTGTTTTTAATTAAATATGTATTTGAAGTTAAACTTTTCACCTGACTACATTACGAAGTGAATTTTCAGTAATCTGATGTATTGGTTTTTCTTTTGTCCCTCTATGACCTCACATATTTGCGCTCTCTCAACGAAAAACAGAGGACTATTGTAGCCGTCCACCCACTGGGCTCATTGTGTCAGTCATACGGTCGCTATAGGAACACATTTAGTATGTAAAGGAAGTGATCAGAGATTTGGTTCTCACACAAGTGGTGGTAATTTACACATCAAGACACATTGTCACATCCAGTCTCTGGAATGCTCGTTTGGTGCACATGTGCACAAAGAAAACACATTACGGTGCTTGTGATGGAGAGCCTGTAGCTCTTTCACGTTCTAGTGACACGTAGCTAATAGAGTGGATGTGAGCCTCTTATTTTTATAGCGTTAATCAAATACACAGTAAAATCCCTAGAGTTTGGTTTTTTGTTTCTTTTCGAACACAGGTCATACTTGCTCCAGGTCGTACAGGATGCACATTCACTCACAATAATAGATTATGTCCATCATTAGCTGTTGTTGTCTCAAAAGCATATATTTAGCAGCTCAATTTCACTAATAACACCTAATACAAAATGTAAGCTCTTCTGACAATAACATTCATAAATATGTAATATTTTAATTTAGAAAAGATGCATTAAATTGGTCTGATTTCAAAATAAATCTGCACTATATTGACCAGAAATCCAGAAAAGAATGTTTTGAAACTGAGGACTGTAGCAATGATGCTGAATATGTAGCTTTGCCATCAGAGGAATAAATTACATTTTAAAATATAATATAATAACAGTTCATTTGAAACAGTTAATTAAAAAAAAAAAGGTTTTTTTGTAATTTTTTTTTTAGTATTACTTGTTTTTAATAAAATTTGAGAGCATATGGCATAATTTTATTGTTAATCTCAGTGCTAAATTGGTTGTTAGTGGGTGATTTGATTCATTGATCTGGATCAATTAATGAAGTGGATATGGACAGTTTTAGTAAATGATGTACATAAAGCTACAGCTGCCCACAGTCATGGATCTAGATTCAGATTTCCTTTTCCCTTCCCACTAGCAATTAGGGTTTGGATGGGGAAACTGATCATAGAAGTGTGCTTACAGGCAACTTTAACTAGGAACAGTAATCAGAACTGAGCCTTCGCTAAGCTTCAAGCCTTTTTGGTTTCTGTTACTTACTCAGTCAAGCTTTATAGAATGCACACAAACTAAAGATGTTTGTAAATGTTTGTATTTCAGTGTGCCCATAACACTGTGAAATTGCTTAAATGTTATTCTAATGTGGCTGTAATAAATGATATTAACCGTTTTTTTTTTCTAAAGAAAAGGTAAAGTACAGTACATGTATACAGTACTTTAACCTAGATTGTTTTGCAATAGCCTAATGTGATAATTTCATGTTGTTCCAAACTAAGACCTACCTTCATCTTCATAACACAAATGAGTATATTTTTGATGAAATTCAAGAGCTTTTGACCCTGTAGTGCACAAGAAGACAATAACAATTTCTCTTGGATTTCATCAAACATATCTGTATAATTTGTGACTCAGTCACAGAAATAAAGGTACAAAAGCTGTCACAGGGGTGGTACCTTGTCAAAAGGTACATATTTTTAGCTAAAGGGTTCATTTAGGTATATCTTAAAGGTACATGTTAGTACTTAAAGTGTACAAACCTGTGATTCACAACTACTGGCTAAGGAACTCACATTCATGTACAGTAAAGTAGCCTTGTTGACAAGTTTGGGTGAGGGCACAATACACAAGGTATACTTTCAGAGCCCTGTAGTTGGAGATATCACATCAAGATGTCTGCATCAAAAGAAATTCACAAAAGTAATGTTATGTCCATAGAAAGCACCTTAAATCTACTTTTAAGGTTTTATATAAGTTTTTAGAGAATAAAATGTCAAAAGTTACATTTCGTTGAAATAATGTCACATTGCCATTCAGTATAATTCAATATTTATGTAAAAAAAAAAGTCTTTTGCATCTGAACTCTTCATATTTAACTGTCAGCATTATTACTAGTCTTCGGTGTAACACGACATCCTTCAGAAATCATGCTGATTTGCTGCTTCAGAAAACCCCAAACTTTGCACACTAGAGTTACTTGCTAAATTGTGTGTGTGTTGCCCTAGTAAATGCTATTGAGGAAGCTCAGCGCTGTGTTTCTGTGTGTACGAGTGTGAATCACCTCCACTACAGATGGGCTGTGTGGGTGTACTCAGCTGGGCTTCCGTGATAGGCTCTTTCCGTAGTTCTCAACTGTGTCTATTTCACACATCAAAGACGCTGTCACGGAGGTCAGGTAGACAGGAAGCGTGCCGTTATACAGGTCTCTTCACCTCCAGCTCTCGCTCTCTGCAGTGTTTTGTAGTGCACTTACAGTAGGCCCTGTGGTCAACTGATAAACAGCAGCGCTCGTTTCGCTAAATTATTAAGCGCCATTTGAACAGCAGGACAGGAAGAGACTGCAGCGCTAAGAATAGAGAGATGTCAAAAATAGCAGGTCTTAAACCTTTAGAGAGGCTTGATCATGGGAAATATGGATACCAAGGTAGCACTCAGCTGGGGCTCGACCCCTCTCTGCACTCGTAATGCAGCTGTAAATAAAGGAAACTGTAATCCGCTGATTGTTTAGACACAGGTTTAAACAGTTCTTGGCACCCATTTATGTTGTCTAATAATAAATTCATGATCTCATAAAGCCAACGGGTGGCAGATTTAAAAATTTATCATAGCTACGCTTGAGGATTGATTATTTATTAATGAAAATCAGGCTTTTTTAACCAGAATTTATTTACCTTAATATGTCATTTTATTGTGAAGGCTAAATATTTTCTTCTCCTGTAATGGAGGTTTTGTTTTCAGGTTGGTGAGAATGAGTTTCAGCTGCGTCAGAGGATAAATAAATAAGGTGTGCTGCTTATGAATGGTGTTGTGGTGTCATTCAGAGAGGCTCATCTGTGCAGTGTTGTATGGGAGGTTACAGATATTCGCTGTGAGGAAGATGGAGCTGTTTGCTGTCGTGAGTGGCCAGTCATAGTGGGTCGGCTGTGCTAATCCATTCATCTGTCAGACGCAGAGCCATTTGATTGACTTAGCAGAGGTCAGTCTCTGCATTGACCTTGTCTGCCTATAAGAACGAGCCACTCTTCACTAGAAGCCTGCAGTATTCTTCTGCTTTATTGCCTTAGTGTAATTGGGATAGAAAATACACCTTCATATATTAAGGAATGCTGTAATATAGACAGCAGAAGGTGGTTTCTTCAACAGTTTTAACCCTGTGGATTAGAAAAAGCTCTTCACACCTGTCACACTCTCACTACTTTATTTAATTTGTCTAATAATAATGTGCAAAAAAATGCATTTTAACCCATTTTGGTTCCGAAATATGGTATAATTTCCACCACAGTGTCATTTCCAGCTCTCAAATTTAGTTTGATTGAAATTGCATTGTTGAAATATTTGTTTTCCAATGACTGACAGCTACATTTATTACTATAGTATATTTAAATAATTTATAAATATATTAAAGATTTGAATTACTACACTAAATATAAAATAGTAATAGAATAATATTTTGCTTTAGTAAAAATTGGCGAATTACAGCTCAGTTAGAAATAATGAACAAATATTGTGTATAAATTATATTATAATCATAGATAATTCTAACAAAATGCAGAATGTAGCTTGTAATATTATTAAGCATGCTAGCTAGTGCATGCTTAGTTTACTTGATAGTATTAGCGAACAACACAGAATCAACTACGCTACCCTGGATAAAACTTGGACTTCTGTTAAAAAAAAAAAAAAATTATATATATAAATATAAATATATATAAATTATATAAATATATATATATATATATATATATAAAATGAAATTGTTATTAGCATAAAATAGCAAAATAGTGTAAAATAAGTAATATTTTCTATGAGTGACATTTACGAAAAAAAACGAACTAATTAACTAAATAAGTAATTTTTCTTACATTTATTTTGTACTTAAATTACATAGCAGTTACATGTAACTAGTTATTTTTGTGTCTGCTAGTTTTCTTGTGATGCAAAATACAAGCCTCTGGACACCAAACACACACATTTATAAAGTCCAATGTCCTTAAGACAACATTACTCCTTAATAAACATAATGTAGAAACTGAAATTTTCTGTGAAGCTGCTTTGCAATGATTTGCATTGTGGTAAGCGCTATACAAATAACCTTGCATTGAATTAAATTATGCTCTGCAAAAATGTGCACAAGCATTATCTGTTTTTGCCATCAAGGCAGGAGGGAGTGAAGTTGCCGATCACTGCGTGACGGTCAGTGGATATGTGTGGCTGAAAATTAGCGCTATTGGCTCATAACATATTTCTGATATCCTACATTAACTCTTTCACCTCTAAGGACTGCGGGTCACTCTGACTGTATATACATGTTGCGTAGCAAGACTCTCCACTCCCTACACGTGTCTCTGTGACTGGGTTTCATGTGTTTGTGTAAACAGCTGCGGCAGACTGCTGTCTCCTTCAGAGCGCAGATTAGCTTCCTTGGAACTCCAGTTTTGTGCAGAGGAGGAAGTCTTGAAAGGAAGAGACCTGGACATTCCTACAGTCTGAAAAAGCTGTTAGTGTTGCTCTGTCTCGACCTCTACCTTATTTGGCTCACTGTAAAGATTTTATGGACATAAAACCATACTACACTTCGAACACTGATACAGTGGGTACAGAAAGTATTCTGACCCCTTAAATTTTGTTATATTGCAGCCATTTGCTAAAATTATTTACGTTATTGCTCAGTATTTAGTAGAAGCACCCTTCTGATCTAATACAGCCATGAGTCTTTTTGGGAAAGACGCAACAAGTTTTTCACACCTGGATTTGGGGATCCTCTGCCATTCCTC
>JAUYWG010000064.1:9491321-9501730 GCA_034779775.1 Enteromius afrohamiltoni | reverse complement strand
GCTGTGTGTACATTAATGAGAAAAAAAAAGAACTTAAATGATTTTAGCAAATGGCTGCAATATAACAAAGAGTGAAAAATTTAAGGGGTCTGAATACTATCCGTACCCAGTGTGTATAAAAAGTCAGAGCTGGGTAAACTATTAAAACATTTTTTACTAGAAAAAGTGTGCTAGGAGGTAGTTATGGTACTTTGATATTTGTATATTTTTAAAGATAGTAAGATGTAATATAAAGTTTGTATTTACAAGTTAAGAACTTATGATATCTGATTAAATCGCTTCGGTCGAGCAAGTGTACTTTCTCTGTATTAATTGTATTAAATTTAGACATTCCATGTAATGATTCTACCAGGTTTTGCCCCAATTTGTAAACCTGGTGAAACAGAAATGGAAAATCCAGGGTGTTGACTTTTTTCTAAATTTTGTAGCATTTATGTGTTTTTATTTGTAAATTTATCAGATGTGACATGAACACACCACTGTTTAAATAGTCATCTAAGCATTAATTTTGTGTGTGTGTGTTTGTATTCTGTTTTTGTGTGAACATAAAAAGTGTTCATTGTATTATTTGATTTATTTTTTAATTGATTGTAGGTAGATGTCCAATGTCTCAATGTCTATTTTGGTAAGTATATAGTACGTTTTCACTTTTTGAGTTTTTACACCAATTTAGTCATGACTGAACTGTTAAACCACCAGCTGATTCAGACAAAGGACTATTATTCAAATGATTGATTAATTTACTGATCTTGCTGCTTCTGGTTTTATACAGCTGAATTGACTTGGCTTTTGTAATCATTTTAAAATGAAGCTTTTTTCATTATTTAAAAAAATAGCATTAGAATAACATTCTACAGTCTCACTATGGAGATATTACAGGAAGGAAATACAGCTGCTTTCTTTGTGGAGAAGTTTGTATTTACAGTATGTTCCCCAGATTTGATCTTCTAAAGACACTGGTTATTGTTGTCATGAGATGACAAGACTGATATGGCACTTTAATGTGGTACTTCCCTTCTTGTGCAGTATTTTTAAACAACACGTTGCTCATTTCTTAATAATCCAGATTTGTGCAGATATTGTAGCGATGTTACCAAAGGAGCTGGTCTTTTGTTAAATAATCTTCTTAATCTTTGTGGAATCCCACCGTTTTGCTTTGGATTAGGTGTTTTCATTATTAGATCCTTGCGGTCGTAATTAAATGTTGAAGTGGCACACGCCCAATTATCCGAAGAGAGTCTGTTTCTGGACACTCTTAAGCGTCAGTTCGTCTGGGGAGCCGTCACAGACACAGATGGGGACCACCAGGCTTTAGCGCAGTTCTCTCCAAAACTCACTCAAGCTGTTCCAATGCTTGACTCCGGGGGTTAAATTATTTAACAAGCCCTGACTTGCTTTGGGAAGCACCGTGGGAATGATCTGGACATACACGTGCTCACAGTGACACCCAAGCACAAACTCAATATTGTACACCATCCTAAACATTTTCAAGCAAATCCAGGCAGTGATATTGTAAGAAACTGACATGCATCAGAAAATGTGTCATTTAATTAAATAAAAATGTGCACAAAGTAGATTTGCAAAAACACTTTTAAAAACAGGTTTCCTGAACACTTTCTTTGTCTTCTGTTGGTCGGACAAACTCACACCATTGGTAGAGCTAAAGTTGCTGTTGTCAGGCAGATTATGTTTGTCAAACAAAAGAGTGACAGTATTCACATATTTTAGCTGAATTATCCTAAAAAATAACACATTTATAGATGTTTTTGCATGTTGAAATGGCAGAACATTATGTTGACATTTACAGAATTACATTTTATTAACAAATATATTGACTTATAACACATAAGCACACAATAACATACTCAATAAAAAAAATAGTTATAGCTACTTTTGCTGGTAGAATAATATTTTAACATTTAAACATGTCTTAATTAAACATTGAAAGCACACATAAATCTACTTGATATCATGCATAATGTATAATGGTTGACTATAAAACAATGACATTTTTCAAACAGGTTTCCTGCTCACTTTCTCTGTCATGTATTGGCTGTCCAAACAGATAGTCCTGCTTCAAACTCACACCTTTCGTTGAGCCAAAGTTGCTGTTGTCAGGCAGATTGTGCTGGTCAAACAAACAAAAAAGTCATTTTATCTACACTTTTCAAGGGAATAGCTGTTTTTGCGTGTCGAATAGTATTTAATCGTTTAAAAAAGACATAATTAACAAACATTTTGACACACAGCATACTCTAAAAGTCTCCCAGTCATGCACAATGTACATTTCTTAACTACAATCACATGTCTGGGAAAAGCATTTATCACCAGAGTGTGACTCTTCAGGGTAGTTATACATGACTTACGACTAAACGAAAGCTGTCTTACGTAGCCACAGAACCACTCAGTTCCTCAAGACCAAGATAATTATAGAAGGCAGAAGTACAGTTATAGATTTACAATCTGTACGTTTTTACATTTTATTTCAGATTTTTTGTACTTTTGACGTCAAAGAAACAGAACCAGTAAATTGATCACACGCGGTGCTGGATAATGCATTCTTACATACAGTACAGCGCCGAGAGAAGCTTTCCTCATTCATTTTTAATGATGAGCAATAGGAACTGGTTGTTCCTGATTCCAGTTCGATAACCAAAACACACAGTGCCTTCACTAGAACCCTACTGATAACGGCCAGCTCGACAACATTCATTAAAACACTTCGTTTCCAGGGAAAACTCCCGGACAAGGGCACGAGGATGATAAAAAGGGGAGCACTTCATAATTTCAGCCAGACATTTTTCTTTCTTCCCCCCCGATGCACACAGAAGACACAATGGGGCATTCATCATGGCGCACACAGTGCTAATTTCCCTGTAGGCAATATGCTCTATTTCAACCTTGCTGCTGTCTTCACAACAGCCGCCGCTGGTTTCTTCTTCCCTCCTACCTCTCACTCTCTCTCTCATGCTAAAATGCTGATTTGAGTAAGAGCGCTTATTACCCTCCCCCGTCTATGAGATTAATTAAACCCAGGGTCCTATGAATGCCCAGATGGTTCTTCTATACTTCCAATGAGCTTAATCTCCATGAGGTCTCTAATCTACTTCTCGTTTAAGGAATTGCCTCAAAAACTCCTTGATCGGACTTTAATTTCGAAACGCCTTTTTAGTTTTATCAGAATGAGAGCAGAACTGATACGGCCTCTGAGAGTTTTTCTATATATGTGAGCCTCCACTTCATGGCGATACTCCAAGCGAGTTGTATTTGCTTCATGTTGTGCTTTGTTACCCACTTGTCTGTCAGTCCAGATTTGGTGATCACAGGCGCATAGCGTTTCTGACACATACACACGCCTGCAGGTCTCTTCTGCTGCCGGTGTTTAAGGTTTAGCACAAACTATTAATATACAGCGTCTTGGTGCACCCTTTGCTGCTACATGTCTAAATCATATTAATGCCAATTAGTCATGTTACCTAATGAGTCTTCTTTATTGTGGGGCTGTACACGAGACATTTGAAGCTAATCAGTGCATATTTTCTAATTATCCCTGCATGCAAATGGCTTAAGTGATCATGTTTGTCACAATGCAAGTATAGCTTTGGTCCTCTGAGATTATTACACCAGTAATTGCAGGAAAGCAGACATTTTTTCCAGTTTTCCAATAGCCTCAGGGCTCCAGGCAGTGCCTTGGAATTTCATTTCGAGGGTTTGGAAATGCTCAGCGTTGGTGTTGGCGCAAATGTGCAATTCTGCACCCAATGATTTCAGATGTTTACATCATAGATGATTGCACAACTGTGTTGTTTATGAGCTCTGATCATTTCTGTTTGTAAATAGCTGCTGTTTTGGTGTGGGTGGGATATTTTTACTTACTGTGGTGGTCTTAAAGGTAAAGTATGTGCATTAGCGGCACTGCATAGAATTGCAAAAATAATGTTAATTGGTTGAAAACTGGTTTCCCAAGAACTCCACCAGTCTGTTGGTTGGAGGGATAGTCCCACCCCAAACTTATGATTGGATGAGCCAATGTTGCTATGCTGGTCAACTCAAAAATAAGAGCAATGCTCAGAGAGCCAAAGTGCAACAAATAACAATCAACGAAATGCTTAAAATCATTCTGTATTGCTTATTTTCTTTGGGTAAAATAATTAAGTTTAGGGTTGATACTTTTAATTTATTTATTTGTTTATTTATTAGTTTTGTAAGAATTGTTTTATGCCCACCAAGGCTGCATTTATTAAATTGAAAGTTAAATCAGTAATATTGTGAAATTTGATTATTATTCATGTTGAAAAAATTGTTTTTACTGTCACTTTACAATTTAATGCTGCTTTGCTGAATAAAAGTATTAATCAAAAATCTTAAATCAAAATCAGACCCCAAAAATATTAATGGTAGTGTATATTTAAATATATTTTTTTTATTAAATTAACTCATTCTTTGGATATGAATGTAAATATACAGGACATGTACAGCTCTCTCTCTCTCTCCCTCCAAACCTTTTGTGAAACTGTCTAGATGAAAAGTGAGTCGATATGAGATTTTGAGGGTAAAAAAAAAATCACCTGAGATTTATTGCACATCATCTGAGCTGATCCACCACAGGCATGCCATCCCTCATGCGTAGATGTAATGACTGAACCTTAATGCACGCATACGTACTCAATCGATCAGGGCTACAGTGAAGTTGCATGTGCTAAATTGCCCTCAATCGACTGCTCTGTCCAGCAGCCTGTGAAGGCTAGAGAAGTGGCATTGGACTTGCCTTTGCTTTCCACATGGGCGAGCATGTCCAGCCCCAGGGGCAGCAAGAGAGGTCACGTTCTGACACTAGTCCGCCCGTGTGCTCAGATGACCCTCGGCCATCCCAGGCCTCCGGCTCCGTATGAGACAAGAGGGGAGTTTTCAATTAGATAGCTGAGTGAGCAAAGAGGCCCCTCTGAGTGGCTCCATAAAACACTTTGTACTTATCAGACATAGCCAAACAAAAGCTGAAGTATGCTTTGAGATGGACCATGGATGATAAAAGCAAAAGGTGGTGCATGATTAGTAAATATTAAAAATGTAATGGAGGGTTAAGATGCCTGCCGAGGAGACGGAGGAAATAATGCTGCAAAGGGCCCAACAAAAAGTAATCCGGCTTTCACATTACTGTCAGGATTGGCTCCCACAAAATACCCATCAGGGAGTCCCTGGTGATTGTTCATTAGCAAACTCAGTGGGAGTCTACATTCGCAAAAAAGCACTTCATGATGTCTGTAGACGCCCATTCATTTACCAGTGAAAAGCAAAATGGGCTATTTTGTATTCATGAAATATTGGAACATAAAAAGAAAAAAAATACCCCTCAGAAATATTTCTGACGTATCCACACTGTAGCAAATGAAGCTCAATTCTGGAAACAGAAGTGACCTTTTTATTTTCTTTTGGCGTAATTAGCATATTTAATTTGAAATTAATTGCGGATGATTTTTGCCAGGACAGTTAGAAGCGTATCATGCTTTCGTGCTATCTGTGTGTAGCTCCTGTATCTTTGTGTGCTGTCGACTTGTACATTATGCCTGAGCAGCGAAGAGCCCAAAGCCATTAATGTTAATGTGTGTGTGCATCTTCCCTTAGTCCCACTGAGACTCTATATATAGAGCTGTAATGATAGCCAGCTTCAGGAGATAAGAACAGAGAATTAATAAGGTACGTTAGAGGATCCTCGCATCGCCTCGAGACAGTGGCAGATCTGCTGTGGAAAATCCACAGAGCCGCAGACGTGTTGAGCTTTTGTTAACGGTGTGTTGAAAAACGCGTTAAGTATGTGTTCCTCACTGGGAAAAAAAGGTAGGGTGAGAAATAAAATAAATATGACACACGCTCTTACAAATAAGGGGTCAAAAAAGGGTTTTACTGCCTGATGCTTTTAGAGAGTCTTTTTAGAAACCCTTTGAGATGCATTTATGAGTATTTTCAGTAATTCAGACCATTTTTTCCCTTTTACATGTCCTGTAGCTGTTGGACAAGCAATTTTTACATGTCCATTACGGATATTTGGCCAGTTTCAAGCCTCAGAGTTCTCAGACTTTTAGGCTGCATTCGAATTACTGTAATTTCAGTGTACACTACCGTTGAAAAGTTTGGGGTCAAAACTTTAAAAAAAAATGTTTCCAAGGCTGCATTTATTTGATGAGAAATACTGTAATATTATTACATTTTAAAATTACTGTTTTCCATTTGAATATAATGTAATATGAACTTATTGAGAGAGTTGTTGTTAATAGTTAACAAGTGTTACCTATTCTTTTATTTTCTTATAACTGTCTCTAATATACTATAAAAGCAACACAAGAATGCATGAGAATCAAAAATGGTTCTTGGCATTATGAAATTATTAATGTACCCTTGGTCACACTTTTTTTTATGTCCAATTCTCACCATTAACAGACTATTAAATGCAACTTTTGCAATGTATGTAAGAAATGTATTGCAATAATCATAAAATCATCTCTGTTATGTTCAACAGGCCTTAAGAAATCATGTTAATTTCAAGTACTCATATCTCTGACAGTAGTAGTACAGCCTGGATATTCTCATTTAAAAAGTGCAGTTGCAGCCCTCAACTGATGTTTATGTTGTCATGTTTTGCTTTGGTCTGAAGCGCCACCCCCCATCTATCTCCCAATCACAAAGTCAGTAGTGTTTCGCCATCCGGTTGCCTGCTCTGCATAAACACAGCGCATTCCATCGTCATTGCGCTCGTTCGAGTAGGAGGGGCCGGGTGAAAAAAAACAGTATTGCAGGTATTGCAGTTAATTTGAACTGCAATACCTAGTCAAACCACTCTGTGTCAATCCTACATACAGTACCTTTAAGTGTAAGTATTGGATAGGATTAAGGATGTAGAATATGTTCATGAAGAATATGTGCTTTGGAAACCAATATGTTAATAATAGGTTACTGGTTAATAGTGAGACTTGGTTCCTATGCTAAATTGTTACCATAGAATGATATAAAGTAACTGTGCCAAAATGCAAACATATCATAATTCTCATCTCGTTTAGCAGACGTCTGGTCGTCAGAGTATTTTTCTGCAGTTGTTTGCATGTAGTGGTAAAATGTATTTGTGCTGTTTACAGTGAGCGTTGGATAAAATCTCCACAAGGGCTCAATCCTCAGATAAACTGTTGCAGCAGAACTGCAGCCTTATGCTCGGGTAAAACTGGGACGCAGGCCACTAGTTAGACATATGGAGCCAAACTTAATGCCAGCTGCTTTGCAGTACATCGCTCGGTACGAATACAGAACAACTTTCATGTGTGAAGTAC
The DNA here is from genome assembly GCA_034779775.1 of Enteromius afrohamiltoni. Classification (NCBI taxonomy): domain Eukaryota; kingdom Metazoa; phylum Chordata; class Actinopteri; order Cypriniformes; family Cyprinidae; genus Enteromius; species Enteromius afrohamiltoni. Next base: position 9,494,414 of record JAUYWG010000064.1, on the reverse strand, counting down.
ACACAGGGTTATGACACTCTGCTGCTGGCCTGGGGGAAGGTCTCAGTCTGGAGAACATTCAGTCTGATCTCACTTCTTTGAGCATTTAAGCATCTAACAACCAGTTATAAACTCTGACGGCACCCATTCACTGCAGAGGATCCAGTGGTTAGCAACTGATATAATGCTAAATTTCTCCAAATTTGTGCATGTGCTATGAAACAAAATCATTCCTACAACTTTTCCTTAAATTAAATACAAAGTGGTAAGCTGTACCCTGGTGATGTTTCACTCAAGGACTTTGTTTTTATTGTCCCTGACTTTTTAAGAAGCACAGAAGACCAGGTCAAGAGGTTAAGAAGTGCAAGAATCTGACCAATTGTTTCCCGCTAAAAATGCATAGGTAGCAAAAACCAGGGAGATAAGTCTGACTAATGGCATCTCAGACTGTGGTTCAATGCTTTCTTTTGTCGCAAGGCCCCAAACTACTTTGCCCTCTCCGGAGGTCGCAATCCCTTTTATATTCTCTTTAGTCACAGATCATGTGACAACGTCCCCCTGGGGCCGGAGAGAAAAAGTAGCGCAGATTGTCCCAGCATCTGTTAACTGCTTTTCCATCGAATGATTCCACAGAGTATCGTCAAATTCACTTAATGATCAGCTGAGCAATACGAGTTTGTTTGTTGCATTTACAGCAGGGAGATCTTAAATATCCCAATCCAGATACAATCTAGTGCTTTGTACCGTGATTGATTTACAAATCCTATCGATTTCATATCCAGAAATGAGCGACGGCTGTTTTGAGGCATCAGGGATAAGTGAACTGTTGAGGGAATGGAATGGGGCGGTTGAGTCTGAGTTGCTCTTGACTCTATAGCTGCTCAGGCTGAGAGGTGTCACCTGTTTCCAGCCTGTAGAACATCTGTTTGGAGTTATAGTGAACAATACAGGCTCGTGAGAGCAGAAAGTGAGGGTTGTAGTAAAGCTGATGCTGGCAGCCTCAATCTGACTCAAGCAGCTCTTGACTGGAGTGATTGAGGGCTGCTGGACTCATTTCTACTGCAGTTTAATGTACAACAGCTTTATTTATACACGTTTGGATCATAAATCTTGTGTTGTTTTTTGTCAGGCTCTTACAACCATGTCAAAGGTCTTTGTGCATTGTAGTGTGTATGATACTTTTTTTAGAACATTCACAAAACGTAATTATTAATTTGTAAATTGTATTAGCATTTCATCACCTGGTCACCTATGGGTCCTCTGAGGTGAATGGGTGCAATCAGAATGAGAGTCCAAACAGCTGAAAAAAACTTAAAAATAATTCACAACGGCAGTTTAAGGTACAACAGCTTTATTTATGCATGTTTGGATCATGTATCTTGTGTTGGCTTATGTTAGGCTCTTCTAACAAACATCCAAAGTCGTAAAACATTATGCATTATTGAGTGTATGATACTGTACTTTATTTTTTAGACTATTCTAAATTATTCTAATTAATCTTAAAGTTGCATCAATTATACACTGCAAATGTAATTATTAATATTTAACACAGAAATTTTCATATTTTTATATATAATATTAAATAATTGAGGTTATTTTGGGGTTTTCCCCCAAGAAATAAATATTTTATACAGCAAGGATGCATGAAATTGACAAATATTGACAATTAAAAATTAAGAAAAATAAATAAATAAATAAATAAATGCCATTCTTTCGAATGTCTCTTCATCCTGAAATGTTTTCAACATTTATAAAAATTTTCTAGAGCTTCAAATTAGCAAATCAGAATTATTTGTAAAGGATCATGTGACACTGGAGACTGGAGTAATCAAAAATTAAACCTTGCAACATTTTATCTTATATTAAAATAGAAAACAATTAGATTAAAATAAAATTACGTGATTAAATATATGCATGGCTGATTTTTATATAAAAAAAAAATTCAGTTTATATTCTATATATATTTTTCTATTTATTCCTTTTATTTTATGCATCTAATAGTACAATACAATGCAAAGGCCAAAACTCTATAATGTTAAGGCCAAAGTCTGGACTCCCCATCAAATAAAACACATGGTCTGGAGGCGGAGGATTATAGATACACTCCTGCAGCTCGTCTGTAGTATGAACAGTGATAAATAAATGTGTTCTTCCCTTCTTCAGAAAAACACTAAACAGTCTGAGAACTACTACTTCTCTACGTGATCAGCAAAGTATCTCTGCCCTCAGGAAATCCCCGCACCATTTAGTTTTACTAACATCAGGAAACTCACTGCATTGCCAGTGCAGGACACCTGCAGGAATTTATGAGACCGGCTCTTTACCTCAATACAAGCCCCTTGAGGGCACATTAACCACATTCCACCAGTTTTCACTTTGCTTTTTCACATTGTTTGTACAATGTTCACACACCTTTGAGAAATTTAATATGGAAGCTTGTTTGTGTCACAGGATAAAAAAATCTAACAAATAATTGGGAGTCTTTACCTCATGTTTGTTTGCGTTATATTTTAGAACTCTTCTTCCTTTTTTCAGAATTGACCTTTTGCAAAGCAAAAACTAGCCTACAGACAAAACAGAGCAGGTTACTTCTGTTATGAAACTTTGAGCAAATTAAAGTTTTGTAGCAGATCATTGTAGCACCGTTCAAGTGGTACATGAACCAGTCATCTATTTAAACAATTCATGTTGAACAGTTCAGTTCAGAGAACCATTATGAGGTGTTCGCTTAAATTAATAAAAGATTCAGATTCATTCATTAAAGTTTCGGCTGTTTTTATAGAATTAAACTTTTGTTCTAATATTACTTGAGTGTGTATATGTATATATATATACACACACTATATATACAGGTCCTTTTCAAACAATTAGCATATTGTGATAAAGTTCCTTATTTTCTGTAATGTACTGATAAACCTTAGACTTTCATATATTTTAGATTCATTACGCACAACTGAAGTAGTTTCAAGCCTTTTATTGTTTTAATATTGATGATTTTGGTATACAGCTCATGAAAACCCAAAATCTCAAAAAATTTGTATATCATGAAAAGGTTCTCTAAACAAGCTATTAACCTAATCATCTGAATCAACTAATTAACTCTAAACACCTGCA
>JAUYWG010000064.1:9464252-9489769 GCA_034779775.1 Enteromius afrohamiltoni | reverse complement strand
TTCTTTCTTTCTTTCTTTCTTTCTTTCTTTTTCCTCAATCCGTCTATCCATCTGTCCATCCATCCATCAATCCTTCTTTCTTTCTTTTCTTTCCTCCATCCATCCATCAATCTTTCTTTCTTTCTTTCTTTTTAAAATATTAAATTATATTTTATAATCATCTCATAATAATATTATTAAATATTAATATAAATGTTTTCTTTTTAAATAAACCAAATTTGTACTTTTTTCATTTTATGATTTTATACATAAACAGTAAATATAGATCTGTAAAATCGGCCTATATTTGTTTTGCTATTAATTCCACAGAAGTAGAGCTCATCACTTTGACACGCTGCCAGCCGTACCTGACCCTTGCACCTGAGGTTGTAGGTTATTCACCTGCAGCATCTCAACTGGAGCAGTAAAAAAAAACGGCGTTATGCACGTTAATATCTCATTATGCAACCTGTCTGCAAGTTCACAAGAGCGGGTCAAAGATTAAGGGATATATGACCTCAATATTGGGTGGCAGGGTTGCGTAAAAGAGCGTCTTCGCGAGTGAATTCAGCCTGATGTGGAGTTGGTTATTGGAGACCTATTTGCTCCCTCCGTCTGCTGTCACTAGAGGTTGGTGGTGATGTATCACCCAGAGGTGTGTGATGCAGGGCTGCTGAGAGAAGAGCACACATATCAGAACATGATACATCTGCTGGGCTACTTCTAAAGGTCACTTCTGTTATATTATTTATTTATTTTTTACTAGATCATCAAATGTTCTAGAACAGGTGATATGTCTGCATGTGTATGTATCTCTATATGTGTGTGTAAGTAATTCAAAATAAACACTATAATTAACTCATAATTTAAAATTGTTTAGTATAAATATATATTAAAAAATGTATTTATTTATGCATTTTTATTAATGAACCCACCTCAAAACTTTATTTTTTTGGTAATTCCAAAGAAAAACAAAAGTCAAATTATTATTTAATTATTTAATAATTAATATCTTTGTAAAAATTATATTGTTTTTTTTTTTTCTAAAAAAAGGTATTAAAATGTTTAATTTAAAATAATTGATATAATCATACATATAATACCACTAATAATATGTTTTAGAAGTGCCTCTTTGAAGTACTGTCTTCACACTATTGTATTAAACCTGTATTCCAGCTCATTTGAAGCAGTATTCAGACTCGAGACTCGACCCCCTGCTTCGAGGAACTTCTGCTGCTGTGATTCTGACCTGGTAATTAAAATCCTCCATTTATTCGTGCTCTCTGTTTTCCCAGATAGAAAATATCTCTTAAAAAAACATCTAGCCCAAACTGAGGTGTCGGTTAATGTGTTTTTTTTTTTTTGACAAACATTGAAACACCAGCAAGTGATAACGAGTTGCTGTTTACTTATTTATCTCTCTCTGTGCTGTTACCTTGGTATCTCGCAGCCCTTCGGCAGTAGCAGAGCTTCGTAGTTTATTTATACCGTGCCTCATTATTTATTAAAAACTCAGTTAGTGGGGCAGGCTTGAGCACCGGGGAGCCGACAGGCTGCCGCGTTTCATCCTCCTGTGCCAAGTGGGGCTCCCTCTTGCCCTCTGCTTTGCACCAACGCCGGGGAGGCGCAGAAACAAAGACAGGGCCATCAGGGATTGCCACGGAGCTCTAGGCTTCAAAGAGCTCTCCCCAAAAGACATTACATGCACACAGAGCACCTCGGCAGACCTGCTACATCTCTCATTCACTGGAAGCATTTTGTTCTCCTTTCAAGAAGACTCCAAGACCAAAGAAATAGAAAAACAGATAAATTAAATTGTAAAACATTTGCTGGGTGATTGGATAAAAAAAAAAAAAAAAAAATATATATATATATATATATATATATAGTGAATATTTTGATATTTTTATTTATTTATTTATTTAATAAATAACTTTTAAACATTTAGTCTTAACTTTAAAAATATATTTTTAAGTAAAATAATATAAAAAACTTACATGTTCTACAACATGTAATGTTTGTATGTGTATGTATATTTTAAAGTGAATGTGTATAATTATATAAATGACAGAATACCTCTAATAATATGCCTAATGAGTGCCACTTTAAATTGTGTATACATATGTTTATTCATACATATACATTATACATAATTTATTTATCATTTAATTGTTTATAAATTTAATTGTTTTTTATATCTTCTAAACAAGCACATTTGGGTAAAAAAAAAGACACATATTTTTATTTTAAAATTAATATGAAAACTGTTACTTGTTTGGCTATAATGCATAAAACATTAATGAATAATAAATAAATACATTAGTTACGATAAATAATTTTAACAATATATTTTTTTTATTAATTGTTATAATGTAAAATAAAATAAATTTTTATTTAAAAAAAAAAATATTATATGAATATATTTGATGTGTTGCATAAAAAATATATAAAACAAAAGCCATGCTTCACGTGTCGTGTCCAGTTCATGGGACAGAACCAGCGCATGTCCCTTTCCTGAGGACAGCCTGTGTCTAGCAGTTTCCAGGACAATAACATTCTAATAAAGCCTCATAAAAGGGACGCCTGTGTGTAACGCCTCTCTGGAATGTAAAAGTCCTGTCAAACAGGAAAAGGGCAGCGGCACGGCTAGCCCAGTCCAGTCCCCGGACAACAGACACGGACACACACCCGTCCTGTCAACACTTGAGGACGAGGACCTGTAGATTAAGACATTGAGTGTGAGACAGATCACACTTCTAGCCCCTCAAAGTCTCTCTGTGCCGTTACACACATTTGACAGATGTTTGAGTGAACTGTCAAATTACATCCTGATACCTGATTGGATAAATGCTGAGAGGCAGCTTAAGTTTAATTAGATGATATTATATAACCAAGAGACCATGTGAAAGCATACCTCTTTTTTTCCCCCTGATAATTGTTACGTAAGCCCTCCAACAGCACGGGATTGTGTAATTTTGAAGCAGTGACCTTTGCTTCTGTACGCTTGCAGTTTTAAAGTTGACCATGCTAGATTGCACAGCAGATATTTCTCTAACAACAACTTACCATAAAGTTTAACATTTGTTTATGCATTAGGTGTCATGAGCAATACTTTTACAGCGTTTTATAATATTGTTTAAAGTTAATTTCAAGTCTTAAGAGTTGGCTGTTGACACGTTGAAGAAACAACAAGTTAGAAAACATGTATGTATATGCATGTATTTATGTGTGTATATAAATAGCCTATATGTGACCCTGGACCACAAAACCAGTCTTACGTCGCTGGGGTATATTTGTAGCAATAGCCAAAAATACATAGTATGGGTCAAAATTTTTCTTTTTTGCCAAAAATCCTTAGGATAGTAAGTAAAGATCATGTTCAATGAAAGTATTTAGTCAATTTCTTACTAAAAATATATTAAAACGTAATTTTTGATTAGTAATATGCATTGATAAGACCTCATTTGTACAACTTTAAAGGTGATTTTCTCAGCATTTAGATTTTTCTGTTCCCTCAGATTCCAGATATTCATATAATTGTATCTCAGTCAAATATTGCCCTATCCATCCAAATCATACATCAATGGGAAGCTTATTTATGCAGCTTTCAGAAAATTAATACTTAGGACTGGTTTTGTTGTCCAGGGTCACAAACCTGAAATTACATCACAACCAACTAACAATTCTTGTGTTAATACTACATGAAATCATACAACAATGGACAACATTAGTATATTTAAATGTTCAAATGAGAAGAAAAGTACTAATAATGAAGGAGGAATGCCAAACACTTGTCTCATATGAGATTTGTTAGAAATTACTGGATTTGATCCTGTAAAAAAAAAAAAAGTGATGATCTAGTTAACTTCTTCAAAGCAGGAGCTATTTGGCAGCTAAATGCTTATTTTGAGACAAGAACATGCGAATAATAGAAGAGGCAGGGATGTGCTGTGTAGGATGGGATGGCAGTAATTTTCGTCGAGAGCCATAAAGCAGGTGTCTGTACCCTCATCTACAGCGAGACGTTCTGCCGGTGCTATGTGTTCTTTGATCATACCAAGAGAGCGGCTTCAAAGGAGGCAGACAGCATTTAGGGTTGCAAGATCTCCTGTGAAAGATGGGGTTTTGCATACATTAACTTAAAGCCACATTGTAAAGATAGTGAGTGTGAAATAAAACAGTTTTTATAGCGTTGTTCATTTTCATTATCATTTACGCACCTGAAATTTGAATGCAGCAGTTTAGGTCAGGTAGGCTCGGGTCAGGTCTTATTTGCATATGATCTTCATATCTGATTTCCACCATAGCTTTGTGGTCACTACTTACGTATTTGAAGTAAGAGTACGTACAGATATGATGACTAGCAAAACTAAAGTACAGAAATAAAGCTTAGTTCTGCTGACACAAACAAAGTAGAATAAATCCTCACGTAACTATGAAATAATAGAAGGAATTAGTCATTTCACTGTATGTACTTTGGACTGAAGCACTTGGCAGACGGCAGTAAACCTCCCCCACTTCTCGCAGTTAGGATTCTGTGACACACAGCCATGAGAATCTGCCAGGAATTTTTTAGGACCTCTTATTCCTGACATAAAACAGCGGGGTAGTGCTTTGCAGAAGGTGGCAGGTCACTCCTCTGTTGAAGCTTTGATATCTGACAGCGATGATTCTTTTAGAGGCTTTTGTGGCTTCTACTCAAGATCCAGGTGTTAGAGTTAAGCGACTTATTTGATTGCTGTTATTTATCAGATACTTTAAATAGCTTCAGACTGATGTCTCTGATGGCCAGGGTTGCCAGGTTTCCTTCACTGAAACCGGTTTGGAGAAATCTAGCATTTACTCACCAAAGGATCCTCTGAAGCGTATGGGTGCCGTCAGAATGAGATCCCGAACAGCTGTTAAAAACATCACAATATATTCCAGTTTATCAATAAACCTCTTGTGAGTCAAGACATGTTTGTAAAGAAAAACAAATCCAATCCAAGTTGTTCCCCTTTGAACTTATTCTGATGGCACCCATTTACTTTAGAGGATCTATTGGTGAGCAAGTGATGTAGTGCTTAATCCCCTGGTTTCACAGACAAAGCTCAAGCCTAGTCCTGGACTAAAATGTAAACTTGAGCTGTATTAACTGAAAGAAACTTGCACTGACTGATCTTAAAACATGTCTGTGCCTTTTATTTTGTCTTAAGATGCACGCCAGTAATGCTTTTTACTAAGGCATGTTGGACTTATTCTGGGTATGCACTTTGTATGAACCCATGCCTATTTATGCAGATAAAGTTACATATTTATTCAACCTTTAATAAACAAGGGTTTTAAAATGTTTAATTTATGATGTGTTTCTGTAGGAAGGTTTTGTTGTCTGGTACAGGAACCAGTCTGATTTTGTTGGAGTAGGGGTGAGAGACATGACCTCACCGAGTTCATGTAAAAACCTGAGAATTTCTCCTTTTTGCGACAACTACTTAGCCTGCAGGCATGTTGCCTAGCTGCAAGCGGGAAAGAAAAAACAGGAATTTTTTTCTTCTCGTCTTCAGCCACAGAGTTCTTTGAAGTTTCCACACAGCAACAGTAAAAGCATGAGAGTGATCCTGAGGCAACCCCACCCTCTCGTCCTGCACACTTCCACCCTTCTTCAGCCTTTAAGGTCCAACTCACATTTTCCAGTCTCTAAGCACACTCCTGACGGGGAACTTTCCACATGTAACAATCAGGATTCTTAAATACCAATTTTTCTATAGTTATTTGGAAGGACCACATCTCATGCACCATAAATTACTCTGTGGCCATACTTTCAGGAACTGCTTAAACGTCACTCTGAGATAATTACACCACCGATAAGATATATCTCCCGTGAATTCCTGAGGGATATAGTCTCATCTACTGCTCTGATACACCAGCAGCACTGAACACATCTAATAATAACCTAGATCTAGTACTAATAACTAGATGGATTTAACAGAAAATTGGTAAGAAATCTCTCTTTGCGCTTCAAGGGCACAACCTTCAAGTGGCTGGGATGTGTCAGAGGTTGAGGCCTGGTTCTCATGGTAAGATGATCCCTGTTGGGTGTACTGAGGGACTTTTGGAGGAAGGCTGGGAAATCTCTGTGCATTTGTGGCATATTTTGTGTAGGATGTAATGTTAAAAAAAATCAGTCTTGTGTACAGGAAAGTCTATGCTGTATTGACTGTACATCCTCTGTTAGGACCTTGTCCTATATGCATAAAGGAATCTATAATAAGAAACAGATGTACATATATATGAAATCATGCAAGTATTAAATATGGCCTTAATGACAGCATCAAAAACCTATGTAGCCTACTATTATGTATGCACAATTGCAACTCAGTACTTTAGATTAATTGATATTATAAATGTATTTATGTAGTTAATTGTTTATACATCTTCTAACTCTCCTTTACCCTAAACACACACACACACACACACACATATTGAATATGGCCTCAAAATGTAAATGTAATGACTTTGAACACTTTTTTTTTATTGTTACTGATTAAATACAGCAAAACCTATTAATTCAATATTGTATTAATCAGGCTTTGTAAAAGTTGTTACGTCTCTGAAGTTTGTTTAAAATGCTTATGTTAATATTCATTTCAGTGTGTGCACTGTAAGAAATTCCTGTAGAAATTACAGTTTTACCGGGAGCTGGATGCCAGTAACTTACTGTAGATTTAAATTTATGGTAATTTCGGGCAACAGTTTGTTTAAAGATAAATGAACATTAAACATTAAAAGGTCCTTATTTTTTTACAGGAAACAATAAATAAAAAACAGCCTTATGCAAAGTATTTCTGGGAACCAATATCACAAAAAAAAAAAAAAAAAAGTTGATGAGCTTTTCTGGTTCCCAGAATGCTTTGCTTGGGGCAGTTTTTTTAAGTTGTATTCTGTAAAGATAAAGGCTTTTTTTTATTTCTTCTGCTGAGCACAAAACTGTTGGTAATCAAACAGTTACTGATATTTTTTCCCATACTGTAGAAATAAATGCTCACCAACGTTCTTCAAAATCTCTTCTTTTACCTTACGCAGCAGAGTAAAACTTATGCAAATTTTAGAAAAACGTGATGAGCCATCCCTTTAAACAAAGTGCAGCATTAATCAATGAGTTAAGATGTAAATGCATGCACTGTCTCAGCAGATAAAGCAAAAATCCGTTATAATAAAGTTTGGCAGCTTAATGAATACATACATTTAACACACTCTCTTCTTAATAATAGAGATGACAGCAGCATCCCAGCCTGTGTTCTTTTACACCAGGAGGTGATTGTAATCATACACCTTCACAGGTAATTAGTGTGATAATTAGGGAGCTCCGACATTTTCTGGTGACAGATGTGGCTGGCTTTTTGGTAACGGAGGTGTGTTCCAGTGTCACTCATGTTGGGACGCTTTAAAGGACCCCTACCATTACTGTCAGTGCACCCTATAGAGAAGCACAGCAGGGCCACACCTACACGCTACCTGGATCATATGTGTGCCCTTTAGCACAGCTGCCATACTTTGCGGTGTCTGAAAAAAACAAATGCATGAAGAAGCAGAGGTGGAGTGAGCAGGGAAAGTGTGTACATCAGCATAACTACAAAACAAGTGGTTTGCCTCATTTTCCTGATGCGTTTATATAAATGCTTTTGGCAGACATCTAAAAGGTTCTAAAAGTGCATTCAAGGTATTCATTTTATCATTATAAGTATTACAAATCAAAGCCATGACATTAATGTTGCAGTGAGCAGTGCTTTACAAATGGTTATAGAACCTTGTAGCTTAATTTGATTTGATTTCCAGGAAATGCATGATCTTAAAAATGAATGCAATTCAAATCTTGAGTTCAAAACAAGATATAAAACCAATCTGCTTTATATGTGACCCTGTCTGTGAAAACCCACCGAAAGTAAAACATGTTTTTCTCATTTATGGTTTTAAAATCATAATTAAAAGAGCATTCTGTGAAAATATAAACTTGATGTCTTTAATATTGACTAAATATGAACAAGTCAGAGATTGAATTTATTGTTAAATTAATTAATTAAATTAAATTAATTTAAAACTTGCTACCTCAAAATTGGATTTCACAGACAGGGTCACATATAGTCAAAAAAAAAAAAAATTAAAAAAAAGGGTAAAAATATATTAAAATAATGTAAGAACATAAAAATAAATAAGAAAACTGGACAAATGGCAGTAATATGACATTTTATTTCACAATTTAGACTTCATTTGGAGAAAAAAAGTCATTCTTTTTATTTACAAGGTGGAAAAGTCAATTGCAAGTTTAAATCTTGTAGTTTTCTTTTTTTCTGAATTTAGATTCTTTTTTCTACCACAGAATAAAAATAAAAGAAAAAGTTTATTGCAACTACTTATGTAAAAATTTGCGAACTTTTGAGAGTTTATACCTTACATCTTAATCTGACAATTTTCAGAATTGCGAGGAAAAAAAGTTTGACTGAAAACCTTAACAATATTGTCTACCACTGATACATTGCGCATAAAATACTATTAAGAAATGAAATAGTAACTTTTGATCAATAACTTTGTAATTCTGCTTATTTTCAGTTCCATATCTCTTACTGTCTCAGTATAAAGTGCCAAAAAGAAAACAATATCAGCCTCAATCTGTGTTCAAATATTAGAAACAAAAGAGCACAGGACTGCTTGCAGAGAAAATGTTCAACATTACTACCAATAAATAAGAAAAACATGCACAACAAGATGCTCAATTACAGAACATTCCCAGTAATCACAATCCGCGAAATACTCAACACTAATCACTAGTTTTTTCCTTCCCTCTCAAATGACTGACAGCTCCTGTCATGTTCTCTCCAGCCTGAAGAATGTGTCTGCTTCTTGCCGTTTATTATATCTCTAAAAATTCATTTCATTAATCTCTCTGGCAGTGTGTGTGGAGGGTTGAATCCCTGAGCTTGTCATCCTCCCTCCCCCCCATACGGAGAAAAGGACTTTAGGGTTGAGGCTTAACACTGACCCCATGCCGGGAGTGTGTTGAGTATTAATTGAATGTGTAGCTTGTTTATCCCTATGGAACATCCTTCAGAGTAGTAAAGCACATGATTAATCCATTAAAGCTTTCATATTAAAACAAAGATAGCAGCATTGTTGCCTTTTTTCCTGCTACTGCAAGTCTGCATGTTGAATAGTTCTCAGCACGTACCCTGGGAGCATCTTTTTCTTGAAGTCTCCTAGCTCTCGTATAATCAAATGCAGTGCAACATTCCTTTGTTCGAAAGCGGCTAATTCTGATTGGAGGTTTGCCGCAGCATCTCTTCATTGGTTGCACCGAGGCCAATCGCGCAACGGAAGCCGACCTCGGTTGCTACATCTCTTTGCACAGATTTTGAAAAGACTCGCTTGTTGCCATTGTTTCAGGAGCGCTGCTCGTCTCTTTCTTGAGATGATGCCGAAGCTTGTAAAGAAGTTTGAACGACTGGGAAGGTTAGACATGGGTGGTCTTGTCATTTGCATAAGCAACCCACACACACAGAGCCGTTTATTCTCCGTCATGTGCGCCTGTTGCGCCGCGAAATAGCCTCTGAGCGTGATTTCTTGAATTACTCCAAAGGAATTCTCCTTACACATCATCTTTGAGCAGCTTATCAGGACCAGAGCAGTGGTAATTGAGGTGCGACCCAAATAAGAGAATTTAACATGCACTTGAGTGAGTCTGGAGCTTTGCTGACCTACATATTAAGAGAACATTGGCAAAGCAGCCCCACAATCAATATGCATACTCCAGCATTGGTCCCTCTCTCTCTCTCTCTCTCTCTCTCTCTCTCGTTCCCTTCGGCTAATGGGAAGGCTGAGAAATAAGGCACATGTTCTGTATTTTCTGTAAACCGGCAAGCCAAACATACCACGGAAAATGGCCTTGACCATAAGAGGTTCTGGAAAATGAGATATTTTTGAGTGCACTTATTTGCTTACATTTCCAGCGCAGGTGCATTTGGGCTTGTGATGAAATGTGAGGAATGAATGAGAGCCTGTGAAACAACATTATTGTTTCATTTTTGAAAATCTTTTGATACTGCTTCCTATAAGAGTGCAAAAAATATTTTTTTGAATGAATGAATGTATGAATATTGGAAACAACAAATCTAAAAGTTAATCAACCACAAAAATTAACCAGTTTAAAAACCTGATTAGTAGTCTAAGGGGATTTAAGTACATGTGTTATGTTTATTTTACAGTAAATAAAAAATAAAAAATATATAGTATATTGTAAAATATTATTATATTTATATTTACTAATTATTTATATTTATTATATAATTATTAAGTAATAAACAACAAATAAATTCATTATTAATATATAATTATTTTATATTTTAAAGAACACAAAAGAATTAAAACAATATTTTTCAAAGACATTGTAAGATAATTAACACTAATTTTATTTATGTATTACTATAAAAAAATGTAGTTCAATTCTCATTACTGTGATATAAAAAGCAATAATTTTAAAGCATTATTAAACCTGCAGCTTTTGTTGTTTCAAAGGTGCAAAAAGACTCTAAATGACCCAAAATTGGCTTCAAGTATTTGAAGAATTTGAATTTGAAGCAAAAAACAACAACAACAACAAAACTATATATATATATATATATATATATATATACACACACACACAGTATTTATAATTTATAATTTTTTTTTTTGTTATTAGCTTTTAGTCCAGCTGTACCAGCTTTTAGTTTTAAAATTCATTTTATTTAATTTAATTATCTTTGTAAAATGAAAATAACAATACAGTAATGAGATTTAGAATTAAAATTAGATATAGTGTTGTAAAATGTGCTCATCCTTGCTAAATGGTGATTGCCCATCCTTGGTGATTTTGTCTTTTGGTTTTTAGGATGAAATTTGACCTGGATATTTCTTGACCGGTTTCATAAGATTCACCCAAATATAAGACAGCCTGTGTTGGTCAGGTCTCTTTTACAGTTTTTCTGTGTCTCTGACCAGGCAATCTGCCGAGTCAACTGACGAACTGATTTGTCTCTGCAAGTGAAGATCGGTGAAGCAAAAAGCGTCCTCACTCGGGGGGAGCTCTGGGATTTGAACAGGATAACTCTTCTCATCCACTCTCTGCTTTAAAGCAGCACTTAAGTTGCTCAGGGATGGACAGATAACTGCTGTTTATGTGCTTGTTAGTTCATGTGAGGTAATTAGTAACACTCCACCACCACCCTTATCACACGTCCACCAGTGACCAGTGTAGGTAACAGTCTGTGGTTTGAATCTGGTTGAATGCTGGTTAAATGCTGTTGTTGAGGTTTAAACATTGAGTCTTAATGATGCAGATTTCAGAAAGCAAAGCTCACTGATATCATAATCAGGAATGATATCAAGAAACCAAAAAACAGTCAGAAAATGGTTATTTGTAAAAGCAAAACTATCATTTGAATCAAGATTCTTACAGTGATACTAAGAGTCATAATTGTTTTTTATCCAGTTTGTAAGCACTGGGAAACATTCATAGCCTGGATCTAATTGATCATGACAGACTCACTTCCTCTTGCTGGCAGATCCACTTCCTCTTCTAAAGAGCCTCTGAACTGGATTGATTTAGAGCTTCCTCCTTCATGTTAATAGCAATAAGAAAAGCAGACAGTCTCCAGCAAGGCCCCATCACTTACTCCATTAACCGTCCTGTGAGATGAGTGTCCTGCAGAGCCTCTAAAGTTTGGGATGGGTCCTGGCTAATCACCCACTCGCTGGGTCAGTAGGAGCTGAATAGAGAGGACTATCAACAGCTTTACAAGAGTTATAGTATGCTGGGGTTTAAAGGTGGAAGAAGCTCACAGTTTTAATAAATAATAATATAACACACAATCGCTCTCTCTTTCTGATTAAATTTTATTTAAAATGCATTTTATTCCTGCGAGGCAAAGCAGAATTTTCAGCATCATTACTCAAATAATACGTTGATTTATAATCAGTGATTAAAACATTTTTTTGTGACCTGGGATACTTTTTTTAGGATTCCTTGATAAATAAAATGTTAAAAAGAGCAGCATTTATTTAAAATAGAAATATTGTGTTTTTACTACTAGTAAACTCTACTAGTTTGGCGTCAGCAATTTGTTTGTTGTTTCTTTTTTTTAAAGAAATGAATACTTTTATTCAGCAAGGATGTTTCAAATGGATAAAATAAGTTCTGTTCTTTTAACATTTTATTCATCAAAGAATAAAAAAAAAAAATATTTAAGCAGCACAACAGTTTCAACACTGATAATAAATCAGCATATTTTAATTATTTCTGAAGCATCATAGAGTAATGACTAATAAAAATTCAGTTCTGGCTCACAGAAATAAATTATATTATAAAGTATTCTAAAAAAGGGAAAAGAATATAAAAGTGGCATATTTAAGCCCCCCGTACTTTTAAACAGCCTTGATTAGCATAAGATACCTTTTTTTCCCCTTCAAAAGTTAATAATTAATTATTTTATTCATTAAATTGATCAAAAGTGACAGTAAAGACATCTATAAGGTTATAATGACATCTATAATGTTATAAAAAATACATATATTTTTTTAACTGATAAAAAAGGCATTTATTTTCAGAAATATTAAGCAGCACAATTGCCAATATTAATTTTAAGTTTGTAGAGCAGCATAGCCATCATATTAGAAATGATTTCTGAAGAGTCATGTGACACCGAAGACTGGGGTAATTTATTATAATTTTAAATTGCAATAATATTTCACACTGTTGCTGCTTTTACTGTATTTTTAATCAAAAAATTGCTGTCTTTGTAAGCAAATAAAAGGCTGAATGGATAATAAATTAATTAATTAACATACTACTTTAATTCCAATTCTTCTGCTTGTACAGTTAGGGAAAATTTCAACACATGACACACTCTGTTTTCGCCACAAGCACTATATATTAAGCATTCAAACATTTACTTAATAATTATGTAAATATTTTGTGAATGTATTACGTTTTTAAATTGCTTTCAATAATCCTCCAGGGATGCAGTACAAGTAGCGCTGTTGGGGACAAACCACAACTGTCTTAATGAAGCTGTTAAACTCCGCTCTGTGATCCTGTAAACCTGCAACAAACACTCTCTTTAATCTATCTTCCCCATCCCGTTTCGGGTTAGCATTTTAGAGCAACATAAGAGAATGGATGCTTTTGTTCTCTAGCCCCTTTTAACACCTGATAAGATCTGTGGTTTAAAAGCGTTTGATGGAGTGCTTGAACCTCTTCTTTAAGAGCCCACTAAGAACGATGGCGATTCCACTCATTTGCACAACACTTACTTCATTGTCCTTGTTCACTAAGGTTCATTATGTAGCCTTTTCTAAGACTGTTAAGCATCTTTTTCTCTTAGATTGTTTGGCTGCGGATCATCAACTCTTTTGATAGCGTTCAAGAAAAAGATTCACAGCGAATAATGTTACTGATAGTGTTTGCAGGGTCTTTTCTGCTCAGATGAAGACCACACAGACAGTTAAATAAATTCGCTATTGTGTTTTGAACGGACCATGTTGCATAATGTGAGAGTTTGTTTACTCCGGAACCATGCAGGAAATAATTATTAAGGTTTTTCTGAATGTGAGGAAATGGCCGTACTTCTGACCTGCTGGTTAGGATAAAAGACAGGAAGTAAAGAATAGTGAGACATAAAGGGCTGGAAGACCAAAAGAAAAAATTCTGAGAGATAGGAATATGTTTGTGTTTAGTTACACTGTAACAAAAATGACTGTGATTTTAACTGTAAAAAAAAACTGTGAAAATGCTACTGTAAAAACCTGTTGTTTCTTATCAGTTGTGTTTATCGGGGTTGTATGTTACATGTAATGTTCAGTTTAATGAGTCTCACCATGATTGTGTTAAGTGTTTGTGTGAATGCCACTGAGAACCATCTATATATATATTACTATTTAAAAGCTGTTTGTGATGGGCTTTGGTTCAAAACAGATTTCAGTACTTTAATAGGAAATGAAATTACAGTATTTAACTGTAAATTTAACTTAAAACGTAAGACAAAACCAATTGTTGTTACTGTATTTTTACTGTAGTTCAATTCCAGCAGCCACAGCTGCTGTTTTTTTAGCATAAACAGTGTATAGAGACAGAACATGGGTAGTTAAAGGCAGATCCGACAGGAAGAGCTGTCTAAATAACTTAAGCACTTTTTACATAAGCTTGACAAGAAAGAATAAATCATTTAATATTAGCTTTGGTTTGTGTGCTTTAATAGGCTCTTCCTGCAAACCTGCTTTTGTTGCCGCTCTTTGTTTAAGACTCTTAACTTATTATCTGGAAACCCATAACCAAAGCTCAACCTATTGCTTGGCTATTAAGATAGAAACTTAAGAAGTCCAATTCTCAATGAGATCTTGCCACAATCCAGGTTTATTCTGGATTAAATACCGTTAAAAACTAAATGGATTTAGACAGTACAGGTATCTCTCTCATTTTTAACTCTGAGGAAAAAATGTTGGAAGTCCTCTTTGTGTTGTGCTGGCGAGGGATGATGGGGGCTGGGCTGAAGTGAAGGAGAGAGCTGTTTTTATCAGAGGCGGCAGACATCCACACTTAATCAGAGAAGATTTAGCTCAGTTGAGATTGCTCACCATTTCCAAAGTCAGTTTGAAAGGGATGCAACAGATCAGCGGTATGTATCTGACAGCTGCATCACTGGCATGAACATCGGAATTTGTAATAGACATAAGGAATTTTGGGGGGCAATTTATTACCAGTCACATGATGTTATGTTGCTTTGAGCCTTAAATGTTGGAAATCATCTGTGCACTTTTCAGTGTAAATGATATATACATATATATATAGTCATTTGTTATTTTTATTAATTCTATTATTGTTATGTTTGAATTATTTTGCATTTTAATGAAAATATTTTCTGTTTTAATAGTATAACAATATAACATTATAATGTTATAAATATTCATATAATTGTTAATTGGAATAACTAAACCACACACACACACACACACACACACACACATATAAAATATAAAAGAGTATATGTATATAAAATCATATATTGTATATAATAATGTGTGTGTACATATATATTACATATTACATGGATGTTTATTATTTAATATACTGTTAATTAAATATTAAATGAATTATTAATAATTGCATTAATTATGGACTTGGGATAAACAGAAACATTTAAATTGCTTTGAAGGGAGAAAATAATACAAAGTACATATATAGGTATGTGCTAAGCTTATTTGGGCTAATAATTAAACTTGTATGTGTGTATTTAAAGTATATATATATATATATATATATATATATTAGTAAAATTTTCTTCGCAGATTTCAAGATTTGTGTTGACTTTTCTCTCCGCAGCTATAATTTATGGATAATTGGATACTGCGAAAAGTGACTGTGCCAAGTGAGTTCGCTTTAGCTCCAGGATCAGTGCATTACAGAGAGACTGAAAAAAAAAATCACAGTCGCTCAGATCTAAAGACCCCACAGTGTAAGAGACCAAAGGTAAATCTGTGTGTCATGTTCTCAACTTTCCGTAGCAAGTCTTCCCATTTGCCCGCTGCGTAGTGTCCAAATGAACACCACACACTCAGACTCAGAGCCACTGATCAAAGCTGAGGGAAAAGATCAAAAAGGGACACATACCTTATCTGACAGGAGTACATAACTGTCTTAAACAGCTCTGTGCTCCTCAACACCGATCTGAAGTCTGGGCCTCAAATGGCCCCTTTCTGACCTGATTGCAGCCCTTTTCCTGGCTCTTTGAACCTTTGAAGAACTGCTCTAAAATATGGCATCTATTTCAGGCATGCAGTGGGGACAGAAGTTTCACCTATGGCCATAGATGATGAAAAAGAGCTCATTTTTGCGTTTTAACACTGAGATATTCAATGCACCGCTAAGAGTTCCTCCTACATGATTCTATTTTTTGTTTGCATGTCTGGTCTTATCTTGACCTTATTATTTTTTCTTTTTCATACAAAGGGAAGAAGACTAATGTGTTTTCTAAAATAGGCTTTGAATTTAAAGGACACATCAGATTAGGAAAGGAATAATTCATGTCATTTTGTTAGATTTGTCAATCTCACTAAGTGTGAATTGTATGCTGTTTATACTTCATGAAAATTATGGCAGATACTGTTTGCCCCAATGAAGATGAGTCATTTTCAATTATTGGCTTATTAAATGCCCTTTAAAAATGAACTCCCACAATTTAACGTCCTGTATAAACTTTATTAAATATTTTCTTTAGGTTTTGTTTAAAATAAACACCTCTCCAAGCTAATATGCGACAAGAATGTGATCGACAAAAAGGCAGATTCAAACTTGGGTCATTGCATCAAAAGTTAAATCCACTTTCCTTATTCTCCACACTACTGTCCCAGTTGCAGGCTTGTTTTTTTTTTATTTCGAATTGTTTGTAATTTTGTCTGCATCAACCACATAACAAGGTGGACAGATTAAAATGTAAATGGCCTCAGTATACTTCAAGTAAAATCAAAGATTAAACTGCTGAAATCATTTTACGACAAATCATATCAAAACTAAGTTAATTTGGAGTTTCCCAAAGCAAAATTTCTGAAAATGTTCTCTCCATCTCATAAAAAAACCCTTCTTTGATGCTGAAATTTATTATCTTCTATTGAGTCCGATGTGAGGTCAGAAGTGAGCGAAAACATGATGGCGGGCTGCTTTATAGCACAAATTAAAGTTATAATTTCAATTGTTTTTCATGTTTAGTATTGAAAACATGAAAGCTGCTTCCTCAATCTCTAGTCAAAAATCCTGATCTTCATAGTATGCTCTCATTGGATACGATTCCATTATGCAACATTTCCTTCTTTTCGAGTGGACATACAAATTGCTCATCCATATTCCCATAATGCATTGTGCTGGCAAACTTCACTCCGGCACTCAACTGTCCTTACATGACTGTTTATATATATTTCTCTTGGCTCACTGTTGAAGGAAAGTATTACTAATATTTATCTTGAGATCAAGGTATGTAAGACATATGGAGCGAAGTGAGCAAATTCCCCTAGAGGTAATAAACACCACTATTGGTTTGTGGTCGAAGTAAACTTTCTCCGGCACGTGTAACCAGACCAGCTGCTGGAGAAATCATCATGGCATCTGTATGGGTGTAAACGCAGCAGTGAAGGCATCTGATGCTTTGCATTAGGAAAGCTTTGGAGTGCTTGAGCGCTCTACAGATTCCTTATCCTCATCAATGTTGTGTAAAGAAAGGGAGTTTAATCCTATCAGGCCCTCAAATCCTCCACCGGGGCCTCTTCTCACAGGAACACTGGGCCCTGCTTCGTCGTGTCCTCTGCCAAGTACGTACCTGGCAGCTGGCCAGTCCCACTCTGGTTCCAGGTGAAGACGGTGGTTCACGGGAAACAAAGGCCACATTTGTCTTTGACGCTTAAACTACTTGTGACATCAACACCATCAGTCATAATAAAGCTTTCCTTTGGGAGCCGTTCGCAACAGATAAGAAATAAAACTTGATTTTGAATGTATGAATGCAACTAACACGACCGTGAACCAGACTTATTGCTCTGGTGTAAATGTCACCAACACCATATGTTGCACGGTGAGGAAGTTAAAGCACATTAAAGCAACTTTGGAGCCGATTGTATTTCCATGGAATAAAAAAGGTAATTGCGACATTTTATCTTACAATTCTGACTTTATTTCTCAGAATTGAGGGATGTAAACTTTCAAATTTCACAAATTTGAATTTATATCGCACATCGCACATCAATTTTTTTCTGAATTTTACATTTTCATCTAACTAGTTAGTTGTTTCCTATATAAAAAAAAAAAAAAGTTTTATTTTTATTAACCAGAACTGCACATTTTTATCGCACAAGACCTTTTTTCTCGTAAATTTATATTTACCTCAGTTGTGACTTTTTATCTCACAATCCTGTCTTTTTTTGCAATTGTGAATTTATATCTTACTTACTTTTCGGAATTCTAAATTTACGTCTTACAATTCAGTTTTTTTTTGTTTCCGCCATTAAAACTTCTACTATTAATTTCATTTACCTCACTAGCAATTTTCCTTACCTTTTTCTCGTAATTGCAAAAAAATTTTCCCACAATTTGGAGAATAAATAAAGTTTGATTTGTGAGATATAAGCTAAAAAAAAATTTTAATTTGGGACATAAAACGTTGTATGAAATATTTTTATTCCATGGCAGAAAAGGGCTTGCAAATGATTGTCCTTGTTTAAACTCTTGCTGTTCAAACTCTTGCTCTCAACTCGCAAAACACTAATGATAAAATAACATCGAAGCCAAATAAATGTGGTGAAATAAAGTGGAATGCAGTTCCTTTTTCCAAAGTGAAAACCGATGGGGCTGAATAGACCAGAGCGTTCATTGTGTTTTTTCGAGCTGGATCCTATCACGTACCAACACTGTCCTTAAATTACAGGCTGTGTGTGTGTTATTTTAAGTAATACTCTGTACTGTCTCAGTCAGACTGACTCTAAATAAACAGAACTTGGGCAGACAGTTTGGATCACAAATCATGTTCTAGGAATATTCATGGTGGCAATGAGTGAGTTATGTGGTTATGTGCCGAGACTAATGATCCAGCCTTCTTTATTTCTGGAATACCGAGTGTGGAGGAGTGTGAGAGCGTGTGTGCAGTGCATTCTCGCCCTACCGACGAATACTCTGCCATCTTAATATTTAACTTGAGCAATTTCAGATCTCTGCTGTGTTGTCTGTGAAGAATCACCTTTGGCTGCTGGTAATGAGATAATGTTTCTATTGAACACGCAGGTGAGATCAAGGATTCCTCAGGTTGAAATGGGAAACCTGGGTCAAAGACGACAAGTTGGTGGAAAGTGAGTTCATTTTAGCTAGCACATTTTATTCTGTTTGTAGTGTTTAGGCTGTTAATATTTTATATCTTCAGGATTTTTTGGCATGTAAAAGTATCGCCCATATATGGGTATCAATTATGAAACTGTATTTAAAAAGAGTCTTATTAAAGCATTGTAATTCTTTAAAAGATGTAGTTTGGGATATTTCATATACATTTATTATGTAAAAAAAAGCAAAATAAAATATTGAAATATTTGATAAAATTTTCCCCCAGTTTCACAGACCAGGCTTAAGCTAGTCCCAGACTAAATTGCATGTTTGAGCTGTCTCAGATGAAAATATTTTGCTCTGACATATTATAAAACATGTCAGTGTCATTGTTCTGTGTTAAGATGCACACCTGTAATATTTTCTTACAAGGCATTTTTGTAAAAGTTGCTTAAATATCTTAATTTAACTAATGCCTAGTCCTGGCTTAAACTAAGCCCTGTTTGTGAAACCGGGCCATTGAGGCTTAAATTAAGTCTGTAGTCTTTCATTCAGTTTTCATACAGAAACTAAACATTAAGTAAATTGTAAATAAATATATATATAAATATATGTATATATATTACCATAAAATGTGTTTGAAAAATATTTTTTTACTTTTTACCTAATACATAGATTTGTCAATCTAAGTCAAATTTTATAAAAGTGTGTTTTACGGTATAAACTAGCTTGATTATATTAATTTAAAAAAATTCCTTTTCATTAACTTGGCATTGTATGTCATTAACTGATTTGTCAAAAACTTCACTAAAAGGAGCAATAGGGGCCTTTTTGTCCATTTCAGTTGCTGTGCTTGGTTTCTGTTTCTTCTACCTTTCACCCAGAATTTGAGTTATAAGCCAGTCGGAATTCAAGTAATGATGAAACTGAAAACGGTTTCACCACTCACATAAAAAAATATTTCTTAAGGTGCTTAGATGAATCAGAAAAGAAGAACATTTAGCCCTTTACAACACACTTGCTGACCTAATACCCCAGTGAGCATTTATTAATTGCTTCAATATTTACAACAGTTAAACTCTCTCCTGCCTGTTCATATAGAAATCATTTCAATATGCAAAATGTCCATTCTTCATACCCTAGACACTGTTGTCCACATGGATAGTTCAAAACATCCCAATGTGTGGAAGCAGGTGTAAACATCAACGTGACATCTTATGATCGAATCACAAGTGTAAACATGGCCTTCCAGATTCTAATCACATTTCTTTCAATTATTCCCATGTCACTGTGTCCCTTTGCCTGTGATACGCAAATGAATAATATGTTAGGGATGAGTGTAGCTGTTTGGCACAAACCACCCACACAGGCCGACAAAACCGGATCCATATTTATGATCTTGGTGTCTTTCTTTTTAATAGAGTCGAGGGCAAATAAGCCACGAGTCCTCCTCACTGGGAGCCATTGCATTGCATTTCTATAAATTAGCATTTTTATTAATCCAGAATCACTCACTTAGAATTATCGCTTGCAGATTAGAGGCATTTTCTCAGAGGCTTTTTTTTTTTTTTTTTGTGGCAATCTATCTTTGCACCACAGAACCCATAAATTCTCACTAAAGAGGGAACACAAACACATGCAGGAGGGGAATGTGGCAAGGGAGTCAGGCGTTTAATCCTCCATCATTATCTAGCTGCCCTGCGAACAGCCATCTGCCTGAGCATGTAGCTTCTACGCCGACGGTTACGAGGGGCGAGGACGCACCCTGACCACATTGCTTAAATTAGTACATCTCGTATATGCAGTGGAAAACTGCCCGTTGTTCTAATTTACCACCCGACTCTCATATCTCATCATCTCGCGGTCAGGAAAGAGAAAGAGCGGGAGAGAACGAGCGAGAAAAAGAGAGAGAGGGAGGGAGGTCAGCGGAAAAATAAAACTCCCCCTCTGTACAGCTGCGAGGTGCCAGTAAAAACACAGAGTCAGGGTTGGGAAACAACGATTAAAATGATGAGTCATCTTTGATATCAAACATGTGGTTAGGGGAGACGGAAAATAGCAGGTTCCTGTCTCTCGTGGAATGCAGTCAACGTTGGGTTAATCAATGGGTCTAATTACTGAAATGAAAATACAGTATTGGCCTCAACACCAGGACAGCTGCGTACCTAAAGAAATCTAATGTCATGTGAAGGGAATCCTGGGAAGTGTGGTAGTCTTAGTTCTGCTCCAGAAAGAAAGGGATGCACATCTAGTGCATAAAATAAAAAAAAAATTTATTATTAGATGTTGTGGTTCAATAAAGAGCATCTAATATCCGCAGAACCCTTCCATTCCACAAAAAGCACTTTATAGTCGAATAAAGATTGTGAAAACTATGGAACCCCATTTCTGCAAAAACAAAAAAAATGAGTACTGTCAAATGATTAATCACGGGTAATTGCATCCAAAATAAACGTTTTTATTTACATAATATATGTGTGTGTACTGTGTATATTTATTATGTATATATAAATGACATAAAAAACGTGTGTATATATTTAAGAAAAAATATGTTGTTTATATATTAAATATATTTACATATTAGGATATAAATATATATGTAAATACTTTCTAAATTTATACTGTGTTTGTATGTATTTATATATGCATAGTAAATATACATAGTCCACACACACACACACACACACACAAACTTTTATTCTAAATGCGATTAATCGTGACAGCACTACATAATTAAAAATTATTGGGCCTTTTTTATTTGTATTTTTTAAAGTGTATCTCACGATTCTGAATTTGTGTAGTTCTGACCTTTTTTGTTCTTTATAATTTCCATTAACTTCTAGAATTCTGTCTTTTATGTTCGTTTTAAAAAACAGAATTGCAGGAAAAAAAAGGTAATTGGCTTTTTTTACTCCACAATTCAGACTTTTTTCTGAGTTGTGAGTTTATATCTTGAAATGTACAAAAAAACCCCTCTAAATAGTGAGATAAAAAAGTGGCAGGTAAAGGGATTGTTTACCCCAAAATTTAAATGCTGTCATTATTTACTCCCTCATGTCATTCCTGATCTTTTTTCTTCTTTGTAAGATATTTTAGATGAAATCTGAGAGCTTTCTGACTCTCCATAAACAGCAACACAACTGACTGTTCAAGGCCCAGAAAGGTAGTAAAGACATCATTAAAATAGTCAGTGGTTTAACAAAACAAAAGTAATGACTTAATTCAGCCATTTTGGTACTTTTGTGAACGCATATCAAAGACTGACACAGAAGAGTTAAGTTATTTTAGTTTTCATGGGAGGATAAACAGTTGAACCACATTAATTCTTTTATAAGATGTCCTTACTACCTTTCTGGGCCTTGAGTGTGCCAGTTGTTGCTGTGTATGCAGCTCTCAGGTCATCTACAAAAATATCTTAATTTGTGTTCAAAAGATGAATGTAGTGACGCGAGGGTGGGTAATTAATGACAGCATGTTCATTAACTTTTTCTTATAACATGGCTTCCACAAAAACCCCCTTTGGTAGAACCTCTGAGTGTAAGATAACGTACAAAAAATGAGTTTTGTTCCAGTACCACAGAGGCCGGTCTGACTAGATGCAAAACAGCAAAACAGGACCAGAAGAAAGGACTAATCGAGATAATCCGCTCCGCATCTGCTGGGGATACATTAATAAGATGAAAAGGAAAGATGTTATTTGCTTACGGCTTACTTAAGAGACATTCGTCATGATTTCTAAGGAGCACAAAGCTTTCTTTTTGTCGAATTCCGCTTACATTGCATGTGTAGACATGCAGGCAATCATTTACACAACATTTACATGCAAATTATCAGGTGAAATACATCAAGAGCGAAGTGCTTGTACTTTTCCATTAAGGAATGAGTGGCTTTTTTGTTATAAGTGAAGGATTTACACCTCTCAGGTGTCGGATGGGCTTTTTAACAACATTGCAATTCATCACGGATTGCTACTTTACTGGCAAATGAATACTGTTTTATAACACACACAAAACTATTTCAATCAGTTTTATTATGAGTACTTCTCTTTAAAGCAAGAAAAATGTTCGCCAATTGCTAATGTTTGTTAAACTTGTCAGAAATGTTTTAATGATATTTGGAAAACGTGGCAGCATAAATAGTTTTTAGGCATTTATAAAAAACTACTGTTGTGTAAAATTTATTACGAATATGCAAATAGCCAATCAAGTGTGTTTGATTTATTATTGTAAGATAAAATACAAATCACTGTCTGCCGTCTGATCTCGCCGCGTGTGTATGAGCTGGTTAGAATGCATGTGTGTGTCTGTAATCTGTGTATTGTTTCCATGATTAACAGCCTCTGATGGGTTGATTAATCACCACAGATGGATGGGAAGCTTCCAGAGGCAGTGCTTCATCAAGCTGACACAGCAATACATCCTCACACCCATTAGTGACCTGGCATAGACACTCAGAATACACACACACACACACACACACACACACACTCCATTTACTCAGTCTCTGCCAATCAAAAGACCCATTTGTCCTCACTGAGTGAGTTTTGATCAGACTAAATTATGGTTTGTCTATGCATTTCAGATGGCACTGTGTGTTAAATGTTGTTTTTCTAGCATTTCATGTTTTGAAAAGCTACTATTCCTGTCCATGATAATGGAAATACAGATGAATTATAATCCCAGTTCGCATAATCTGGGTTCAGCGATAAACATGTTTATCATGCGCGGGAACAAAAGAGAGACATCAGCCTCCCTGACTTGTTTATGTCGCTGATGGGTTTTATTTGTTGTTTGTTAAATGGGTTTATCCCAGTGTTACGATACTATCATCAAAATCTCCATAATTTCTCTCTTAATTGTTATTTATACCAAATACTGTCACTGCAGTGATTGTAATGATATGAAATGATTGATCACAGCAACTCTATGAATGCTGTACTGTATTAATCACATCCAAAATATTTTGTGTTAGTGTTTACATTATATATGTATGTGTACTGTGTATATTTATTATGTATATATAAATACACACACTACAGTATATATTTTGAAAGTAATTGTTTATATATTTATTTTATAAAATTATATTATATATACATATATATATATATATATATATATATATGTGTGTGTGTGTGTGTGTGTGTGTGTGTATAAAAATATTTAATACATAAACATAAGATATATTTAAAAAGAAATACAGGCATGTGTTTGTATTTATATATACATTGTATACACATGTATTATGTAAAAAAAAATGTATACATATATATGTAATATTTTTATGTAATCTTATACGCTGAATATAAATGTATGCAGTATTTGTATGTTGCATATGAAAATATAATCAGAGCCATAATAATACATAAATATGTATATATTACATATTGTATTTACATTATATTTATGTTTAACTATATTAATAATAATAACAGTAAAATATTTCATTTACACTGTACTTTATTAGTTACTTTCAACACTTGTATTAATTGATATATATATATATATATATAACTTAATAGAATTTTTATATAGTTTTTTAATAATGTTACAAGAAGTAAGAAAGTGTGACATTTCACACCAGTGGCAGTATAAAAGAGGAACGACATCATATCTTTGGCCAAAAATATGAATTTCCATCCCTGGTTCCTGAGTGGCACACCGAAAGCTTTTGTATGCAGTGTAATGAGCGCAGGAGGTGTGTTTGAAGGAGACTTGTATAGACACGTGACTCTCGACTCCAGAGACTCTGTCACCTTGATGCTTCACAAATATTGCTCATTACATGAAGGTTTATGTGCTGAAGAAGTCATTGACCTGCTGCACCTCCGCCTCCCTCTTTCTCAGCTCTCCACTGCTCTATAAATTAGCATTAGAGAGCTGGAGGAGAGTGACAGGAAGTTCAGGTGAAATGTAGCATCTGCATGGTTATGGGACACATAATATTAATCAGTAACGACAAAAAGGTTTTTAAAATGGGGCGGAAATATAAAAATGATATAAAATGTTATAATTTCATATAAACTGAAACCTTTATAATAATAATAATGTACTGTAAACTATATTATTTCAATAATTGTCTTATTTATGTAAAACAATTCATGAGTTGTGAGGTATGTTGTTGTCTTAAAGGGTATTGTAAGATTTCATGAGATGTAATAGATACGTAGGAGTTCTGTTTCTACGCTATAGGAGTTATGTAAATTGGCGAGCATTCACTAACATTCAGAGCAGCGCTGAGAGTCTGTATCCAGCTTTAGCAGTTTAGGTAAACAATCCTCATGTGAATAAGCCAACAATTCCAGTGCTCTCATCAGGTTGGATTGCCAGCTATTTGACATTCTCCACCTCAGTGCAAGAGGATTAAAAGAACATTGCAGCTTTTCAAAATAGCGGTATTTACAGTACATTTGGTTTTTATGGCATTCATGAAATGTTTTTACATGCTGCTCACCCACATGACTTCAGTAAATAAATGATTGTGGGAACGAATGTGTGTGTGTGCTTGTGTGTGTGTGTGTGTGTGTGTGTGAGAGAGAGCACAGATTCAGATACACTGGAGTCCAATTGGGAATGTCTGTCTGTGTGTGTGTGTGTGTGTGAGAGAGCACAGATTCAGATACACTGGAGTCCAATTGGGAATGTCTGTCTGTGTGTGTGTGTGTGTGTGTGTGTGTGTG
>JAUYWG010000064.1:9421386-9464152 GCA_034779775.1 Enteromius afrohamiltoni | reverse complement strand
GAGAGCACAGATTCAGATACACTGGAGTCCAATTGGGAATGTCTGTCTGTGTGTGTGTGTGTGTGTGTGTGTGTGTGAGACTAAATATATTCAGTTCTCTTTATATTTTTGTGCTTTGTGTGTTTATGTGTTTGTGCATGAATGAGAGGAGGTACTTTCTATAAATACAACAAAGTCCCATGACTTTTTCTTTTACAATGCATGTTCTGGTTGTGAGACATAGATGTGTTACATAAAGTATTATCTAACCTAAAACTAACTTAGCATGAAAAGTGACTAGTTTTAAACAGCCTCTCCCCTCATTCTGGTAGTGATTTTGAAGTCTTGACCTTTTTAACTGTATTTCACTATTAAAATGATATAATGTTGATATAATATCTTCAGCTGACATTCAGTTCATTGCATTCCAAAAATAATTCATAATAGTTCAAATACTATGATGGAATGCATAATATTCAGGAGCTTAGCATTTAACTTAAATTAAATTGTTTTACTTATTTAAATTAATTGATTATTATTATTATTATAGAGCTGCATGATTTATATAACATTAATATTAATAATTTAAATTTTAATTCTATTGTTTGTATTATAAAAAATATTTTTTATGATTGAAATAATTTAGTGTGTGTATTCTTGTTTTAGTGTGTTTTGCAGTGGCAACCCAAAACAAGAAACTTTTTTTTCTAAATATGTCCTGCAGAATAAAAAAGTTATGCTATCTTATGACCAACTTGTACATATTTTAAGAAGTGACTACTTTGTACGAGTTCATACGACCTCACTGTGATTTTCAGACATCAGTGACTGGTATAGGTTTAGGGACGGGATTAGGGGTAGGCCATTTATACGAATTAATATGAACAACTAAACTTATTAAACACGCATGTTTTAGCAAAAATCACATGAGGTTGTACTGAATTAACCATCTTATTAAATGTAACTCAAAAGTTTGGGTGAATAAATGATAACACAATTTTCATTTTCTGTGAACTTTCATTTCAAGCACATGGCCGTACGTTGAAACAGAAGTTACGTTTGGAGACTTATTTTCTAGCCTATTTGTGGAAAGTGCAGTGTATTCTGCATGTCTGCGTTTTGGAAGGGCTAAATGTGTGCGCACATGCCTCTTGTGTGTGTGGGGTCCTGGATGTAGGTGGTGCGTTGCAGAGAAAGAGAAAGAGCGAGCGAGAGCGAGAGAGACCTGCTCCAGTGATTAATGGGGGTCTTCTGTGAGACGCAGCCAGGCGCCGAACACAATCACGGCCCCAGACTGACGCTCCAACAGACTTGTCCTTCACATGGGAAAGAGAGGGGCCCGCTCCTCCCTCCTGCTCACCACCCAGCCCAGCTACTTCCTCTCCTGCACCTCCCTTCATATTGTTCACCAGGAAGGGAGAGGGAGACAGAAAAAGTAAGTGTCAGCACAACAGCCAGTGTGTGTGTGTGTGTGTTGAGGCTGGCAGTAAAGAAGGCAGTGTGAGGCCTGCTGGTTCTGCTCTCAGTCAGAGTTGTGCCTTCTTTTCTGTGCTGTTAAACAGGGTTTTCAAACACACTTTAACCTGGGTGCACTTTCAATGGGGCCTTTGTGGAAGCGGATGTGTGGACACTAGCCCTCGGCAAACAGGACGACTTGGTTCCTTTCTCAAGCTCTGAGGGCAAAGCTGTGAGAGCATTTTGGCTGCAAGAATGGGATTAGTTGTTTAAGTTTCTGCTTTCATTTTTATGGGATCTTCCCTCTGGATATGTTTAATCTCACTTCTGAATTGAAAACTGTTAACCACCAATGATAGATTTGCCCTGTCGGGGGGATGCCTTATTTTGAAATCAGCCCCCTGAATTAAAGCACGTCTTTAACTGTGTGAAATGAATGAGAGCGGGACACGGAGAAGGGGGTGGGCATTCAAATGCCTCCCGAGTCAGCCTTTTGTTAACTTTAAACGACTGTGGATTCATTTAGTTAACCCAGCGCAGCCCGGGGGCACATTTCATTATTGGGGCTCTCTCAGGGTCCCTAATTGGGAAACGCTGTTGTTGCGGCGGCACCTGCGGTTGGCCCTCACGTTGTTGTAGCCTTGGTAACAACACTGTTTTGAGGTCCTGCCAAACTCAGTCCTTCCTCTCTCTAACACACACACATTACCCAAAGCCCCTGTAAAGAGAGAGTAGAAGGCACACTGAACCAGTATGTAATGTTCAGAGTCCCTGAGCTGTGTGTTTGTGGTCAAGTATGAATCTGGGGCAACTTGTCACGCTGGTAGTGCAGTGAATATTTCGCAATATAGGTTAATTTTTTAAGGTCAGCTATGAATAGGAAAATTCCTTAGTATTTTAAATGATGGTCGTTCCTGTTATTACGACGATATTTCTGTCAAACTGTGTTGATGCGGACGTTTCTGTTTTACTCAGTATGAAACAAACAATGCGACTAGTGTCGATTACAGCATGCATAACTTCTATGAGTCACGTCTTTTCAGTGAATCAGAAATATACAGCATAAGAATGACTCTTATGAACTGAACGATTATTCTATAAGTGAGTTCTAAACATACAGCATGACCAGTCTTGTCTAATTCCAAAGATCATGACTCTTCTGAACCAGTTTGCTCTATAGTGAAACAAGCACGTAAATCACAACAGTCCAATTGCCAAATGAACGACTCTTATGTCTTTTTGAGTGATGCATACAGAGCAACCAGTGTTGTCTGATACCCAAATGACTCCTTGAATCAAATCATCTGAATTAAAAACATACAGTGCAATTAGTGCTGATTCCCCAATTAATGGCACTTAAAATTTTAGTAAATCAAAACGTAGTTCTAGTACCGTAACGTAGTTAAACATCCAGCATGGCTAGTTTTACTAGATTCCTGAACAAATGACTCTTATTATCCAGTTTTGTGAATCAAATACATACATTGAAATTCAATCTAGAAAATAATAAAAATATGGGGCAACTAATCCCAAACTGTTATGAACCAGTTTTAGTGATTCAAAAACTTTCAATTCCTGAATAAATGACTCTTATGAACCAGTTTTTGTGAATCAAAAACATACAGACGGTGTTGTTCAATTCCTAAACAAATTACTTTTATGAACATGTTTGTTTTAGTGAATCAAACACATACAGCGCAGCAGATTGGTAGCAGTGAGGTGAGGTAAGCGGGAGCCGAGCCGGTGATTGTTCCATATGCAAGCGTCAGTGCCTTGAATTTAATGCGAGCTTCAATTGTGAGCCAGTGCAGGGAGATGGAGGTGTGACATGGGCCCTTTTGGGCTCGTTGAAGACCAGTCATCATGCTGCGTTCTGGATCATTTGTAGAGGTTTGATAGTGCATGAGGGAAGACCGGCTATAAGAGCATTGCAGAAGTCCAGCCTGGAGATGACCAGGGCCTGGATAAGAAGTTGTGTGCCCTGCTCTGTAAGAAAGGGCCTGATCTTTCTAATGTTGTGTAGGGCAAACCTGCAAGATCGGGCAGTTTTTGCAATATGGTCTTTGAAGGAGAGGCTAATCTAAATGGATGGTGAAGACATGCTGCAACCATGTTGCAAATGATTCTTTGAACCAAATCATCTGAATCAAACAGATGATTTGCAATTAGTGCCAATTCCTGAATCAATGACACTTATGAGCTAATTTTAGAGAATCAAAACCTCAAGTTAAACCCTAAACATTCAGCATGAACAGTGTTGTCTGATTCCCGAACAACTGATTCGCACCAACGAGTTTGCTTTAGCGAATCAAATACATCCGAACAAATCTAATAAACTGCTTATTTTTAGTAATTCACATGCTATTGTCACACATAACTGAATAGATACACATCACAGTATTTCATAAAAATAATAACTGAGATGTGTATCTACATTTTATGTTTGTTATGTATTGTTATTATTGTTGCTATCGAAATTATGTTAGCAATTTGGCAATGGATTTCTTGCATAAAAATATTAAAACAAATAGTTCATGGAACTATGAAGAATCAGAATCATTAAGAGAGCCAGAATCAGATTTATTAATTTATTGATTAATCAATTTTTAATCCAGTCGGTCGCTTTACACATAGCCACGAGTTTGATTGTTTATCCTTGTCAGTACTTTACATCTTAATCTGATCTACTGAGTATCTAAAAAAAATATTTTTCTCACCTGTCAAAATACAAAGATAGTAAGAGGAAACAGTCATCAAAATGTCACATACATACATATAATCACACACACACAAAAAAAACCCTGCCTATAGCTCATTTTTCTTATGGGTGTGATTCATGTCATTTGTGTTAGTCACACCAGTCGTGCTAAATACACCTTCCATTAAATGGCAAAGGAAATCCAACAAATATTCCCGTCGAACAGCTTCTGTGTATGGCGTTGTATGGATTGACAGCAGTGTTTCCCAGCTATTATGGGTAGTTCAAACATAGCTTGTTATTTCAGACTCTATATAAAGGAAGAAACGTACTTCACAAGCGTGTCAGCTCAGTAATAAGGAAGTACCCTGCTTTAACGGGAAACTTTGCAGTGTGTTTGGTTTCCTTTTCTCAGAGGCAGAGTGTGACGTCTTAAAAGGGGTTTCCGTCACTGTCTGTTATCTCCGCCTATTTAGGTGGAAACTGATATTTAGCCTTGGGAAAGTTATTTGGAAAAAACCATGTGTGTGAAGTGAGCAACACAAAGGGCCGTTTATGAGAAAGAGGAAAAGGAAAGCTTATAAATAAGAACTTGAAATCAAAGTGAAGTACACTCAACAGATTTGGTGTTGACTGATCAGATCAGCAAACAATATTTAGTTTAAGTCACAAAACTCCCAGACATTAGTATGTTTTTGCTGGTGATACATTCTCATCAGCAGTCTCCTCTTGTTATTTTGGGAGTTTTTATGCACAAAATCTGCCCGCAGAGGGGTAGTCGTGCAGTTATCAGCCTTGTGAGAACTCGCTGTTCAACTGACAGCTGACTTCTTTGCAATGAAGCCACAGCAGCGCTCAAGGAAAGCACGTGTGCTGCATGTAAACACTTCAATAAGGAAGTGCTGCAGTGCTTCTGACATGACCTGGTGTACACTCCACGCTGTATTGACTTCTGCTGGCTTATCTGTGTTGCTCTAAAAGATATGGTTATTGCACAGGAGCTTTTGCTAGGTGTTTTAGAAATGCTGTAAAAATAAGCAATACAGTCAATATGCAAGATATCAGTACTGTCTATAATCTATTTTATGAAAATTATAACATGCTCACATCTTTGAAATAAATATAAATACTTTGACAATTCTTAAAATGTTTGGGGTCAGTAGATTTTTTAATGTTGTTTTTATAGACGTCTTTTATTGCATGTATTTGATTAAATATGCAGTTATTTTTCATTTTTAAATATTTATGTTTATGTTTTTTAGCAGCCATGATTCTAATCTTCAGAGTCATATGATTCTTTTGAAATCATTTGAATATGCATATAGAAAAATAATATCATTTTGAATAACATAACATATTAAAAAAAACCTTTTGTAACAATGTAAAAACTTCAATAATGTAGTTTACATTATTGAATATGAATGTACATTTTGCACCAAATATATAAACAATTCACTTTAAGAGTTGCTAGTAAATTTCACAAATATTTACATATTTACAAATAATACACTTTTTAAGACTTTTTAAGAATCTGACCAGGAGTGCCACTTAAAAATAAAATAGTGTATTATTTTATAATTTAAACTTAAAAATGCATATGAATAAATAACTTTTAATAGACACATTTAAAGTTATTTAATTTGGGTTTTTAAATAGTTCAATAAAACAATTAAAACATATATTATTTTTAAATAAATATTTTTAAATGTATAAATAAATAGACAAATGTATAACTGTTAACTGTTAATTAATGCTTTAAAATGTAGATTAATAAAACAGTATAAAATACATTAATAAATCATTTTAAATGCACTTTTTAAATAGCTTTTTAAAAAAGCATTTGGCAAATGCTTTTTTCTCTCTGTTTGCCAGTTGCTTTTCTTTGTCATTTTGCCAAATGCTTTTCTTTATCCATTTCTCAGTCAAGTTAAACAAATGCTATTCATCTGTCAATTTCACAACTTCCAAAAAATTGTTTTTACAGTGTGCATTTGCATATTGCTTGAATCTCACACATTGCATATGCATATATCAAAACAATCAAGGTTGCAAAAAGGAAACATCTGATCAGATTATTAAACAAATGCATGAAGGTCAATCTCACAAACACTGTAATTATCTACAAAAGTCAGTCCGCGTGCTACAAGAACAGAGATTTGAGAGACTATAGGCCTCTGATCTGTTGTTTCTACTGAGATGCTGAACATTGATGAACGATCAGCGAGGAGATCAGACTCCGTCGTGAAACTCCAAAGATCTTTAACGCTGCTGGGGGGTTGGTCAGAGTCAGCCACTGTCTAGGATCTACGGCCATTTTAATCCACTTGTCACTCATCATTAACCTTTGCGGCTTTAAATTCATGACCCTCCGTTCACTTTCTACTGTGTTCCTGTGCAGACGGGGGCTGCGGTGTGAAAGAGGTTTGTCTGAAGCATTAAGTCACAAGAAATGAACCTGTTATTTTGTCCCTAATAATTAAAATGAACTTACTCTCTATGATGCTTGCATCATGTCGCCAGGATCAATTTTACAAGAGTGTGCACCAAATAAAAGTGTAAGAAATGTCAATTTCACAAATAAAATTGCAAGTAAAGCATTGAATTAAACAGGAAATGTTGAAGCAGAATGACAGAAATTGTTCTTATAAAATACACTTCATGTTTATTATGTATATATTAATAGACATACATATAGTATATATTGAAATATATATATATATATATATATATTCTTTTATTTTATATATTAATATATTTAATATATAAACATAACATATATTAGTGCTGCAAAACGATTAATCACAATTAATTAATTAAAGTATATACCTATCTATACATAAGCTGCAATGTGTTTCAAGTGGACTGTAGAAATAGTTTGTTAATATAACCTGACATTTTTCAAGCACTAATCAGCAAATCAGTATTGATATATACTTAGTCTATAACAAACTGTAAATCAGTGTGAGCAATATTGAATAAAAATCCCCGGGGACAGACTCGTGAAGGCATTAGTTTACAGCCTTGCAATGTTGCTAAGTAAACAAAACCAGTTGAGTCTTTCTCTTTTCCCCCTCCTCAGCTGCCAAAGACATGCACAGAGAGTCTGCGGAGGAGAAAAACACACATACACACTGAGGGCA
The DNA here is from genome assembly GCA_034779775.1 of Enteromius afrohamiltoni. Lineage (NCBI taxonomy): Eukaryota > Metazoa > Chordata > Actinopteri > Cypriniformes > Cyprinidae > Enteromius > Enteromius afrohamiltoni. The sequence goes on along the minus strand of JAUYWG010000064.1, from coordinate 9,456,880 downwards.
GGGTCAGTATAATGAGTGTTTGTTGGAACTGAAAGGAACTATTGGAAACAGTGAGTGTCTGGTCATGGTGCTGCAGATGCGAGCAAGAAAACACCAGAGCTGTTATCAACAGACACCTAATATTTAGAAGTAGGTAGTATTTAAAAGCTTTGCGAATATAAAAAGTCGAAAAATCAAGCGTATGCATTTTTTCGTCAAATATACAGTAAGAATCCAATTACTGAACTCTTCCCATACCAGAGTTTACAGAAAGTTCTAACGTGAAAGAAAAAACAAACAGTTCTTTGTCTTTGCACCCCGTGACAGAGTTCCGGAGGGAAAATAGGCTTCACGTTTCTGAGCTCGTCTTTAGAGAGAGAGAGCAAGAGAGAGGGGGAGAAACAAGTAAACTCTCCTTTAATGGGCATCTGATGATGTCATATCACTGGCTGGATCCGTCTGTCTCGGAGTGAGGCAGAAGCTCTGTAGTAATTGGTTGGTGGTGAGTTGGGGGAAGGGTGTCTCCGCTCTCCTCTGCCTGCAGATTAACCCCTGTGTCTAACTCAGCTTTGGATTCTCTGTCTTTTAATCTCCAATTTATTTGCTTAATTATTCACAAGGGTGCTTCTGTGCAGCTTATTTGACGTATTTTTTAACTTTAATGTTCGTGCTACTGTCGTGACCCATCCAATAGTGGGCAACATTCGGGTTTCAGAAGTAAAAACTTTATTTTTACATTTATTTTCTCCACGGGAGATAGATTTGTAACGATAACTTATAAATCTTTGAAGACAGAGATGTTGTGAGCTCTGAGCTTGTTAATCAATTGAATATGTGTTTATTGAAGCCATCTGTTGAAATAATTGTTTATTTCACGGAATGATCTGTCAAAAACTACATTACCCATGATGCTGTCTTACGCATTCGAAATACATGACTATATGCATATTGTTTCTGTAGATATAGTCAGTAATTTAAAATAAGTAATGATTTTTGAATTCTTTATGTCATTTGCTTGAATTGAAGTCTTGTACCTCTGTCTGCTTTTCAAATAAAAGCTTGTATTGTTGTGTAGTTGTGTAGTTGTAGTTGCTCACCTTGTAGTTGGTTGGCTTGGTTCGAACAATTTACTAAACACTTTTTTCTAATCGCTATAGGAAAATTTAATGGAAAAAAAATACTTGTTTAACAAGTTCCACTGAAAAAAATGCGTGGGTAATAATCCATTCTATTGCCGATGAGGGTGGGAATTTTCTGAAAATTCAGCAAAATGTACCTTAGAAATTCTGCTTACTTTTATTCTGCTGTCAGCACACACCGTACTGTCATACACGCAAAGTTGTTGCTACTGTATAATCAGAGACAGTAAGAATGCAGGACGACTGTAAGTCCCAGTGAACAGCAGATCCGGAAATATCAGCACTTGTTTCAGCTACAGGTGACCAGCTGCCCAGCTTTGTCTGGCCTCACTCCTTAGAGACAGCTGGGGCCATCAATCTGTTCCCAAAAACCCTGCACTTCACCCTGACTCCTGTAAGCACCCCTCTCTTTTCAACAAGCACTGGAAGGCTTTGTCCTGGGGACCTATTATCACTGGTTTTCCCTAATTAATTAGCGAACTCCTGTGAGGGTGTTTATTTTTGCTTACTTCCAAAGGCATTTTTTGAGATACGAAACAAACTTAAATGGATAGTTCACTCAGAAAATGCAAGTAAAATGTAAATCTGATTTTATTCTCTGAAATACAAAAGGTGAGGTTTTAAGAATATCTTCTTCTATTCTAGACATTATTTTTTTTACTTTTTATATTTGCGCTTCCTAGTCTGTTATTAAAAATTATTTAAAATGTTATTAATAGTATTTCATATTATTCAAGATGTTTAAGTAAAAAAAAGATTAAAAATGAATGAATTATTTTTAAATTAATGCATTAAATTAATAAAATAGATTAAATTAATACATTTTATTTAGAAAGTATATTATTCAGAAATATTAATTTAACTTTTTAAAAACCTTTTAATATTTAGAGTTATTAAAAATTATTTAACATTTATAAAAAAATTCTAGGAAATTTTAATTTCTAGTATATTCATTTTTATTATATTATTATATTATTATTATTTTATTATTTGTATTATTATATTTTATAATATATTAATATTAATTAATTCGATTTTTTTACTTTATTTGGTGAAGTATCCTGGTCACTTTCATCAGTAAAAACAAATTAATACTGGGGTTGTCAAGTTTAAAAATAAATCCATATTTTATTTGTTATTTTTCATTTTGGGGCTATATATTTTTACGTAAATTCAGCTTGTGAGGTTTGGAATACGATGAGAATGACTTTATATTTACAGATGTCTGAGTGAACTTTCCCTTTAAAACCAGAATGTAAAACGTGTGCACTTGTTTTGTAATGTATACACAGAGGTAAATGAGCCCAGCTCAGTAATGTGCGAGTCAGTTCATGTGAGGTGCTGCTAAGAACATGTGCAGCGATGGCTTTTTTTTCTCCCTGCAGATGGTAAGCATTGAGGGCCATTATTGTTCTCGATGTGGGGCGTCCTCTGCGGTAAAGTCTCTGGCACACTTTTAAAGACATAGTGGGTAATATATGCAGGCCTGAGCCAGTGGCCCTGGCAAAACCATTCCCCTCCCCCTCCCGAGGCTTCTTTTCTTGGAAGAGCAGACAAACATTTGCGAGTATCAGTCTTCATCCCTTAAACTTTTTTTTCTCACTTTGGGAGTTTGTGATGAGTTCTTTCATGTCCTCAACCATCTTATATCGATATTATTGCATGTAACAGTAATGCCTTTCTTTGTAAGCACTCTGTGTTTCTGTTTCTCTCTTTAACAGGTTTTTTTTTCCGGCTGAAGACCACAGTGACACAGCAAGAGTCAACCAGTCGCTAACAGATATTAGCGGGTTTGCTGGCAGGAGTTGAGTAGAGAAGTGGCGAAGTACCAAAAGGTTGACTATCTAGATATGCTTGAATTGTGTCTAAAAGCGTGTAGGCGACAGCCAAGTTAATCAGGAAGAGACGATCTACAGGACATTCCAGCTTTGTTGTCTCAACACGTGCACTAATAGGTAAACCAACACTGATGAATCATGTCAAAAATCCTAAGTAAACAGCTATTAGCAACATGAGCTAAAAAGCGTAGTCTAACAGTCTGTGTACTGCAACAACAGCATGCCGTGTGATTCTCAGCATGCCATCAGACCTGCCTATTTATTTTGGGCTAGAGAATGATAATGCTCTTTACGGGACCCCAAGGACCGAAGCTCTCTGAAATGAGGTCTGTGATCCTGTGTTCGATTAATACTCTTAGTACACAAACCTCAGCTGTCTTTTGCCGGCTCCACCCAAACATGTACACCTGTGTTGATACTGTCAGCACTCCCTTTTTCTCTAGAAATTGAAAGTTTGCTCCTCCTAATGCGTCTTTGCTGTACGCCGTCCCGAATTAGTGGAACTGTGTGTCATGCAGGCGTACGCAGTTAATGATGACACAGCCGTAACCCTTCACAGATGCTTTAGATAGGAGGGGACGTGATGTTCAGTCATACCTGAAATCGCTGTGATTCACCCTCAACTTGTCTTCAGCCTCGGTCTAGCTTTTTCATAAACGTAAAAAAAATTAATTTGATTACTTATTCATTACATGTCTGAGAGTTTGCATGTCAATACAGCACGTCTGAAACAACCTGACTGATGAATTAGGCAACAGTTTTACAAGTTTTGCTACTGAATGATGCAAAAGTGTAACAGGGTTTACTACTAAATGATGCAAAAGATTTATGACTCATTAATTCAGAGGAGGTTGACTCAGGAGATTATGAATAACAACCACCCAGACAAAATCACATGCATATATTTAATTTATTCAGTCACATTTTTTATACGGGAAATTTAGAAATGTAAAAGAAAAAGCCTGAGAGCACATAGAGTAAATTATATATTTAAAAAATATTAAATCATTTATATATTAAATACATTTTCTATAATTAGAGTATCTACAGCACACACACATAATTAATCTCATCCAAAATAAGTTGTTGTTTACATAAGACGTGTGTGCTGCTGTGCATATTTACTATGTATATAAATACACAAACATACAATATATTATTTTCAATAATAGGAATATTATATTTCATATATAAACAAGTTTCTAAAACACACATAAACAAACATAAATAAATTATATATATATAGCCTATAAAATTTATAAACTTATTTTGTATTTGATTAAACTTTTGATAAACACACATTTAAACAAACAAACATAAATATATATACACACACACACACACACACAGACACATAGATCCTATAAAATGTATAAACTTATTTTAGATTAGATTAATCGCTTGACAACACTAATACACACACAGATTTGACCAAATAGTAATGTGTTATTATTATACAGGGCAATAACAAAATAGCAGAAATATTTTCAAATGTCTTATTATGTTTGTAGGAAATGTTATTTACTATGATTACAACAATATGTACAGGAACTATGGTCGCTGTGCGTTTTTTTCATAGTAATGAAACATTTACTATTTCCCATAACCCACGGTTATTGTGTTCCGGTCTTTTCTCAGTCATGTTACTATAGTGATTTTGTGTCAGGATGCGAGCGCGCCAGGAGGAGTGTCGCTCCGCGCGGAAGGCAGGAAGCGGCGCGTGGGCAGTGTCACCGCCTGCGTCACACGCCAGGAGGGAGTTTTCCACTGACGAAAAGACTGCGCTGCTCAGCCGTCTGCTTCAGACAAGAGGAACAGCTTCAGCTGCTGCTTCAGCACGCCGAGCGCACAATAGACACACGGGCAGGACGGGATCTCTATTCGGATAAACGCGCTTTCGTATCACTTGGATTATTACCGCTTTTTCTTTTCCTCTATTGTGATACACTAATGCTGATCGGACACGTTATCGGTGAGTAGCGGAGGTCCGCGCTCTTTAACGCTGCACTTGTAATGTGTCTAATAGGCAAACCTCGGTGCTGGAGTCCAGCCAGATACTTTCAATGTTCTTTTGTCGGCCAATGAAAACAGATAAAATGTGTTGTGTAAACTACTTAAAATAGCGAAGGTAGAAGACGTTGTTGTATGCTGCCGTGACATAGAAAATATAACTTAAGTTTACGTTATTCACCATTGTGTTGGGTTTTTAATGTATACACACTCACCATTTGTTTCACTAGTAAATTCTTTAACGATTTATTATGCTTAAGTGTAGTGTATTCGCAGTAAATATAATATATTTTCTCTGTCAAACACTTTAAATGGTTGCGGTCGCCAGGTTTGATTAAAAGATCACTCCCGTAAGCAGTTGTTGTCGGTTCTGATCGGATCCATTGGCAGAATTCCAGCATAGTGGACCGTATGCGTGTGTATCCGATACGCCGTAATTGCTGGTTTGGATGTGTTATTTGTTGAGTGCATTCCTCGTTCACGTTTATAGTGCTGCTGGTGTTTCTTCTGAAGCGCGAGCGACTCCTTAAGGTGCCACACCGCATCATTTCAATGGTCTGCCTGCAGATCGGTGTTCAGCCTCACATGCACTTCCAGTGCTCCGTGACGTCACCGCGGGTGCATGCGAGGATGAATGCAGGTCTGAAGGAAGCCTTGCTTGGTCCGAGCCCAACTTCACTTTGTCGAGTTTAAGGATTGCCTTTAGAAATCCATACACGCCAATATGCGCATCTGTATAGGCAAAGGGCTCATTTACAACAGCGCGTTTCTTGTTCTTGTGATATAAGAGTTTGTGATGATTGCTGTGATTGATATCAGTCAGTTAAGATGGTCATCACAAGAGACTGTTCATCAATTACTGACACGTTGTGCGCGCCGTGATTGGCGCAACTGGAGTGAAAATGCAGCCTAATGGTCTCATTTCACACTCGTTTGTTATATTTACTGGATTCCTTTCTGAGGTAATTCGCAGTCACTGTCTGTATCATAAGTAGATTTACTGTTTGAGAGTGGAGGTTTTTTCATTCACTTATGAGCTTGTATATAAACTTGAGTTTATGGTCAAAATAACAACTCGACAGCACTTGTTATTGCGATAATCTTCGCGTATTCGTGGTTGTTTCGAAAGTTCGTGTGCGTTTATGTTGCGCGTGCTTCAATGTGTTTTCGAGCGCGGATCCGTGTCTCGCGCGATCTCGCTTGGATTGTTTGTGGGATTAATTAATTCTGCTAATCATATTTTGTTTATGCGCCTCACCTATATGCTTATGTTTATTCCCAAACCGACCTAAGTGCGTCTTTTTATTGTGTTTTATGGCCTTTTAAAATGTTATTCACTCGAACTCTTGAGTTGTTTCCTACAAAAACAAGGTTACAGTGTTGTTTTGAGTTGCAGTGCGCATTAAACTTATCTCGTAGAAGCCGTAAAAGATAAAAAAAAAGTTTTGTTTATGCACTTAGGTTGATGAGGTGTGAACTTGCACGTGTACTATGGTCATTGAAATCAGTCAACTGGTTTCCTTCCTTGTTTTATTAAGTCTTCACATGTCTCATTTAAAGCAGCCTACCTTTAAACAGAGATGATGTCAACATCATTAGTGTGCATCACAACATGTCATCTTTTTATTAAGCTCCCACCCACAGACTGGGTGTTCCTATTTTGGATAGCGCACTGTGTTGCGTTTGTGCAGTTGCATTGGGGGAGGCGGAGGTCCTAATGTCTCTCAAACAGAGAAGCAGAGGGGTCCCATCTGTTTTGTCACTCTCTAGCATTCCTCCCCGATTGTGAGGTACCAGTGAACGCCCCAGACGTGAGCTGCTGACCCCTGAGCTCCCCCACCCTCGACACACAAATACTCTCCCTTGGGAGTCTTAAGAGACCGGTAAAGATGGCTAGTATTTGTTTTTTCCACCATTAAGTTTTTCAAAACAAACTCATGCTGATGACTTCTCGAGGAAGCTACACTTTGTACGCACTGTTGGAAGTTTGCATTTCGGATATTGATGCAAATTGTTCCATGTGTGATGGAACAATTTGCTTTCAGTTCAGGCAGTTTCCTGAGTGATCATATTTTCCACTCGTTGACTTAAAATGCGAGGAATGATTCACTCAAAAGTGCAAGAGGATGTTTTTATGATATTTTATTATTTTTTTTTTTTTTAGTGCGACTTAAAGGCCAAATAAAAAGTTACATTTATTAGATTCCAGCCCAGTATTATAGTACTGTTGGATGTGTTAATAACATATTTTAACCATTTTGTTTAAGTCGTAATTTATTTTATTTATTTATTTTTTTTATTATTATATTTTTTTAATGTGGTCCCCCAGACTCCAGCTGAGACGCACTTGTTCTTGGATACTTTAATTTCACTTTGAAAGCAAGTACTGTAAACTATTGTACTCAGTAGCCATACGTGTGATGTTTAAAGGTATTTGTGCATTTCTAATTTGGAAATGCATAGTATGATGAAGAAAGTCCACACAGCTGTATGACACAAACCTTCATCTCCACCCAAATAATGTAATCTGTGATGACACCTCATCAGGTGTTTTTATGGATGTTTCTGTCTGAGGAGGTTCCTCTTGGGCAATAGCGGTCTGGACTGCACAGACACATCTGGGATAGATAGACTATTACAGAATGTGTCGCCGTTGCCAGGGGAGAATTCCTGTGGGTTGGAGACATCGCATTATTTATTTGTTTAAAGTTCTCGCCGGCTAACCTTCTCCCACATCAGTGCACGCTCCTATTTGGAATGAATGTGTACTCCGCATGGGTTGAGGTTCAGGAACAGAATGTCTCTGGTGTAGCTGAACATCTAGAGTGATGATCGGCACAACACACGGCCACCTCCTCCCCCCCTGACTGCTGTTCTCTAGGTTTGACCAGCAGGGGGCGAATTGAAACTGGATGTGACTCCACTTATCTTACAAGGTTTTTAAACCATCTTTCACAGCCTGTTATCACACTTTTTAGATGAGGTACATGCTGCTGATTAATGAAGCCGTGAGCTGGAGGGGCAAAGTCAAGACTCTTGCATAAGATCAGGTCGGGATTCCACTGTTTGCTGCTTTTAGGAAGCAGCACGGTGAGAGTGGGGGAGTTTGAGAAGTTTTAACAAAGCCAAGTTGTGCTACATTAAACTGCAATGAGCCTTCCGACAACGGGATCCGGTTTCGGAAGTCTGCTGCTTTTGTGGCCATTCTCGCTTTGTGCACGAGATTTATTTCCAGCAACAGCATTGAGAGAACCTCATCAGTGCGCTGCCTTTATTGGAATGGTAGCCCTGCATAATTTATGCTCCAGTGCAAATGTTTCACCTGCTCGGAGCTTCTGGGATACTTCTGCCTGGATGTGAAATCCAGACCTGCTCTGTAGCAGATTGATGTGTTTTGGCTGCTCACTTTTTTTTTTTTATTTGTGACATTCTCTCTCATATTTCTAGTCGCCGCTGATGTTGAAGTGCAACAGGACAAGCTCCAGATTGACCTCCAGCTGAGCCCCCTGCATCCCCCCTCTCTTGTTCCTGGGATTAGCTCGTCGTCATTGTTTCTGCCCGTTAAGCAAGATTAACAAATCAATGTGTCAGGTAGGCTGCAGTCAAGAGACAATGACCCACTTCTAACACCCAGGTTTCTCTCTCTCTCCCCCCTCCTCTGTCCCTAGCCGTCCTCCCCCTCTCCTTACTGTCCAGAGTCTTTAATTAAAACTCCTCAGCTTGCTAGGCATGCACACTGTCCTCAGGGATTCTTTCTTTGTTAAATGAAGGTAAAATCGAGCACTGGATACTTTAGAAACGTGATGGTCAGAAAAGGCGCAATGCAATTTACTAGTCAAATGAGCAGATGAATATGAGTCGTCTTCTCTTGTGTGGCCAAAGTCAAGTGTCAAGTTCTCTCTCGTCACCCTGCCATTTATATATAAAGAGATTTTCCTGTGGGCTTGTCTGTGCGCAATGCTTCTGGTTTTCAATCAAGACGTAGCATGTAAGGGTTCAAGCTCCCCGCGCTGGCTCTGTTCGCATGCAAATCAGGACAGATCTGGACACATACTGTTTGCAGTAAAAATAGATCATGTCCTTCGCCTTTACTTCTGTTTTCAAGCAAGTCAGCTGTTTGCTGCGTCTTTTGTCCTGGGTATTGCGCAAACTGTTGTGTAACTTTTAAACTATGTGTCCTCTTGTCAGGGTTGCTTTCGACTGGTGTTGCACGAACAGATACGTTTTTCAGGAAGATTTTGTAAGGTTCAGACGAAAGATAAAGACTCACCTTCTGCTTTTTGGCGGTGATATTTGGCAGCCGGGGAGACGCGGCTGAATGTGCAGACAGCACAGACGTGCCCTCGATGTCTGGCACATTTGTGACTGCAGCACTAATGTGTGAAACAGACATGCACGGAATAAAAGTTCTGCTTCTAAACCTGTGGGGAAAAGTCTACACACTATTGTCTATAGATCAGGGATAAACTAATATCATTTAACTATTATGGGAAATAAAAATAGTTCAGAAATTAAAAAAAAAAGAAAGGAAAAAAAAAAAAATATATATATATATATAATATACAAAGGACCCACTCATTACGTAAACAAAAACTATTTTGGATGTGACTAATCATTTTACTGCACGATTTGTACTTTGTATGTATTACAAATAAATTTAAGCAAAGTAAACAAAGTATAATTTTAGTTTAGTTTAGTAAAAGTAGCATTAGTTACACAATTATTGACCGCTAGCACCAATGAAAGTCAATTAATTAATTAGAAGGGCTCCAATTTGTTGCACCAAAAAGTATTAGTTTGCTTTTATAAAAAAATCAATAATCAAGTTGAATGTTTGATTATTAGGCAACAACAGCCTACTGTTGAGTCATATTAAGTTAGTCACACTCTGTAAGACGGGGATGATTCAGTGTCATGTTGACTTTTTTTTTTTTTTTTTTTTTTTTTTTTTTTTTTTTTTTTTTTTTTTTGTTGTTGATGACACACCATAGACTGAAATCATGAGCTGTATAATCTGCCAGTCATGACCATCTGCCACTTGTCCTTCAAATTGGCTCAAAATTGGGAACAAGCCTTGTTCTAAAGCACTTATTTACTGCTCATTATCACTTTCCTTCCTTCCTTTCATTCTGCCTGTTTGAGCTGGAACGTGTCTGAGCCGTAGAGTGCATCGAGAGGCCGAGCCCGAGGTGAACTAACTGACCGGGGTTTAGAGAAACAAACAAGTCCACAGCTGCCCGTATCATATGATGGTTTCATGTAAACGCCGCTGTGCTGCACCGGCTCTGACCCTTAAAAGCTGGTGGGCACCGGCTAGACTCTTCCTGCCAATGGATTGATTGATTTTATTGCCCAATAAGCAAGCTCTCCACAGGAGCAGCGACAAATGCAGTCTGGGCTTACATAAACATGTTTACTGTGCCAAGCTGTACACGCATTTACTACAGAGTCTCATAAAATGCATTTAGCAGCTGTGTAAAGCGTAATTGCCGCTACCAGTTCTGGTTGTGTGTGTGTGTGTGTTTTGAGTGGGGTAACCTAAATTTTTCCCTCCTCACTAATGTGGCTATGTAATCAACCCCCATCCTAATCAATGTATTTGTCTAAGCGATTGGATTTAGAAGTGGGTGAAGGGTCTGGTAATTGTTGACTTGCACCAGAGGGACGTGATTGATTGCTTCCTGTTTTCCTCGCCGCTCAGAGGCAGCATAAAGCGCGGTCAGCTGCTTGTTTTGAGAGTAATGTTCATAGCCTGCATTTAAAAACCTCACTGAACATTTAGCTTCTATTAGGACAATAACTGCACTACATTGGCCGATAACATCTAGGTGCTGCTTGCAATATCAATACCATTTCCATTGCAAAGCAAATTAGCTCATGGTCAAAGGCAGATTGCATTAAAGTACAACTTTCATTTTAGCACTCTTGTAACGCTTTTCTGTCTTTGCTTCTTACCCACAGATCACCAAACACTAGCGCCATGAGCGGGGTTCTTAAGAGGAAGTATGAGGAGGTGGAGGAGGACCCGTGCTACTCTTCCTCCTCCCCTTCCTCTCTGTCGTCCTCTGCCTACTCCGAGTGGGACTCGGATGGGGAGAGCTGCTACTCGGACACCCTGGATTCGACCCCCAGCAACCCCAGCTCCCCAGCAACATCCTTAAACAGTGAGTTTCCCTTTTTGAAGTAGTAATTCATTCTCTGATTAAGGATAAGAAGTGGTTCTTGTTTAATGGAATACAGCAGTTCAACCGACAATGTACTCACCAGTAGCCAGTGTAAGATTTTAGAGTTTATTCATCATAACAGATTTGGATAAATTTAGCATTATATCATTTGCTCACCAATGGATCCTTTGCAGTGAATGGGTGCCGTCAGAATTAGAGCCCAAATAGCTGTTAAAAACATCACAATCCATCAGTAAGCAACATTTAATCAGTTTTAAATCAGTGTTTTGGTAAGAAAGTGTTCTGATGGCACCCATTCACCCTCAGAGGATCCATTGGTGATCATGTGATGCAATGCTAAATTCTCTAAATGCGTTTTTAAGGAAGAAATAAACTAATTTACATTATGCATGCCAATTTTCATCAAACGCTCATTTTTGAGTGAACTGGTTTAAATCGTCTCAAAAACTCCCATTTCCAGTGTTTTTTTTCCCTAAGGTCTGTAAGACTTATCTCAACCAGGTGTCCTACCTGATAAGGTGGTGTTGAGATATGGGAGGGTGCAAGATTAATTGCATGGATGCAACTAATTACACAGGATGTTTTGATGCATGCCCCACTCACGAGGTCACCTCCTCCAGGCCCTTCATCTAGGTTGTTGGGGCGAGTCAGTGTAGGGAAAGCAAACAGTTGTGAGGTTCCCAGGATGGCAGGGCAGGGAGCCAGCGAGTGTGCCGTGCGACAGAGACAGAATGAACGCAGAGCTTTGTCTGAGCACCGGGCTTGAACCCAGCACAGGTGCTGAGAAAGGCAGAGGGGCGCAGGAAGGCAAGGATGAAGAGAAGAGGAAGGGAAACGATACGGCTGTCTGCTTGAGTTTATGAAACAAAGTCAAAGAATGGAGCATTGTCAGGGTAGACGGCATATTTAATTTGACTGGGAATATGAACAAAGCTGTCAGTGACAGACACATGCTACCATTAAAAAGTTTGTGGTCAGTGTAAAAGTGTATTTGTGAGGATTCTTTGATATTTAAAAATAAAATAGTTAAAAAGAACAGCGTTTATTTGAAATAGAAGTCCTTAATATTATGAATGTCATTCTTTTTCTTTTTGATCAGTTTTTTGATTGCTAAAACAGTTTAACCCAAACTTCTGAACAGTAGTCTACAGTCTGTTCTGTCAGTAGCTGAACCATGTTTTTTAGAGTTTCTTTTGAATGTATTTTCAGTGTTGCGTAATAATTGGCACAAATGCACTCAAAGTACAAACAACTGAACATGCTATTTGCTCATTGACTTAAAACAATAAAACATGCTGCAGCCCTGACTAAGATCCATAGAGTATTTTGAGCTTATTAGATGGATAGTCACCAGAATTAGACTGTCATGTTGCATAACTTGGTTTACTCTAATTCATAAAATCATAAAATATGATTTTAGAGCATTTGTGGTTTCCATCATACATTTTTTTTTTTTCCCCCATTAGATGAGCAAAACATATTTGCACAAGCTTCTAGATAGGAAAACGTGAGTTCCCACCATTGCAAGGCTAATGTAAACCAGCTGCAGGGACAGTAAGATCCATCTCCTTCATTCCCTTCAGATAACAATCGGTGGGCTGGTGGCCCTGGGGGAAAATGTGCTTCTCTCGCTCTCTCTCTCTCACAGAGGCTCCAACATAAAGTATTCCTGCACAGAGCACAAGGAATTTATGAGTAAAAAATGTGTGGTTTTCTTGTTTTAAGAAGAGCATTCCTCCCTTTGAGACACTTTAACCACTGACATTGACTGATTCATTTGGTGAATGCAGATTTTCGGCTGGTTGTACGCATAATTTGCAAGGATTGTGCAGACAGATGGCCCGTCTTGTATAAGGTTTTGATGCTATTAAAACTCAACTGTCTTGAGTGCCCTCACCACTTCCAAAAGCCTCAAACCTCTAGATCATCCAGCCGCTGGCTTGTGATTTTGGATGCTTTACTCTCCCGGCACACTTCAGCGCCAAAGGGGAAATTCCTGGGTGGATTGTTTGTCAGACACGAGCGAAGAGGAATGCTGTTGTCTTCGCATATGACTAGATTAGTCCGAAAACTATTAGCTGAACTATTTGCACATCTGTTGTGATGTTGAGAGGTGGAATATTGTGCTCATTTTAGCACAATATTGTGCTTTTCACATGACTGAAAAGCACAGAGCTGATTCGTTGTGTGTAGCCTGCCATCTAGTGGCGGTTTAGTGCATCCGTAGCAATAACGTTAATGTGATCTTGATGTTTACACAAGAGACTCACCCACTCCAAGTCTTCCCATTAGGCCTGGCACACTTCCTACTCAAATACTCCCCAATGAGATACTAGGAACAGAACTCCCCCCCACCCCCACCCCTCTCTATTCTCTCTCTCAGACATGTGCTCTTAATTTTCCATTAAGAAATTCCAAGCATGAATGTATTCGCCCGCTGTTTTCCACTTAATGTTTTCTTTTCAAGTCCACCACAAAGCCTCTTATGTTTATCCCCTCGTTCTTTCTCTCTTTCCTCAGCCCCATCCATCCTGAAGAAGGCCAAGCGCTCACGGCGAGGCAATGTGCAGTTTGACCAGGTTACGGTCTTCTTCTTTCCTCGCTGTCAGGGCTTCACCAGCGTGCCCAGCCGGGGAGGTTGCACTCTTGGCATGGTGCAGAGGCACAGCGCCCAGCACCGTTACTCAATAGCAGAGTTTGCCATAGCACAGCGCCACCTACGGAGAGAGAAAATCAAAAACCGATTGAGGGAGGAAAAACTGGAAGCTCTTAAGCTGAAGGTATTTTTGAGTTGAATTTTCTCAGTGTTGTCAAACATGAGACGTGTTAAAGTCGAAATCATGTAAATATCCTTTTTCTGTGTGCAGCTTACCAAAAACGGTACCCAGGAGTCCGAAGAGGCTGATAGGTTGACTATCGAAGACATCCCAGAGGATGAAATCGACCTCAGCGGAGTAAACGTGGATGATGGCTCCTTCCTGCATCCTTACCCCTCCAAAAGAAGATGCGCCATCCTCAAAGCTGCTGGCGTGAAGAAAATCGATAAAGACGAGAAGCGGCAACTACATGAGTTGCGTACGTCGAGAGAAGACTGCGGATGTGACTGCCAGGGCTTCTGTGAGCCGGAGACCTGCAGCTGTAGTTTAGCCGGGATCAAATGTCAGGTGAGCCATTCAGTCCCGACAGACTTCCTTTAGAATATGTCATCCCAAGGTTATGGTTAATAGTTAGAGATTTCATTTCTGCTCAAACTGTACAGAATGATGGCAGAAACCAGAAAAGTCTTGAACTGACCAAACCTGCCAAATTAATATTATATAGATTTTTTAACATGTTTGTTTAAAAGTTTTACCTTTACCTTCTATTCAAGTAGTTATAAATACAGGTCTTTAAAAACTATATTTAAAATAGTTGCCACATGTAATTATATTCTAATACTGAATTTTATATAAACTTTCTTCATACATTAATAAAATGTGTCTTGGCTTCACAGATGGACCATTCATCCTTCCCATGTGGCTGCACTAAAGATGGCTGTGGGAACACGGCGGGCCGCATCGAGTTCAACTCCAGCCGAGTTCAGACCCACTACATCCACACCATCATGAAGCTAGAGCTGGAGAAGCGTTTGGAAGAGCACACGCCAGAAAGCAAAACCCCCTCTGAAGATCTGCCAGACTGCAGTTCCCCAATCCACCCAGTAGAGAGCAGCACCGCACCAGACAGACCCACGTTTCACTTCAACTCGGAGCTGGTAACCGTGGGAGAGAACAGCTGTAGCAGCGACATGACCGATTCGTCTAGTTCTTCAGGCCAGAGCGAGGACTCCGAATCGGCAGAAAACGCTCCGAGCGAGCAGTCGCCGCTAGACGTCGACGAAAACGGACTTACGAGAATCCTAAGCTTTAGCGACACAGACAGTGAGGACTGTTCTGCCAGGGAGCACAACAACAACTGCGACTACCAGCAGAGAAAGAGCGAGTCAATGGGCTACGGCATCTTCAGCGCGACAGACGACAAGCTCAGCACGTCGCAAACAGACAACAGCCGCACAGCCATGTCTGAGCTCTTAGACGAGAACGCTAATCAAGCTAACGCTCTTTTCCACGGCTGCTCCGTCCCCCACACGCCCTCGCCTTCCATCGATCACTCGGCCAGCTACATGGACTTGAGCCTCTCGTCTGAATCAGACCTGGAGTTCTTCGACGGCTTTCCTTGTCTCGGACCGAGCTCGCTGTACAACTCCTTAAAGGAGTACGAACACGTGGACAACTTCTTTCAGTTCCAGTTGCCTACTTACCCCAGCCTTCCGCAGGCCGCCGACCCAGGCACGTGTCTCCTGGAGTCTCTGATCGGCTTGTCGGATTCGGTCCCAGAACCTCCGGCGACCTTCACGGACAATCAAATGCTTGAAGATGCCATGAAGCTGTCAGTGATGGAGTCCGTAAAAGTCTAACGGGGGCTCTTCTGTACAAATGAACTAGAGGATTGTAAATGAATGCTATATGTTTTGTTTTGCTTTACTTTATGAATGGAGACCCTCCATCCCAGGATATCAATATTTGCATTATCTGCCTTTACAATGTTAGCAAAGCATTAAGTTATTATAACAATCTTAATTATCATTATTGCCATTGCTGTGGCAGCTAACATTTCAGTTCAAAAAGAAGCCTGGCCGACTGATTTTTGAATATTTGTACATATGGCCAGGAAGGTGAAGAACTCGCCTGCGTTTGGTGGTATTATCAACATTTACCATTAATATTATTATTATTGCTAAGGTTATTTATATGAATCCAGAAGGGGCACCGATGGGAGTCATAATGCTGATTATGTATCTCAGGGACTTTTTCTAGCTTTCAGAAGCAATGCATTTTGACCATCGCTGTTATTTGGCGTTTTTTCAGAGGATTTCCACCAAAACAAACAGCATCTAAAAATGGCTCCCTTTTGGAGGGGCTTTCGTCGAAGTCTTTTTTTTTTTTTAGACTCGAGACGGTGGTCTGTACTTATTTTGCAAAGCTAGAGGAAGACTCCTGTTCCACAAAACGGCTCCTTGGGATTTTCAAACGGTACACAAATCCCCCAGAAGCTCCTCAGTTAGCACTTTATCTGTGAAAAAAAAAATGAACCAATCAGAGCGCAGATCAGGGTCAGCGCGTCACGTCGACTCGGTCGCCTCTGACTCTGAGATTGTTTTCGTGCCATTTTATGGCGTTGAATCATCAGCACAAGGTGGAGAAAAGTGAACGTTTTTTTCTTTTTAATTTATTCTACACGCCGCAGATATCACGTGACGCAACCGTGATATATGTTGCCCATTATTTCCAATTGCTTTTATTTATTCTTAACGAGTTATTTATATTTTTTTTCTCCGAATGCCAGCCGAATATTACCTGAGCCACGCTGCGCTCTTGAGAAGTGGAAATAATGCAGCTCGTTCACGTTTCTCACCTTCATTAACCTGTGTGAAGCACATCTTTATGTTTCAGCTGTGGAGGAAGGGGCACCAACTGCAAAGTATTTAATAATCTATTCTATTTCTATGAAGTAACACTTTTGGTTAAATTATTTCACGTTTAGCATTTCAGCGTTAGAACTTAATTTATTCACGTTGAGGGCAATAAAGAGAACGGTGTGTTTAACAAAAGAAAAGTTGAGTCTTTGTGCCTGTTAACGCGAGGAGCCGCTTGAGACGATGCTGTATAACCTACCTGTTGATTAAAAATAATCAGTTTCCGATGACGTTGCCTACGATATAGAGAATTAACATTTTGTAACTATGTAGATTTGAGAGAATTCTAATCTGTTTATTGACAAATTATTTTATTAAGAAATCCACATTGTTCTTCAAATATCGAAACATTTGTAATATATTAATAGAGCTAAATCTATGCTTGGAAAAAAATGTATTCTGGCCAGGCGTAACTACCTAAACAAATTTACCAAGATTGTACTGGTTGGGTGAACACAACTGACATGAATTGTGGGTATAATTTTACTAGTTTTAAAAATGTTTTGTTGAAGAAAAAAAAAACCCTGCATATATTATGCAACGTGTATCATATTATGCAAATTTGTGTTGCCCGTATGGTTTCCACTTCACAGTGAAGAAGTTTGTATGTTTCTGAATGAGCTTTGAGGAAATGAATCGATGTACATATCTGACCATCTAGACTTCAGCTGTCGGAGTTTTTTGACCCGATAAAGGCATCTGCATGCAACACCCGTTCATTTGTCTCAGTACTACATGCGTTTAGAGCAAAGAAGTGCACAATCAGAAATGTATTTGTTTCATTTTTGCCTTCACGTGCTGTTCTTGAAGCTAATAGCTTCGTTCGTTTGAGTCCAGCTTCTTATTCGCTTGTAAAGATGTACCTCATCGCCATGAAATGGAAATGATTGGTATTTATTAGTCTCGATTGATGTATGTTTTGATCTCTGATGCTTTTCAAAGTGTTTCTTACTTCTGCCTTTTTGTTGTGTATATATTTTCTGCTTCAACGAAACTCAAGACAAAACCAAGCAGTTCTTTTATATTATATATTTTCACGCTTAACGGTTTAAAGCTGTTCATTTCATTCGAGTCATTTGACAGTAGTTTGTCCCTTCAAAATAAAAGTCAAGCTTTTTCTTATCTGCCGTTGTTTGTCTTGGTCTTTTCTGTACGTGAGTGCATGGGTGATAAGTGTTTGTAAATTAAAAATGACCAGTTATCATTTAAATGTTTATTATAAAGCTGTCTTAAAGGCCAGTTTTTTAATTTTTCCATCTAAATGCATAACATTCTAACATCCTTTAAAAATTTGTAGGTGGCGCTGTTGTATACTAAAAGAGACTAGTTTCTGAAGGAAAAAAAACGTTAAAAAATTAAACCATTTGGTTGTTTTTAAATATCATGAATAAAACAACTTCACACAATACACTGTCTTTGCCACTGCTTTCTAAATTCTTTTATTTCAATAAATACGTCAAAATATTGAACCAAGACAGAAAAGTAAACGAATAGTTGAGTACTGAAGACAAACACAGCTGGTCTTTACACTGTTCTCGAATCAGCCTTGCTGATAGCAAAAGAAAATTCCAACACATTCATTTGACGTCAAATGTGAGCTGATCTTTCAAAGAAATAAGTTAAGAGTTTGAGGTGCAAATAAAAATAAGTGAAATTTGGGCATGAAAGAAGAAAAAACCCTGTGTTAATGGTGTGTTGCTGAAGTATGGCACCTGAAGTATGGAAAAACGTGTAATTGGTGTGTATATATATATATATATATATATATATATTTTTATTTCTCTTCAGGGCATTTGCGCCATCTCTTGCATTACACTATTTAATTTTTCGCTATTTTCAGATCCTTGCAAGACGCTTCTTAACCAATTTCCATTTAAACTGATTTTGAGCAGCTCACATCATGGGTCAAACTAAAGGGGAGCTTCTGATTGTTGTAAAAAGGTCAGACCTTTACCACAGTACAGCTTAAGTTCACAAACATGGAAGTCATTTCAAGAAGAGTTAGATTTAACTTCTTACACCGTAATCTTTCATGCTAAAGTCATTCTAATACTGAAGTCAGCATCTGAAATACCCTTACATTTTATGAAAAACACTGACAATAAGAGGTCTGGAAAAAGTATGCCGTCCTCATATTGTGGTTCGGAAATTATAATACAGTACAGCTTCCAAAATCACTTGAAAGTAATACAGCATGGTGTCCATTTTTTCATTAAGATGGGTTTTGTTGTTTGCATGCATCTAACTACCAAGTTAGTCCCTCAATAATCATAACTGAACCAGATATACTGTACCTATGTAAATCACATGGCAAATGACTATTGTTTACTGATCAAAAGTACCTGGACTATGCAATCTATCTAATGAACTGCCAAACTGGCTTTTATAAACCCATTACAGAGTACTGAAAATCTGAGGTTTGCATATTATTAGGCAGAAGTTTATTTATACACAGTTGGTGCATAAGAATAGAGCCAGTGCTTGAGGATCAGGCTATAGTCGAAGCACATGCTCATATACGTCAACAGCTCCCAAAACCAAAGCGGAAAATCCATTTTCACTATGCTATGGCTTTACAAACGCTGTCAGTAAAGCTGCTTAGACATGCTCAGGTATTTGGACGCAGCAGCAGCATGAGCGGGCGACTGAATCATGACTTCCTCATTTGAATCTGGATTTGAATCGCTGCGTTCACACTACACACAAATCTGATTTGGCTTTTACCAGTCTTTTAGGAATAACATTTTTGTGATCAAACTGGTGATGAAATCTGATGTGTATCAACACAATGCCAGACTTTCTTAAACAACAACTGACTGTAAAGGGCTGTTCTCACAGAGCATGATATCTATTTGAAAGTGTAGCCTTGGTTGGTTCATATCTATCATGATCTTTAAGTACCCCATCACAGATTTTCGAAAACGAGCTTTCATACAGTGTGTAACTCTAAAAGTGATTAAAAACATCCTTTTAAATCCGCAGAACTGGGAAAACTTGAGTATTGGTTGGTTTTCACATTGGTCTGAATGAAAATGCAAATTCATTCTTTGCAACTAGGGGCTGCTTTTACAGCAGTAAAATAGCTGTTTCCCTGGCAACGGCTGTACACAAAACAGCACTGCGCTCACAAACGATGCTTTATCAGGCATGATGAAATAAAAATAAAATCAGACCAGTCGCAGCAGATTAGCATCAGGTAATAAAAGAGTTTGGAAAAAGTGTATATGAGGAAAAAGAAAAGAAAATATTGACATATGTGGCCCTGGACCACAAAACCAGTTTTATGTCACTGGGGGTATATTTGTAGCAATAGCCAACAATACACTTTATGTGTTTTTTTTTTTAATGTCAGAAATCATTAGGATATTAAGTAAAGACCACGTTCCATTAAGATATTTAGTGAATTTTGTCCTGTAAATATATCAAAACTTATTTGTTGATTATTAATATGCATCGCTACAAACTTAATTTAGACAACTTTAAAGGCAATTTTCTTAATATACTTTTTTTGCACCTTCAAATTCCAGATTTTCAAATAGTTGCATCTCGGCCAAATATTGTTTATCCTAACAGACCATACAACAATTAAGCTTTCAGATCTACACATCTTGAAATGTATGACTTTATGGTCCAGGGTCACATATCTGATTTATGTGATTTCACCAGTTAGCCTGAGAAAAAAAAACAAAAACACATATAGATATGAGAGATCAGATTTCATGTGTTTTCTACTGTTCACACTTACAAAAACCAAAACCAGTTTGAATACGGGTTTGCCTAAAAAAAAAAAAAAATCTAATCTAATTTGATCCGTCTTCTTCAACACCTGATACTGGACCACTGAACAAACATCTGATCCGACAGTATGAATCTAAACACATTTCACCATTTTACAGTCAATCACTGAACAGACAGAATGATTATGAAAATGAAGAACGAGAAGACAAGTCTTCAAAGTTCTTCTCTAAATGCATTTCAGAAGTCCGCTCAGTGTTAAGCGCCAGCAGACCTCACTGCTCATGGGCAATCTGAGGCACTGAATTTACATATAAGACCATGTGGTCTGTCTGGAGGAGGCTGAATGTTCTCGTATAGCTGCATCTGAATCACACTGAT
This sequence comes from Enteromius afrohamiltoni, assembly GCA_034779775.1. Classification (NCBI taxonomy): domain Eukaryota; kingdom Metazoa; phylum Chordata; class Actinopteri; order Cypriniformes; family Cyprinidae; genus Enteromius; species Enteromius afrohamiltoni. Next base: position 9,436,098 of record JAUYWG010000064.1, on the reverse strand, counting down.
GCCTCCAAACGAACCAGAATATAGTTTTTAACCCCATTCTGAAGTGATTTTCTTCAGTGATTTGTTCATGTGAGATGTTAGGAATACAGTTGTGAATTTTGATCATACAGTAGAAAGCGACTGCCTGGAGGCTTTAATGCGGTACAGCGTTGCATAGTACTGATATCCGTTTGTGCTTTGATATAAAAATCTTGGAATCCAAGACTGGATACAGAGAAATGTCCTCTCTGTTCCTCATTTAGCACCATGAGTTGTCTTCAATACGCTTCGACAGCAAATACTACGCAATGTGTATCTGCTGGGAGCTTGTACTGGTGACAGCACAGCATGCCCCTGGAGCCAAAGAGGCGCGGGTCGCACGCCATCTCGAAGGAGGACACCTGACAGGAAGGCACGTGGAGGCAGATGTCAGGGCGCACGTTCCTCAAATGTGCATTTCCTGCAGCGAGCGAGCAGGTGGGGTTATTGCTTTGAGGGTGTTTCCGGGGCAGCTCTGGCTGCAGTGTCCTCGGTTGAGTGCCGAGGAGGGGTCGGGGAGCTCGGGACGGGGTGTGAAGATGGGGCAGGACCGGGTACGAGCATGGCTCTTGTGGCCTCCCGCGTGACAGATGAGCTCGCTGACGGTGCCCAGAGGCGGCAGATGCTGCTGCCAGCGCTCCAGACGATCCTCTTTGTATTTAATCGAATACCAGGTGAGGAAAATGAACACAAAGCCCACGAACTTCAGGCTGGCGGCCAGGCCGAAGTACACGAAGCGGAAGGAAGTGACATCGTACTCCCAGCACGAGCCGTGAACACCGCAGTCCTGCTGCCAGAGCATGCAGGTGGTGTCGATCACCGCACCAAAGTAGATTGGTGTGGGAATGTAGGCTGCAGACATGGAAAAAGAGAAGAATTGTGAAGATTTAAATGTTAAGTTGAGTCGTGGCTCTGCAAGCTTTAAATTTCTCCTAATATCTCATCTAACTTAATTGTATGATGCTGTAGTTTCTGTTTAAGAACACAAGGTGGTGCTATATGAAAAGCTCAGCTGCAGTGATAAACAAGGCTGATGGATATCAAGGCAAAGTTAATTTTTAAAGCTTTGCATTCTTCAAGTAAATAAAGCATTTATGACTTACCCAGAGTTCTTAGTAGCACAAACTGCATTCCTAAAGCAAACGGTCGCTCTTGCTCTTCTACTGACCTGCAAAAGAAAATACATTTATTGTATTTCTTAATATAATCTACTAATATATACATTTACGATACACTACCATTTGAAATATTGGTATCGGTAAGATTTTTCTTTTTAAAGAAATGTATTATTTTTAGTCAGAAAGTATGCACTTAACTGATCAAAGGTGACATTAAAGGCATTTATAATGTTGCCATATCTAATTTCAAATAAATGCTGTTTTGTAAAAGCTTTCTATGCATCATATAAGCCTGGAAGTTTGCACAAAAAATATTACGCTGCTGTTTTCCACATTGACGACTGAAAATGTTTCTTAAGCAGCAAATTAGCATATCAGAATGATTTTTGAAAGATTACGTGACACTTAAGGCTGGAGAAAGTTGTAAAATATATTATAATAGAAAACAGCTATTTACATTTTTAATAATGTGTCAAAATATTTGTAACTATTAAATAAATCAGCTGGTTTATAAAAAACAAATCATAAGAAGCTTCTTTCAAAAGCATTTAGGCCCGGTTTCACAAACGGGGCTTAGTTTAAGCCAGGACTAGGCATTAGATAAATTAAGATATTTAAATAACTTTTACAAAAATGCCTTGTAAGAAAATATTACAGGTGTGCATCTTAACACAGAACAACGACACTGACGTGTTTTAGGATATGTCAGAGCAAGATATTTTCATCTGAGACAGCTCAAACATGCAATTTATTCTGGGACTGGCTTACAACGGTAAGGTAGGTAAAAGTTTTAAATGAAGAAAAATGCACCTTTAAATAAAACTTCTCATCTTTTATGATGACTTTACAGTTTCTTACCTGAGAGTGACGATAATGGCGGAGGGCTGTGCGCAAGCTGTGATGAGCGTAACGATGAAGAGGAAGATGAGGAAGGGGATGAGCGTGTTGCAGGTGCGGTCGCACTTCCCCGACACAGCGAATCCGTTCTCGTTCAGGTAGGTCTTCACTATGACCAGCTGCAGCTGGTTGCCTTGACCGCTGGTGGGTGGAGTGATGACCTGCCTGCTCTGAACGCACGCACAGTCTGTGTAGTTTCTGATCTGCATTAAAAAAACAAATGCACACGAACGTTATAACGGATATTCAAACATTTGAAAGACATTGATGCGATGCAATTCTGAGACTGCGGAAAATATTCATATTAAATTACATTCATTTACTGATTTAAATCGAAACTAATAATTAAAAGATTAAATATCTTTTAGATTTAAATCTCAGTGTTTAGCATCGAGTGTCTTGACCTGAAATGATCTGTGCTGTCCTAAAAATGTGGAGCATCTCCAGAATGACATGCAGCGTGACTCACCCCGGTGCTGTCATTGCCGACAGTGCTGCATCCCGCCAGGCAGGGGTTGAAATATGTGATGCCATCTGAGCCACAAACGGGAGCGTACTCGTTGATCCGACAACCACAATTCACATTACAGCCTCCTGTCAGGTTTCTGTGGGTCAGAGTGAGGGTCGGCCTAAAGAAAATCAACAGAGGGGGGACCGTGAGCTGCTGCAGACAATATTTGAAACACGCTAAATTGCATTAAACATGACCTGACATATAACACTAAAAAAAGGTGTATGTTAACATATATTTACGTTTAAACAACAACCTATATAAGTAATGCAAAACAGTACACTGAGATTGACTGATTGATTGCCATTTGACTATATAAAAAACAAAAATGACTCTTAAATCCTCTCAAACGATCATCTCCTGCAGAGGATAAAAGAGTAAGAAAAAGAACAGGCCGACAGTAACACAAATAAAAAGATACTGTATAAACAGTTATTTTAAAGCCGTGGGAACGACAGGCAAATTCAAACAGAGCTCTTTCCCACATAAAACGGAGCAATCAGCAACAGCTCTAGTTGACTTTACATTATCCCCTCAGATCTGCAGCAGAATGAGGGGATGGATCACATCATAACGCAGCCAGCAAGACGGACGGAAACGGCAGCGATCGGAATCCAGTCTTTTAAACACCGTAACAGTCAGAATTTAATCTGTGGACAAACTATTTCTTGAAGCTTCAGTTAACGGAAGCAGCTGTGCTTAGTAAATGAATAAATAATAAATAAGACCTTCTAAATGCGCATGCGCCTCCTTTCACCATAAAGGAATACTGCTATAGAACATACAGGATGAGGAAGGCTAAGTTCAGACGAATGTCTATTAATACTTTGAGTTTTGCATTTAGATGTATTTCTACATGTGTGAGTTCTAACTGTTGAAAGGGCTTCACATGTTAGTCAAGGCTGTGCAAACTCCTCTCCTGCAGACTCCAGCACAAGAAATCTGTGTCACTCAGAGGTGGACAAAAGGAAATAGACAATAGACCTCGCAAAGAAGGAATGTCAAACACATGGCTCATGGGCCAAATGCAGTCCCTGAAAGAGCTCAAACCAGGAGGGAAAAAAGTTTATTACATTTTTATCGCATATTCAATATGTGACCCTGGACCACAAAACCAGTCTTAAGTCGCTGGGGTTTATGTGTAGCAATATCCAAAAATACATTGCATGGGTCAAAATTATTTATTTTTTTTTATGCCAAAAATCATTAGGAAAATAAGTAAAGATCATGTTCAATGAAGATTTTTTGTAAAATTCCTACTGTAAACATAACGAAATGTCATTTTTGATTAGTAAAATGCATTGATAAGATATTAATTTGGACAACTTGCTCAGTGTTTTGATTTTTTTAGCACCCTCCAATTCCACATTTTCACATAGATGTATCTCGGCCAAATATTGTCCTATCCTAACAAACCATGTATCAATCAAAAGCTTATTTATTGAGCTCTCATATGATGTATACATCTCAGTTTTGTAAAATTTTACCTTAGGACTGGTTTTGTGGTCCAGGGTCACATATTGTACATACTGTACACTGTATTTGTATGAAATTCAAATAAACAAATCAGATATTTTTATATTAACTTTTTATTTTTTACTATATATATATATATATATATATATATGTGTGTGTGTGTGTGTGTGTGTGTGAGAGAAGAGTTCATAACAGATAACATTTATTAACCATTCTCAAAAAAACAAACATAAAAAAAGTAATTTGAAATTATCTGAGTAATTTGTTTTTGCAAATAAACTATTGTTTAGGTAAGACATTTATAGTAAACTTTAGTTTAAGATAGAGTTTGACTTTATTATATATATATATATATATATATAGAGAGAGAGAGAGAGAGAGAGAGAGTTACATAAATAATTGTTTCTTCATTTTTAATTTAGATAATTTTTCGGCTTCAGGTGGCTGAATGTGATTAAAGTTATCCCGCCAAAAACATATATGCAATATGAAAATGCTATTTCAAGGTCTGAACTGTGTAATAATTGTGTATACTTAATAGGTTTAATAAAGAAAAGGTTGTGTAGGCTTAGTTAGAGTTGCAAACAACCACAGAATCAATCACATATGTCTTTTCAGGCCATACGTTCAGACATGTGTAAGGGGACTGGAATACGGCATGACTCAAGAAACAGCCTAACATGCTGTTCAACATATGCTGCGTAGTATTTTAGTCTTTATAGTGTATAACTGAAAGCTCAAAACATAAATAGGATACCCAAATCTACACAGTTTATATTAAATCTTACACTGAAAGGTGTCTGTGTAATTCACTTACCCTGTGGTGTAAGGGATATTGATCCCGCCCAGGTTTATGCTCTCACAGCCCACGATGAAGAGTGTGGAGAAGCACAGAAGAGAAACCCCGCTGCAGATCATGGCCAGCTTGGCGGACTCACGAGCTCCAAGCTTGAGTTTCTTAATGATGTAGCCACCCAGTACAATGCCCACGCCTGCACTAGGCACGATAATGACGCCTAGAAGAAAAAAAAAAAAATAGTAGTCATAATAGTCACTTTTGCTTTATTTAATTAATAAACATAACACATGCATCAGACCTGAATGAAATGTACAACCATGATGTTTTTATGTTTACATTTATTTACCTATATACTGCATGTTTGCATGTACAAACATTGTCCAACAACAGCACCAGCAGGTAAAGTTACAGCGGTTACAGCGCTTCCCCTGAACCCATTGAGTTTTAACAGACCCCAAAGCGTGTGGTGGGTTTAGTCGGGGGTAATTGAGAATGAATGGGGGAAAGTCACATGAGAAGAGGCAATGCCTCCATTGCGATATGATTGGAAATGACTGGTTATGATCAGCTGTTATTGGTTCATGCAATAAATCCCGCCTTTTCTGCATATTGTGTGTTCAGAAATCAGGCTGAATAAACAATATAATGCCATTATTTTTAAAAGTAGTAAACAAACGACACACACTTTTTTTTGTCAAAATAAGTCTTAAAATAGCTTGAAAATCTGTGGGAGTTTTTAGTAAATTAGCCTTGATGACCGTTTATCCAAAAATTTAAAAACAGTTAAAAGTTAACTATTAAACAGAATAGCTTAAGATACGTCCATGAAGAAAATATATTGCTTATTCTGTTACAACCTTCCGTTATTATTTTGCAATAAATGTAAAGTGCTTTAAAACACTAACTTGATGGGATTCATACTAGGCTTTATTAAATAGAATATTGATTACATTGTAATGTAAAAATATGAAATATTTTTCTTCTTTTTTTATTATGTGTAAGTAATGTTTAACCAAGAAAATGTGACCGGGAAATGGAGGAGAAAAAAAAGGAATGTCCGCATATTTCTATGGGTGGAAGTTAACACAAAGGAATGTAAACATCCTGAATAGGACCATCAGGAAAAAGCTCTTTGCATCGTAGCCGTTTGGCTGTAGATTTTAGAGTCTAAAGATTAAAGCAAAAAGAAGCATAATAGTACAAAAGACCAAGGACAAACATTTCTGTAGTGATTGGGTGACTAAGAACCACAGATCAGAGGCTGGCAGAATAACAGTGAGCGGGGACAGTAATGTGCATGAGGCAGAGCAGTGTGGCACACGTGCTGGCATCACAGCTTGGGATTCGAAAGTCAAAGCTGACTGCTGGCAGTCCGAGGTCACTGTGTAAATCCATTGGGTGGGCAAGGCAAGCACATGCCTGCTTTCAGCGCGGTCAAGAGTGAGCCTCGTAAAAGCAAATTTACAACGTCTGAGACAAGCTGGGTAGAAACTCAAGCTCACTCTCTAATAAATGCAAAATAAACAGAAATTCAACATCAGTCCCTTTTTGTTTTAAACCAAGGAGGTCTATATCCATTAGCTCTCTCATTTATCTCAATGACAGTTGTATGGTTGGCGCAATGTACTATTCCGCTGCAAAGCTATCCATTTTAATGTCTGACTGTACTTTATTCAGTCGTTGAGTAGAAATAAAAGTACGCTCTCATCAATTTAAAGATGAAAAAAAAAATAAAATTAATGATGTAAAACCATAAACATTCTTTTTTTTGCGTTTAGTTTTTACTTACACTTATTAGCATATATATGTATAGCCAGTTGCAAAGTCTACTAGCAGCGGCTATCTGAACTATGTTAACCAGACAAATGTTGACTTGTTGGGCTACACCAGCAAGGATGCTTGCTTAGTCAAGTACACCAGCTAGACTAGCACCAAACTAGGATAAACTAGCTAGGAAATCCATGACAGTCAACTTCAAGCTGATTACATCTAACTTCACTGCACTCCATCAAATGTGCCCACTCTCACACGTGGATAAACACACACACATACCCTTTCGACCTGACAAGGTGGTAAGAACGCCCGTTCATGATACAGGCTGTGTGAAGCCAATACAGTGTTTCTCTGGGCTATATTTAGCCAGAAGTGCGTCAGGAACACCTCCCTGTCATGAAACGAGAAGGAGAAACAAGCACTATTCACACAAACCCTCAGTGTGTCTATAACGTTGAGCATAGAGAGTCTCCTTGAGAGGATATCCTGGGAGATTCGGTCCCGACTGTGTGCACAGCTGGCATAGAGCTGCGTGTGTGTGTGTGAGTGTGTGCGTTGAGGAGGAGGGCAGCGTGGGACAAGCAAAGGCAAAGTACAACGATTCCTGTAGGCCACAAGCAGGAGCAAAGCAGGGTGTTAATGACCACAACCCTCTGACAGATCTCTCACACACACACACACACTCTCTCTCGCTGTCATTAGTGCTGTCTGAAGTCATGTAGTCTTGAAAACACAGCGAGATGCATAAGAATGAAAAAGCCCAGAAACCCACTTTTTTTTTTTTTTTTTTAAATGTTAGATGACACATTTTTAATTAATTTTCTTATTTATAATTAAACGAGTCATGTAGAATGTGCATCACAGGTGTGTCTGTATTTTATAGTGCCTTTAAACAATAATGTGCTCAACCATAAACAGTCAACACTTAGGCTAATTAAATCTATTCTGATTAACATCATACGCAGCGTTTAATGCCTCTATAGGAACAACTCACACATTCATATAGGAACGCTGTTGAAGACATTGTTGAATCTGAATTCAAGCTGTGATTTACAAATGAATTAATTTGTAGTAAGCTGAAACATAAATGTAGATCTGATGCTCCCTGGCTTCAGTTTTTGGTTTTATGGTACACCATCTGTCTTCTGTCCGTCTTTAGTTTATTGCAGCTGCGGTCTTATAGGCTGAAGGGTATCTTGGCAGCCATAACTGAGGAACCAGCACAAAAACGACAAACTGCTTGCATCTATTGATGTGTAAAACATCCAGTCCTGTGTGAAGGCTTCAGCAGGCATATCAATCTGCTGGTAATACAGCACCGGTTTAAATCAGAGAGCGTTTTACTCGCTTCTGTTTGATGGAGAGACCTTCTGCATGAGGGTTATATCCTGGCAGCTCTGGCCAACAAACGTTCCTGTTATAATCGAAGAACACATAAGCATAGTTAAGAGTCCGCATAGCAACCATACCATTAATTTGTGTCTCTCCCAGCATCCTGGCAACAAGCTTAGGGGCAACAATAATGACTCTAAACCAGAACCCTGCTAGTTTATATACAGACACTAATCACAGAGACGCCACTTTTATTATAATTATTGCTAATATTTAAAAAAGCCATCATTATTAATGTGCATATTTAAACAAAGACTATTAAAATCTAACCTAATGTAATGTAAAAATTCCCCAAACCCCAAAATGATTAAAAACACATGCAACATTGTGGCGCTGATTTCTTAATTCCTAAAATCACCTATATGACAAAGGTTGACAATATGAATATCAATTTGAGCTGCCAAATAAATTAATTTGATTAATCGCATCTAATGTAATAGTCTGTTATACAATATATGTATATGTTTAATAAATATTTACATAATTCTAATTCTATTCTATTTAGATTTTATATGCAATATATTTATTTCTACAAATATATTTTGATGTGATTTATATTATACGTAAATAAATGTGACATATATAAATGCATGCGTGTATTTATGTATATACTAGTGCTGTCAAACAATTAATCATAATTAGTTACATCCAAAATATTTGTATTTATTAAATATTTTGAAAATAAATGTATGTATACTATGTATATTATTTCTAGAATTTATATTCTATATACATAACACATTTTTCTTAAAAATAATCATGCACGTGTGTTTCTTTATATATACATACATCATACATAATACACAGTACACACTTATATTATGTAACAAAAATATACACAGTATTTTGGATGTGGTTGCATAGAGGTCGATATTTACATTTTTTTGATTACACTTATTTTTAGATTTTATAGTAGACTACTATATATTTTTTTATTACACACACACACAGAAATACTGTATAGTGCTGTAAATCTATTAAATACTATATACAAGATTATCCTATTTAAATCATAACAATAAATGGAGTAGGACAAAAGTCTTACCTTAAAATAATCAAAAATTAGTCCAATTATATTAGCTAAACTGTGTAATGCAATGGATTACTGGCTACAATTGCCAATCATACAATTGGAATCAGCAATATAGCGTAATTTGTCTTATTTACATTCATTCATGTATACAGTAAATAAACAGGATGAAAGCGGCAGTGACCGTGCTGGTAGAAGTGGATCACACTCTCTACTCAGTCCTGGTGGGCTGTGATTAGTAATTCTGGCCAGTGTCCCATTACCTTATGAGAGAGCATCTGTGCTGAGATATTTTGACATATGCACGACTTAATAATGATGTAGAGTCTGAGATAGAGGGCAATATGTTTTTGAGGGTTGATGTAGATGAACAACAATGAAATTTGAATGGTATCTTGAGACCCAGAATATACAGCTTTATTTAGTAGCTATTAAATATGCTTCCACAACATAAGCGGCACAACCGAGAAAAGAAACATCACACATGTCTTCACACTTCATTTTTAACACGTGTTCTATAATGTGAGGAACAGAGTGGGAATCATGTGATATGACGAGAAAAGAAATGATACGTAAAAGTGTTAAAGAGAACTGAATAAAAATATAGGACGATGACTTTAATGATGAAAACATGTACCTGTGTATATGCTGGCGTTGGAGGCAGGGATTCCAAACTGAGACTCGATGAATTTGGGGATGAAGGTGATGAAGGCGGTGACAATGGCGCTCTCGGCTGTGTAGGACAGACTCACGAACAGGAACGTCATGTTGCTGAGGATCCTTATGGCAGCTTTGGGAAGGTCTGTACAGTTAGAGAAAAAAAAAAAACAGCAATAACTGTTAGATAATCTGTAATGTTTTATCTTAATAAATTCAAAATGAAACACTAAAAAACTCAAATAAATCTGTGTGAAAGCTGCAAATGATATTGGTCATTTTGGCATTGAAATATTCAGTATGATAAATTCATTTTGTCGTTTGCTAAAAATGACATTTAAAGTTAAATTATTACTGCTTTTAAATAATCATTTTAAGTGAGTGCTATACTGTAAAGAATATAAATGTCTTCATAAGACGTTTTTTATAAAGACACTTTGTAATCCTCTTTGTTTTCAGTTTTGAAAACAGAAAACACGTTCTTGTTAAAAAACTGATGTATTGTGCCACTCTGATTGCTTAAATCATTACAAATTCAATGTGCTTTTTTTATAATATCAGTGTTGGTTGAAAGGAAATGTAAAAAAAAAAAGAAGAAAAAAAGAAATCACTGCTACCAATACATTTAGGCAACATTAAAATATAAACATTTAAAATATAAACATTAAAATATAATAAATGGATATTCATTTTGTATTTTGCTAAAATTGTTATACAATACAATTAAATATATTCAAGTAAGCGTTAAGTTCAAGTAAAGGTAATCTAAATGTCAAAATAGAGATAATAAGCATAAATGTATTATATGAGCAGATATATTTAATACCAAAAGATAAAACACACTTATAATATAGGCCAATAATCTGCATCAATAAATAAAAGAAATAAAAAATAATAAAATAAAGTATTATAATATTTTCATGCTAATTTGTTTTCAAGATATGTTTGTGGTCACAGACACGACCCGCTTTCTTTTCCCCGTCATAATAAGCTCTCAAACCAGTCATAATCCCCACTAACAGATGTTTGCTGTTCTAATAGGGTAAAGACAGCTAAACCTAAACATGGCGTCTCCACAGCTCTTCTGGAATCATCGTCTAATCTATTTAAATCCCATACGTTCTAGCCGAATGCTTCATAATGGCCAACAAAGCCGCCACTTTTAATTAGCAGATTAATGCTGTGGCGGTGTTTCCACAGTAAACCAACTAGAATCAAACTTTAATTTGCTCCTGTAGGTTGAACTCTCACACCATCTATGGGACCTGTGGGACTGACAGAAGAGACATAGAAGCCAGCCAGATTAGACTTTACCTACTAACGAACAAAACAGCTTGTCGCTCTCTACATCAAAGTCCCAGAAACTACTCTGGCCTACTGTAAGGCATTGTAGAACAGTTGAAATGTTGAAAGCCTACTTATGCAAACACATGCAGGCCAGGGGGAATGGAAGTAGGTTACAGTGGGTTTATAGAACAAGGCTTGTCTTGATTTTAGTCACTTGTGTGTATTTGTCAAAGCAGGACAAAAGCCTCTCCAGGCAAATAATAATTGGCACTTATCTGGACACAGTTTAGAAACAGTGTGACGAGAATAGCAATGAGATTTATATCACTTAATTGACACTGTTCTAGTTTTATTTCATAGTGCTGTCAAATGATTAATCATGATTAATTGCATTGAAATAAAAAGTTTTTGTTTTTGTGTGCACTGTACATATTTATTATGTATATATAAATATATATTTTGAAAACATATACATATTTATATTCACATTCATATAATGTATATATTATATATAAATACATTTAATATATAAAATTGTAATTATATATATAGTTTGCATGTATATAAAAGGTAAAGATTAAAGGTGATTAATCATGTAACAGCATTAATTTAATACTTTTTTAAGATGTCATTTATTCCTTTGATTGCAATTTCATGTCACGTGATCCTTCAGAAGTTATAATGTGCTGATGGCGCTCAAGAAAGATTTTCTATTATTATCAATTTTGAAAACAGTTATGCTGCTCAACATTTTTGTAAAAACTGTAATATTTCTCATGTGTAAGCTCATTAAAGATAATTCAATATATATATTTTTTCATGAATATAAATGTCTTTACTGCCAGTACTGAAATGAATAAGTCTTAATAAAGGTGTTAGTTATTTTAAAAAAACAAAAACATGAATTGTTTTAATGTACTGTGCCACTATGATTGCTTGAATAGCTGTATTGTGAATTGAATCTCTTTACACTGTGACTTGTTATTCCTCTAGTGTGACTCCTATTGCCACTTTATATCTCAGAATGTTGACTTTATATTCACAGTGAGTTGAATTCTTATTTTAAACATTCATCTCATTTAATTACTTGCTTTATGTTTTGTTATAAAGCATAAAGTTTCAGCAGTAATTTCTGTAATAAACGGGACCGTATTAGTGATGATGGTGGCAGAATTGTCATTAATGCTCTTCCCAGATGAATAATGAAAAGCAACTTCTGCTAGCTTACGCAGTCTTCATTTATAACTTTTTAAGCTTGATCATCAATCTACAGTTTTTATATCAGCATTTGAAAATCTCCTGACAGTGCTGGTCAGCAGCATTGTGTTATTAAATAAGGGCGAGACAAACCCTAATAGTCAGAGGTCTGGGCTGATAACTCAAATACTGCAGGCTCACATCTCACCCGTGAAGGACACTAAACCCTAGAGGACTCTCTTTGATAATAACTGTACTATAAGATGCTTTGACAAAAAAATAAATAAATTAATTAAAAAAAAAAAAAAAAAATCACACAATCCTTAAAGGACCAATATGCAGTTTTAAAATAGCCAATATTATGACTGAACCGATAATATCTGCTAATCTGATGATTTCTCAGAATGGGACAAAAATAACCATGTCTTCAAGGTAACACTCTAATATGTACAGTACATTCGTGGTTCCTGTAGTGTGCATCATCACATGACCTTTATCAGATACACACCTTTGATGTCCTTCCCAAAGCCTATGGAGGATGCCACGGTCTGGCCTTTGCTGCTGGATTTCTCTTTCAGGACATCGTCGTCATTAGAGGTGCTGTCTGAACCATGCTTTTTCTTCTTCTTTCTGTGACGGGGGGGTAGTTTTTTGGGGAAAGTGAACATGGGGAAAATGACCAGCAGCATGGCGAAAGCACAGAGCAGGAAACCACTCCACCTGAGAGAACAGAGATATGGAAATCAGCTTTTGTTTGATCTTCACAGAACAAGCTAAATTAATTGGTGACGCTCAGTGTTGTTTTTAGTTGAGTGTGCTCAAAAAATGGTAAAATTAATTTTATTGGAATTAAAATAAATCAATTAAAATGGGGATTTACAGTATTATTTATAGCAAAATGTGAACAAAACACGGAAAAAAACAGCATAAGTTACATTTTGAACAAAGGCTGGAATAAAAATAAATGAATTGCAACTGAGATTTCTAGAGTTATTTGTAGTAGAATGTGCTCAAAAAGAGAGAGTCCTGGGTATTCACTCCCCCCCACCTACAATTCCTTCTAGACCTGAGACTCGAACCCACAACCTTTGAGTTACAGGTCCGACTCTATTCATTAGGCCACAACTGCCCCATTTATGCTATGCTTTCAAAAGGTGGAATGAAATAAATGAATGAAAGTTACATTTTTAACAAAGGCTGGAATGAAAATTAATAAACTGAAACAGAGATTCCCAGTGTTGTTTTTAGTGAAATATGCTCAAAATGGAAATCATGCCATTTTTTCAAAGGCTAGAATGAATTGAAATGTAAATCTCCAGCGTTATATAAAGTGTGCTCAGAAAGTGGTAAAAAGCCATTTTTAAGGCTGGAATTAAATGGAATATATGCTCAGAAAATACTAAAAATTATACTATGCTTTCAAAGGCTGGGATATAATAAATCAACTGAAATGGGCATTTCCAGTGTTATGTTTATGCAAATCTGTATAGAAAGTGGTACAAGTTTCTATTTATGGATGGAATGAAATGATCGAAACAGAGATTTCCAGCTTTATTTGTAGTAAAATGTGCTCAAAAAGTGTTAGAAATGTATGTTATTCTTTCATAGACTGGAATGAAGCTATACACACTCTGATGCAGAACTGATCTTACCAGTTGCCGACAAAGCGCGGGTCACTTTGGTCAATGTTGATGATGGTTTTGGGATCCACGTAGAAGCCGATCAGAACACCTCCAAGCAGGTACCCCGCAGCTGGCCCCAGAGCCCCCATCACGTACATAATAGCTGAAAGACACAAACAACCACACGCTGTACACCCACATAATAATAACATGTTTTCATTTCACAGGATTTTTGATTAAGGCTGTTAATGTTCTTTCCACTTTCAGTGCCACTCTTGACTCACTGGCCGACTGAGTCAGCCACACTGAGATGATGAAGAGTATAAGGGGCTAATCATTAATAGTGCGTCATGCTTCCACTTTGTTAAAGAACATCATGTATTAGTAGTGCCTTACAGCTCTGTTTATACCAGTATATGGAGGAAACAGAACACTTGCTAAAGAAAAAGAAACAAACAAACAAAACAAAAAAAAACAACAACATTTAGTTGATTCTTTTTAGTTAATCAAAAGCATGCTGCACGACCACTGTAGTTTAATTCCTGGAAAAAATGACTCTTCCAAGCAATTATTTTTAGCAAATCAAAAATATACTGCATGACCTATACAGTCTGATTGTGGAACAATGGCTTTTATGAGTTCTTATTAAAAATAAAAAACACAAAAAGCACAACCACAGTGCATTTGAAAGAATGAAAGAATGTCTCACACAAGCTAGTTCTTTTTAAGCGAATTTAATGAAACAGAATGAAGTTTGATTTTTGAAATAAAAGACACTTTATTAAATCTAAAACATGCAACAAGACCAATGTAATCTGAACCCCAACAAAAGACTTTACGAGTCTTTTTTAAATATACAGTGCAAAAAATATATTGCAATTAATTTATTGCATTTATCCAACGAATGACTTTTATAAGCCAGTTATGACCAAAAT
>JAUYWG010000064.1:9400010-9411408 GCA_034779775.1 Enteromius afrohamiltoni | reverse complement strand
ATTTTTAAATGTATTAATTTATAAAAATATTCATTTAACTTATTGTATTAAAAACAATATTTTACATAATTTAAAATGATAATTTTATAATAATAATCATTCATTTATATAAATATTGTCAAAGCATGTAAACAAACACTCAGAAAAAGGTACATCTAAAATGATTTTTAAAATTAATTGCATATAAATAAACAAAATAAATAAAAAAATAATAATAATAATAATTAAACACACTGAATTTTAGTGAAATAAGACTAAGGTTATCCCCAAGCCTTTTAATCACCAAATATAACTGTTATATTAGTAATTTAGAGATATTTAATAAATCAACTATTACATTAGATTAATTGATTAGATTATCAGCACATCACTGATCCCTTTGAAGGAGTGCAGCTGAGTGTGTTCCCCTCTTCCCTTGTGTGGATTGCTTTAGATACGGTTTGTTTCACGGTGTGAGGAGCTGCTGTTTTCTCTCTCTGAATACCGTCGTCAGGCATGGCTCACAAAGGTTGAATGAAATGCTCCCAACCCCGACTGACTCCTTGAGGATTTGTTATCGCAGCAGAGGAAGATGAAGTCTGACGCGAGCACCTTTCATGCTAAATGAGCTGCGTCCCCAGTGGCAAAAATAATTAGAGAAGATTAAGAAATTGATTTCATTTATTATCGAAAAATGAAAGTCAGCACGCGCTCACCAACATCGTGTAAAAGAGAGCAAAAAGGTTGCACAAGGTAAAGTCGTTAACGCTAGAAATAATTAATGGGCCTTAACAGCCTTAAAACAGCATATGATGAAATAAAACAGCAAAGTCCCCCGACGTCACTATTTGTGCCCTGTAAGGGACTCTTTGCAGGACGTCTGTGTTTTTCTTGTCCTGTTATGAACATGAAGCTGATTAAATATGGGCTTGAGTTGTATAATCTCACACTGGGCTCTAATGAAGCCTTGTATCCCCAAAGAACTCTGCTTGAGCAAAACAGCAGCATAATATGCAGCAATTCATCAGCGTTGAGTGGGGTGAAGCACGGAATATAACAGAAGAAGAATTCAGAGAGAGCCTTCCAGCCTTTTTGTTTGTGATGTAACCAATGAAAAGCAGCATTCTGAAAGAATATAGAGCACTTGAATGAAGAAGAGAAGAACTGTTTGAAGAAGAACTGTAAGTATATAGCACTGAATCTCTGTGGTTGTTCTAAACTATAACCTTGCTAGGAGACAGGGCTAAAAGACAATGAAATGGGGAATGATATTGTCATGGCAACTTGCTGATGCAGCAGTGTCTTCTTACAAGTTCTAACCTTATATATCTGTCCCAGAGAGCCCCATCAGAATGGCCTGACACAGCTGTGCTGCCAGGTCAATCTGGTCAGAGCACTAGACATGGCTTTGGTGATATCCTGACAACATTTATTTACAAAAACCCAGAGAAAATGTCCAAAAAAAAGAATTTAAGGACAGCTGGGTTCTTACTGTATTAAAAATCAGAGAGCATATGGGGTAATGTGCTACATCACTGAGTAAAATACGAGCTAGAGACAGGAGATATAATTGTAGGAAAAGTGCAATGCCACAAATCATCAGAATATTAAGCAAAGATCATGTTCTATGAAGATATTTTGTAAATGTTCTACCATGAATATATCAAAACGTAATTTCTGTTTAGTGATATGCTTTGCTAAGGAGTTAATTTGGACACCTTTAAAGGCGATTTTCTCAATATTTTTATTTATTTATTTTTTGCACCCTCATGTTCCTACAAATAGATCAAATATATATATATATATATATTTATATTATGCTAACCATACATCAATTGAAAGCATATTTATTGATGTCTAATTCTGAATTTTAAAAAACTGACCCTTACGACTGGTTTTGTGGTGCAGAGTATTTTGAAAAAAATATAAAAAAATGCATGTGTAGTGTCTACACAGGTCTATGGAAATCACTTAACTGAGGGACAAGAACCTTTTGTGTAGAAAGCTGTAAGAATGGGAATGGACCAACTACAAAGCCTTGAGGCACTCCCAAAATTATGGTCAGAAACTTCACACAGCACAGCAGCAATAACTCACTTCACTAAGCTGAACCTAAAGCACAAATCTGCCAGGGAACCACAGTCCTCTCCGAGGGCATTTGTGTCCCTGGGGCAGGTGTAACTTTGAGGCTAATGAGGTGCAGAGAGGACACAGAGGCCTCAAAGGCCACAGAGCAGCAATGATCCATCAGACAAAAAGAGCAATGTAGCTGACACAGAAGAGACAGAAAGAGAAAAATGATAGAGAGACAGAGAGAGAAAGAGAGGGGGGGGGTAATACATGAGTATCAATATTTGCTCATAAATTCCAGTCTGTTTTGAACACAAAGCTGTCTAATGACATAATAACACATAATAATAATTGGAGTACTTTTATGGTGATTTCTTGTTCATATTGAAGCTTGACAGCATCCATCCCCATTTACTTCCATTGCATGACATGAATAATGAATTCATCTGAATGTTACAGGTTTGAGACCAAGTAAATGGTGACAATATATATTTTTTCCAAAGTAGCCCATTAAAAATGTTTTTGTGTTAACTGGGTCAGGTGTCACAGCTATAACATATCAGGTTTCCTTAGAAGACCAGATCTTATTCCAAAAGTCATCTTCAGCAAACTGGGCCTTAAGCCATGTTAAGATACTGTATATCCTAACCTTTTTAAGGCAGGCAAACTCGTACACCTGGCCTCTATGGTCCTGTTTGCATATAGTCAGACCCTCTGGCTACATCTGATGATAAACTACACTACCATTCAAAAGTTAATGTGACACTGGAGTAATGATGCAGAAAATTCAACTTTATTAATTAATTCAATTTTTCAATACATTAAAATAAAAAACAGTTACTCTAAAAAATGCAACATTTATTAACAATTTAACAATTCAACAATTTAATAATTAGCTAAATATATTAAAATAAAAATATTAAAAAATATAAAAATAAATATTAAAAAAAAATGTATATATATATATATATATAAAACTCTATTTTGATAAATAAATGCAGCTTATTAGACAAACTTGTGCATTCTCAAACACTGTGCTGGGCTCTTTAGTAAGTAAAGAAAAATAAACAGGACAGGGCATCTAGCCATAAAGGTTTCACTCACACCAAGCTTTATTTGCTGAAGCAGTGGGTCTCTCCAGGGGTTCTGAGGCACATTGCTGACTCCCTTCACAGTTTCTGCTGATTCTGATGCAAACGCGTGGAACTCCGACTGATGTAGACAGCAACATTCACTACAAATCTGAAACACTACTGCTGATGTTCCAAGTTCCAAAGACCGCGGCAGGAATTGCCTTCGTTAAAAATGCTTCAGGAATTCCACAACTGTAACTTCATCAACTTACACTTTTACTGTGTAAAACAAAATGCTTTTAGTCAAAATAAAACAAGAATCATATCTAGTTTCTTTTTATTCAGAGAGAAGTAGTAACTGATCCACAGACTCTCCATATTTGAGAGCATCCGTATGATTTCAAGCTTCAAAAAGTAAAAGCATCATAGAAAATGTTCATATGTTCTTAACAGTGAACTGTAAGAATGGTATTTCTACTAAAGTAAAAAGAGCAAAGATGGTCTCTTCTCTAACAAACTCCTTCTGCCTCCTTCCTACATCCTGAGGTGGCGCTAACACTGCTGACCAGCACCTCATGGACCTGACCTCCTGCTGCACAGACTAATTGCCACCTTAACGGTATTTGCTACTTTGGTTTTACTGGCTGCCAAGAAGTGCACTTGGGAACAGTTTCAACGCAAGACATAAATTCAAAGCAACCTTTGCTACCTGCTAATCAAATATAAACTGACAGATTCATTAAAACAACTAAATATGGGCATTCTGTGATTCTCTGAACGTTTTGCATAGGTTCTTGAGATCTGCACACAGTGATGTTCTTCCCTCTAACAACAGTCATTGTTGTCTATAAAAAATTATTTTGCCACTGAACATCACAAAGTAAATATGTATTTTCAGTTTGTTTGTTTTTTTCCAGTAGGGAAAAAATGTTGCTGTTATTATTATTATTATTATTTTGGTAATACTTCATAGTAAGGTTCATAAATTAACAACATTAGTAAACATGAACTAAGAATGAACAATAATTCTACAGCTCTTTATTTAAGTTAATTTAATTAATTAATTTTATTATATATTTTTTTAGGTGAACTTTTCCTTTAATTTCCCTTAACACAGATTACTGTAAGACTATAAATGGGGCAGGTCTTTATGACAGTGACGTCTAAAAAACAAAAAAAAAAACAGAGCAGGATCTATAATCTATCACGATATAATGCTCCTGTTTAAACTTACACTGGGAAAATATGCCCCCCCCCACCACTGTGAAATTATTACTACTTCCTTTTTTTTTGAGACACATTTAGGCACTTGTGTTCTAAATTGTAAATTATACTAAAAGTATTATCAAATTAGGCCAAAAATAAACACAGGGGATGGGGATGCACAACCTACTTTCAGAAAAGGCAAAAATATTGCATCATCAACAGAGCTGATGTTTCATCATATCCTCTAACAGCACCTGAAAAGGGGGACTGATGCTCAAGACAGTCCCAGGCCTAAACGGCTCAACATACACACTTTGGCAATCACCACCTCCATGTGAGCTGCTGATCAAAGGCGCACTCCACTCATTAAAGGGCTTTACTGCAAGAATGTTATTACGAGGAACCACCCAAAGAAAAGTTGGTAATCCCTTTGTACCTTTTTCCTTGCCAGCCACAGCGTCATTCACCGTGAGGTCAGATGCTCACTCTGGCCTCCTAAATCTGTAATCCTATCCGCTCTTTCTGCATCCCTTTTGCTTTCACACACTCTTATATCTCTGTCACCTGACCATGAAATGAGAGAAAACACGAAGAATTAAACAAAATTTTAATTTAGAAAATAAAAACAAAAAAAGAAACAGCCGTTAACTATATATAAAAAAACAAAAACAATAAACAAAATACAAAATGAAAAATAGGATAAAATAACCACATACAATAAAACGAAAAAGAATAAACCGTAGAAAACAAAATAACGGCATAAGATAAAATTACAGCAAATAAAATAATAATAAAACATAAAGATTAGTAATGCATTATTTCAAAAATATATTTGTATTATTTTATATATTTAAATATCTTAAAATATAAAAAAATAAACATGTTATGATAAAAAAAAACATAATTAGTTTGCCTAACTTGCCTAGATAATTTGATGCCTTAAAGTCGATGCCTCCATCAGCAAGCACAGCATATGTGTGCCATACATTATGTCATCCCTATAATAGTCAAATATGCTGACAAGCATTTCTTTACTGTTTTATTATTCTCAGGGTCACAATCACAGGTAGGTGAAGACATGCATGGGCCATCAGAGTGTATGTCTGCCTTTTCCTCCTCGTGCTGGATTACAAACTGGCTTTGCACTGATTGCATGAGGTTTAGAAATGCCTTTGCCATGACCCAGTATTCTGGGTAAGTGACAGATGATCCCTCGGCACATTCTTTCTAAAAGAGCCATCTGGGCTGACTGGCTCGTGCACACTGTATAGTGGTCACAGACAATGAGGGCCCAATGGGGGAAGGGGCAGTGAGACGGATACCCACTCTTTTGTGTGTGTCTGGTGTCAAAGAATGAACACACATGCACCTGCAGCTTTTCCATCTCAAAGTCAGCGACAGGTTGGTGTAGATGGGGTCAGTGAATATTCAGGTCTTAGCTCAGACATCTGTGAATGCATCTGGGGCTATCATTCAATGTAGCATAGACACATTTTACAATACGTTTATATACGCAATTACAGGATGTAAAACTAAACACTAACCTTAAACTTGACCTCAGACACTAACCAAGTAAAAAATGCTGTAATTGTGTGGGTGTGGGCAATATGACTATACAACATCAATTAATCTAACTGACGAGTAACTACAATTCACGGATATTCATTTATATTATGATATGGTTAGTTTTGCTTTAAAGTGGTCTTCATGATATCAAAATACTTGATACCATAGGGGGAAAAACACTGAAGTTAGCGAAATAAATGTATAAAAACAGCATAAACTAAATATATATTTCTTTTTATGAAGGTGATTTAGCCAAAAGCATTTAGAGGTTTTCTCTCTTTTGTTTAATTAACACGAATGACAGACAGCAGCAATATTAGACTGCTGTCACTTTAAGAGCTGCCCTGATCCAATATACTTTTACACAAGCGTTTTCTTTCTCAGCTGTTTGCTTATACTTGCAAATATATAGTCAAGCATAGTCAATTGTGTTGCCCACTAGTGATACGCGGGTTGGGGCGGGCCATTAAAAACAAAATGAAATTAAAAATCCATGTATGTTGCGTGCAATTCCCTATAGCCTATATTACATATTTGGGAATATCTATTTTCATATTTTATTAAGTACTTTGATAAGATTAAGTCGTAAGTGACAAGACAAGTGACAAGACAAAGTGCCGAGCTACCACTGCCAGCCACAAGCGTATCAAGCGAGCGCACATTCAGCTCTGCTGCCCGGGTGCTGGAGTCCAGGCGAAATAAATGAAACCCCGGTACAGTGGATGCCTTTCTTTTTTTGCACAGCGAACGTAAAAGCACTAAATGAACATTTCCGTGTGATAAATGAAAAAAAAAAAAATGCTGGTGCGGGCGGGGCGGGTTGTAAAAATAGATACAGTGGTGCGGGCAGTCCAAATAATTTCATAAAAGCGGGACCCGCAGGTTGGAGAAAAGGTTGGCGGGACCCAACCCGCGCATCACTATTGCCCGCAACTACTGACATACATAACCAATTATGAAAGACACGGTCATAAAAGGTTTCCTGAAAGGTTAAGCCCATCTACTACACTAGATACTAGATTGCCAAAGTCACCCTAAAAAAACAGAAGAATTCCTCAAATGGGCCATCGGAGTTAGGACAGTCAGATCCATGAACATTCATCCATGCTTAAGCAAGCTCTATAATAAATCTGTACTCCAAGCAGTCTACAAAAACACTCCAGATAGACTGAGCAACAGAGGGTACATCTACGGCTCTGAACTGGGGCAAGGTCTTCAAAATGAGATTAGCATAAGAATTGAGAATTTGGGCTAATTAAGATATATAACCGGCGAGTCAAAAGCTTGTGTTGTTGCTGCATGGGAAACTGGCACACGGAAAATATGACTCAGCACACACGAAACAGACAAACGACCTTTCATGCTCCATTTCTGACATTGTTTCTAAATACCAAAACCTTGGATTTACAATTTGAACCTATGAGTCTCAGCACAGGCATATTTTATGAATAAATAAATTGCTAAGTATTTTTGAAAAGGTCTTTTTCCATAGCTTCTGGGCTGGGACTGAGACGTGGCAAACATTCCGTGGTACAGAGAGCCTTATGTCCTGAGGGAAGGTCATTAGATAAGACAAAGTCACATCTAAAATCCCAGACAGGCCAAAGAGTGATTAAGGGATATAAGCCGTAGCAAATGCACTCAGAGGTTGCACATCATCACCTTACCATGTATTTATAGCAAAACAACAGGGTTCTGTGAAAAAACGGACATGGCATGAGGTTTTGTATAATCTCTTTCTCCTCTCGTTTAGGTTTAATATGGTTTCCAACCGCATATTGTGCCGTTTCAACAAGCAGCAACAAGATGTCTTTTGAGAACAGGGTCAGCGAAGACAATAGGTGTCTTTCAGAGCAGTGTTGTAATGGAGATATTTACATGACCACAGTACACATGAAGCTAGGGGCAAATGTACTTCTTAAAAGGTCACTCAAAATATGAAACCGTATGAATTTTTTTCTTTAGAGGAATGCAAACAGAAACGGTTCAAAGACTGTGCTGGTCACTTTTTTTTCCAAGTGGTTGTACTGAATAGGGACTGAAACTTTCAAACTTAAAATATAATGGACTTACTTTTTTCTGAGTATATAACAGCTTTTTGCACTGCATTGGCATCTAAGTGCATGCTTTGCAAATAAAGTTTCGAGAGGAGCGCTGGATGAATTCATTACAGCTGGCATCGCATTATCTAATCAATCTCCTCGTTACGAATACCCAATCAAATAATTCCTGCCTACTACAAATAATCCCGTTTTCCCCTTTTTCTGCATCTGCAATACTTCAGCATTTATTCATCTTAGTTAAAGTTAATTTGAGCATTTACAAATGTAATATTAAAATCACTAGTTGTGCTTGTTAACATTAATTAAAGCATTGGTGAACTAACATGAACTATCAATGAACAACTGCATTTTTTTATTAATTAACATTAACAAGATGAATAAATAGTTAGTTAATACATTCATTAATTTTAACCAATGCCACATTATTGTTGTAAAGTGTTACCAAAATAACTCTGACACAGATCTTTTCAGCAGATTCTTGATATGGTTTGAACTATTTTTTACAGTCTGAACGATGTGTTCCTGAAACAGATTGATTCAGAATCAGTCACAGTTGTCAACAGTTCATTGGACGAGATGATCATCAATAAACAGCAACTTAAATAACTGTTTGTCACAATAACAGAAAAGCAAAAAACAGATAGTTTTAGAAGATTCATATTTTTATTATATTCCTATATTCTTGTATCCTTCTTGAAGCTTCAAATTAAATTGCATTCATTGTAAGTGCTTTGAAAAGAACAAAACATGGGCTTCAGAAGTTTACCTTTTATGTTTCCCAGTCATGCAGGTTTAAAACTACATGAGACATTTTTAATTCTGGGTGAAGTTTCCCTTTAAAAAGGCGTGCTTTTCTACCAAAGAACATCCTGTCAGAATCAATCAAGCATCAAGAATCATTTTTTAAGCCAAGTAACTTCTTGGCTCGTCTATAAAAAAGCTTAAGACAAATCCTGTACCTAGAATGCCGTAATCTCAAAATGCTGAGATGTTAAAACTCCAAAAGGCACATCAACAAAAGACTACCGGGGCGCAATACAACCAAAGACAAAACTTGAAATAACTCTTCATCCTATTCTTTTGTACTTTTAAAAGCCAATTTTCATTTCAAAGGCAGCAGGCTTTAAATCTCCCAGGGTCAAAGGAATGAATAAAGTGATCTGTAATAATTTAGCTCAACCTGCTGTCATTCAGAGACCCTGTCATCCCGGATCTGCAACTAGGGTTAATTTGGAGAATAAGGTTGTTTCATTTGAGCTGCTCAAATTGACATGCATTGTTCGCAACCCCTGCAGACAGGCACTAATTTCGATTAACGCCATAACAAGTGCTCTGATCCCATTTTAAACTCTATGTGACATCTGTCAGAGCCAATCTGCCGGCTCACATCCACATAGGTGTAATGGCCCCATTTATAATATTAAAGCAATATAAAATGGTAATGTATCATTACTATGTAATTTGATACAAACGTAAAAAAAATTATATTTTTAACATATCCCAGATATTAAAACTAGATATTTGGGTTTTTTGAGCAGCAGCACTAACGCACCTCAAAACAAGCCGACTGTTTCATAACACAAAAACTGGGTATTCAGTTTTCATGTGACCTTTCACAACCCAAAGACCAAACACTGTAATGCACTCACTTGGAAACATCCGGTATTAGAATCTACTGCTGCAGAAAATCAATTTTGCATATACTGAAACAGAAGACTTTCTAATTTTACAGGTCATTCCCGTCGACGTGATGCATACGCAAGGACGATAACGTATTTAAATGCGGGGGAAAGTATGGTACAGTGAGTGAGGGTGGTAAAAAGCTCTGTGGCTATCTGCTGAGTAACTCTAACGTGGCTGAGTTTGGAAGTGGCTGTTCTGTAAGTCTGTAGCGTGACATGGGTGCCAATGTTTTGTAAGGCCACACAACAGCCCAAGCACAGCCCTGGGAACATGATTGCACGTAATGGATGGAGCGTGTGCAGGAAAATATTAAACTCAGGGAGGACTCAAGAGAGGACAGATGTATTTAGCTCAGTACATGTTTTTGGAAACGTTGAGCATTTGTTACAATGAAAACTTTAGGCACTTTGACATACCAGAAGGATCTTAGAAAGTTGTGAATTAAACAAGAACGTTTCAGTATTCGTGATGTATAGACCACTGGACAGTGCTGGTTTACAAATTAAAATAGTGAAAGTATGAAAAGTTTGTTCAACAAATATTACTTGCTAAAACCCCACTGGGAGCAAAAGTGTCAGTAGTTGAAGAAACACCCATTAAATCAAAGTCTCTCTCCTTCTCACATACGCACACACAAAAAGCAGCAGCTGTCACCCCTTCTAAATTTAACAGAAGCGAGCTGACAGAGTAGGTGTGTTTACACAGGGTGTCCTCATATTGTGCACAGCAATTTAACACTGCCTCCATCCATCTCGCAGTATTCCTCAATTACTACCGCAAATAAAACTGCTCATCCACCAGGGAGCCGTCAGTGCATTATGATCAACTATCTCTGACAAAACAGTCAAAAACTAAATAATGCAGGCCCTTAGTTATTACAGTGTCAGAGCTTAAAGTAACAGAGCTGCTACTGAAGTATTATTACTTCATTCTGCATTTGGAAACAAACTACAATAGAGACACACACTGAAGTGCACAGGGACAATCCTATCAAAACCGACCCCCTCGGGTTGACTGCTGTCTATAAGCCACAAGCACCATGCTAAGAAAATCATTGTAAATCAGCCAGATAAACACCTGGGCCCCGCTTCGTTAATGAATTGGTACCTAAGAGGAAATTGCAAGTCCTGTCCATTGTTCAAATGAAAAACAAGATCATTCAACCATAAAATATCAGTTCTGTCTTTATTTGTGCAGCTTCATGTCATTCCAAATCTGTTAGCATTCTTATTTGAAGAGAAAAATATGATTATATATATATATATGAATTTTCGTGCAAAGATTACTTTGACTTGGAATGTATATAATAGTCATATTAAAAAAATCATAATTTGTGAGATATAAAGACAAAAGTGTAACATAAATAGTAATTCTGACTTTGTAACTCACAACTGTTTAATTCATAATTCATAAATCATAATAATAAAAAAATTACTTTATTAGTTGTAATTGCAAGCTTATTTCACGTAATTCAGTGAAAATTTCCAATTTACATCTACTGATTCTGACTTTAGAATTTGCATGTTAGTTTATATTATGCAATTGCGTGTATATAAATTATGACTTTATAACTCAATTGTGGGTTTGTATCAGGCAGTTCTCAGAATTACGAGATGTAAACTGACAATTGCGAGAAAGAGTCACAATTAGCTTTTTAAATTTTTTATTCAGCGGTGAAAACGAGCTTCCTTTTATATCAACTTTGGTCTTAGTAAGGTATTTTTAGGCCATTATTAAAATAATTTGCATCCACCTATA
>JAUYWG010000064.1:9381963-9399379 GCA_034779775.1 Enteromius afrohamiltoni | reverse complement strand
CTAAAGAGGTTTAAGATGGTTATTCTTCATGCAAGTGTCACTGATAACTAAACAAGGGTCAGTTTTAGTATGAGAAAGTGTGTCAGAAAGAGGAAACACAATGGACTTTGGTTTACATCAGCTCATTATAAAGAATCTGCCTGAGGGATTTGGGGGTATGTAAATGTTTTCATAATGCAGACTCCCTGTCTGTTGCAGGCAACTAACTCAGGCACCATATTAAAGAAAGCAAAGTATAGGATGCATGGAAAAGAGAATAAGCATGTTTTGCAATGACAAACGCTGTCAGAACCACCTGTGAAGAGCACAGAGGCATGCATATCGGACGCTTACAGAATGCATGCACAGCTTATTCAAGTGCTGAGAACGAAGCAAACATTCAACTGCTTTAAACTCATGGCAGATTTCAATTTGCCTTTTCTTGCCCCAAGTGCTTTACACAAATTGTGATGGGGTTTGAAATAATTGGAACAGGGAGATGCCAGAAAGAAATTTTGACACAATAAATTGTTCGTTTTATGATTCATATTATTTTTAGCAGCATGTTAGTTGAAGTCTGCGAATCAAAACTCGAACAAAAGTCTGATGTATGTACTTATTATAAATACTGAGCTATTTTTAACTAAAATATCTTACAGAACGAAAAGCACAAGGTATTGCAATCATTGCATTATCATCATTTAAATACAACTGCATTATTATAATCCTAATCAACCCATTTAATGCTTCATACAAGATAAGGAACGAAACTACAGTACAAGAAAAAAAGCTCTTTAGGGTTTATATTCTGTTTTCAGATATCAACATAACAAAAAATGTTTTCCTAGCCGTGAAGTTTCAAGGGAGAAGAAAAACCTCAGGCATTCAGAATACAGAGAAGCCAGTTGTTTTGTGTCTGTTGCTCTCAGTCATATCCAGCTCACTGAACTAGCTTCAGGTGTAAGCGGTGATCAATACTTTGACTTTAAGGCTGCTTCCAAAGACGGCGTGTGCATGTTCACTAAAGCATTATCACCCATCAAAGCCTGTTTCTGCATCAGTGCTGTGCTTCTTTTAAAGATGCTGTCTGGGAGTGTGTACAGCTGGGGGTTATAGTCAGGCGGGTGTTGTCCCAGACAGAGGGTCTATCACTGCCCCACTTACTCACCAAGCTGTAGATAAAGTGTTTCTACAAAAAATTTAAATCGCTGGTCTGTCCCAATCAATCATGCAACTAAAGCAGCTGTGTTTTCTCAAAACCTGTCACTATGCACACTCCCAGCATGCTTCGTATTTTTATGGTTACCATGGTTATGATTTAACATGTTGATAATAGCAAGATTATTTAACACTGATGTCACCTTTTTCAAGTATGGAAAGGTTTCTCAACAAAAGTGCACCCAAAGAGGCTTCATACAAATTCGTCAGCATGCTCACTCACAGGAAGGAAGGAATAGGATTTGAAAAAGATTAAGGATAAAGGTATATGACAGAGGAAAGAACAAGGGTCACGTGATCATGTATTACCCCCGCCGTATATACTACACATAGCCGGTGTTCACTGACGAGCTGCACAAAAACATGTTCATTATCAGCGTGGATTTGTGCAGCTCGTCATTGAACAACGGCTGTGTGTAGTATATACGGCTCAATGTGAAATCACACAGCTGATGGCTTTTACATTACCGCTAATTACATGACCGGCTTTACTGACAAAACTCACAAACAGATCGACCGATTGGGATCGGGACATCCCTATTCAGAACATTAGAAATGCTAGTTCGTCCAGTGAGAAGCGTTCCGCGGTGCAAAAATAAGTGCGCGCTAAAAAAATTGTACGCGTTATTTTTGTGTAATTAATTAATCTAAATTAACACGTTAAAGTCCTGGCCCTAATTTAAATTACTAAAAACTTAAGTAATTCAAAAATTACTAAAAACAGGTGTGTATGTTTCATATTTATTTAATACTTTACTGATATATTACGAACTATAAATCTATATTTATGTATTTTTTTTAACATAAAATTAAAAAAACATCTAGTGTGTATATTTGATATTTATACAGTTTTATGTACAGATATTTATAATATTTAAAATAATCACGTCATATCAT
The DNA here is from genome assembly GCA_034779775.1 of Enteromius afrohamiltoni. Lineage (NCBI taxonomy): Eukaryota > Metazoa > Chordata > Actinopteri > Cypriniformes > Cyprinidae > Enteromius > Enteromius afrohamiltoni. The sequence goes on along the minus strand of JAUYWG010000064.1, from coordinate 9,397,285 downwards.
ATATTTGTTTACATATGCATCTATATGTTTGTTTATGAATATAAATAATTTCTATAAAATAAATACTAAAAAAATATATATGTAAAAAAAATATGACACTGTTAACAGTGATATTAGAAATTAAAGGTCACACTTTCAACAAAAGCAAAAACAGAAACATAAAAGTAAGGAGATAATGACACAAAACTGCAAAGAGGTTTCTTACCAAGGTAGAGGGAAGCGTTCTCCTTCTTCACGTTATCATCCAGGTACGTTGGTCCCAGCGTGTAGATAGGAGTGGATCCCATGCCCACCAGGACCTGGGCGCAGACGAACAGGGCAACATATATGGAGTGATCGTTGCCCTCTTGGTCCCTTGGACAATACGACACATCCAGAGCATCCCTCCTGCTCCCATTCCCAGTCGAGCACAGGCCCTCGTTCCCCGTGGACGAATTGACCTCTTGGATTTGATAGGGTGGAGAGATGAAATGCGGAAGGGAGAACAGAGCTGCTCCCACTGCAATGAACACCCCTCCTACCGCTAGCCAGCGTGGCCTCTGGCCTCGACCCCCGAAATAACTGATGAAGACCACCACCAGAAGACTTCCAATGTCAAAGCAGCTAACCAGCAATCCTGATTCTGAACTTCTAAGACTGTATCTCTTCTCTATAGTGGTGATGACACTACTAAGGTAGCCAGAGACCATCAACGACTGGATGAACGTCAGGTAACACATACAGAACAGAAAACACCTAGAGTCTGACAGAATCACCCTTACGTACTTCCTCACAGGAAAGCGGATGAATCTTGCCAAGGAAAAGCCTATTTTTTTGCCACCTGCTCGGTTGGATTCAGTTCTCATAGAGCTGCTGAGACCCACCATACTGGACATGGAAGGGGAGAAATCTGTCCTGGTGGGTGAATCCAGTTCACTCGAGTCTCCTTTCTGCTGCAGCTCACTGAACGGCAAGCGCTGGTCGGTATTTACTAAAGCCTGCGTTGTACTGACCAGCCTCGGTTCCAATGACTCATTAATGGTAGGACACTCTCCGTTAAGAACGGGCAAACTTTTGGATTTGTAGTAACCACCCGGATCGCCGTATTGTCCCTGGAAGTCACAGACTTCCAGAGATTCAGATATTTCACTCCTAGTCTCATCGTTATAGGATGAAGTCATTTTGGCTTTATGCAGTCAATGCAAGCAGATTATACTAAGATCATAAATAAAGTTATTCTACAGATTAGACACTGAATAAACTGATTATAGATGATTAGATTTCCAACCATGATCAATCTGTATACAGCTAATTTTCTTATTCCTCATTCTTATAAGTCATAACGTGGTCATATAATATACATTCGATATACTATATAATAGTTCAACTGTTGTATCAGTTTCTCCTCTTTCATAAGCATAGAAAATGCAAAAAAATCATCTATTTGAGCACACATTGAATGATATGATCTCTGGTCATGGTGCTGAAATGATTCTTTGTAGTTCAGCGAGTCAGAATCCTAAAGGAAATGGAAATAAAGACAAACTAGCGTTAATATTTGTTTACTAACTGTTTAAGAAGGAGCACAAACAGCGTACAGATCCTGTCATTTGTTTCGTTTAGTCGAGCTGTTGTCTGTTAGATTAGTGCTCGAGCAAGACAAAGAATAACAGTTCACGTGCGACGGACCACTGATAAAACACTGTGAGGACAATTAAAAACCGTGTCAACCTGCTCCAATTCTTCGTTTAGCCAACACAACTAATTCCCCACCTAACGTTTACGAAGTCACGACTTTATACATAAGTGTAAGTATAGTACAATATACTATCAGTCCAAATACTGATGCTTTCTTTGAATTCGTTTACAGCTCGACTCTAAGCTGTAATTAAAACAACGAGACATAGCTATAATAACGAATAGTGAAGTGAATAAAGACTAGTTTACTTACAGGGGGAGAGGTAGCGAGTTGTTGTCCTCGACACGGACAGTGAGTGAATGAGATTGCGGATTTGATGAAGGGGCTGACGGAGCCCTCCGAGTGCATGCTGGGAAATGTAGGCTTATTTCCCTACGTGACGGATGTTTTACATTTGTTTTTTAAACTAGCCTATCCCTATTTCTTGACCTCGAAAACCACAATTCGTGATGTTTAGAAGGAATAATTGTTTCATTAATTTTTAATAAAAGTTTACTTTGTGACAACATGCCCCAATAATTGTCACAACGCAAGTTGATAGTGTATAGTGTATCACAGTCATCAAAATGTGTCCAATAATTAAATAACTAAACTAACAAACAACAAAAACGTTAATCTAAACGCTTTTAATAAACAGTATAAACAGTAAAATATTATGATAAAACAACGATAAACCAAAAAATTAAATAAAGTTTGAGAATGTATTTAAATGTGAAAACTGATTTCTTCAGAATTCTTTACCAAATAGAACTTTTCAAAGAACTTTAGTCTTTACTGTCACTTTCGGTCAATTAAAATGTTTACTATATTTAAAATGTTTCTTGACCATGTATTATGTGCAGTAGCAGCAGTAGTACTATGCAGACTTTTTAAATTTCTATGAACATATAAAGGTTTTAAATGTTTTACAAATACACAGCCTGTACTGTGTAACTGTAGCTTCTTCATAAAAAACCCTGACAAAAGGTAAAACCTGATCTGCTGGTCTTAATGGAGTCCCTCCCATCCAGATGTCTAAATGACCATTGAACCATGTCTTCGGGCAGCTTTTTTTTTTTTTTTGTGTCAGTCAGCAGCTTACTCCACAAAAAAACAAAAAGTCTAAAAACGTGTATCTGGCAGCTGATGAAGTGTCCAATGAAAGTCTGAGAGAAGCATGTTGATCATCTTCAAATGAAATGGCAAAAGTTGCAACAAATGCATGGTTGAATGCTGGAAGTTTTTGCTTTGAGTCATGTCTCAGTGTCGTCTCCTTCAGTGAGAACACCCGTAATTACTTTCCCACATCTCTCTTAAGATGTACTCATACATACACTGGTGAAATGAGTACAGTAACTCCACCTGGTGGTCATATGCGTCTATTACATCAAACAAAAACTAAAAGAAAACTGTAGCTTGCTGCAAATGAAATACTTCTATTTTAATTAACCAAGAACATTTTAATGTGGATTTCGATTACTTTGTGATTAATTCGAATCCTTAAATAATGTTTTAATGTTTTTATGACGTAAAAACAAATAAATTGTGTAGTCAACACGAACTACCCTCTAGTGGCAGACTATTTCTGTTGTAAAATTACACTGTAGTAATGCAGTTTATAATAAACGAAAAACAGATCACGTCATAATCGGAAATCTAATGCCTAGTATTTAAAACAGTAATGTCTGCAAACGTAATTTGCATGCAACTTTGAACTCTTAAGCACGTTAAAAAAAGTGCAAAGCGATTTACACTATTTATCCTATTAACATTCAATTTTAACACTATATTAATAAAGTTAATAAATTAAACCACTGCTACTGTAACTTAAATTGTATTGTTGTCAAACCTGACTAATCTTTCTTACATAAATACAAGTAAATAAAACTGTTTCTGCAGCCTTTCTGAAGTGCATATATTTATAGAGCATTCTTGGCAGAATGTTACTAACGGCTTGACTTATTCAGCATTAAGCACTCAGCCCAGGACATGGACTAAAATAGAGAACATGTGGAGATGTAGAAAACAATGTTTATGGCTAGAAAGGATCAAACTAATCACAAATTCCACAAGTATGAAATAAAGAGCATATTCTTCACATGTTCATACCTTTTGCTCAGCTAGCTTATTTTCTGATCCTGGAAGGCAGAATTGCATCTTCTACTGTACACCCAAATGACACTAGATAACATGAACTGTAAAAATCTTTACTTTGCAGTACATGTATTTTCAGTTGCAGTGTACCATAAGTGTCAATTTTTAAAAATGTAAATTTCATTAAATTGTACAATTCAGTTTATTGATGAAAGGTTAGAGGCACAATGTAGGTGAAACAAATGCTTGGCAGATTTTTATTTCAAAACAGCTTCTTGGCTTTCCAGAAGCCAGAATTGTTTTAACACCACTGGTTAAAAAGTAATGTAATATTTGTAAATTTGGCAGGTCATCTCATATTCAAACAATTTTTACTTCATAAATGAATTTAGACATCGCAATTCTAAAAAGACAGGACGAAACTGGTCAGAAAACTCTGAATAAATGCCCATCTCACATTCTTCACAAATGAAACAAGCTAATTTAAAGTAATAACTTTTTGTTAGTTAGTGAAAATGTTTGTCAACCATGATAAAAAGCACTTATGGTGAATGCCCGTCTTACATTATATGAACTGAATGCAGCTGAACTAAACAACATTTGTGAGAGAACTATTTCACCAACAAGTCAAACCATTGAACCCACAATCCAAGTGTATAAAACATGTTCAAGCAGTGTTTTAAAGTGTAAACAGTGAACCGAACCTAACAAGCTGAAGTAAACATCAAAGAAAACACCAATGATCCTCAATAATGAAAGCAAATCCAACAAAAAATGACTTGTGTTGGGTGTCAACATGGAGTTGTCTAAAGAGACTGCAGAGGTCGAGAAACATGAAAAAAGTGCATCAAATATCTGGGGAAACAATCTGTATGTGGTTATTTAACGCTATTTTACGAAGCTGCTAATTCGTATGACCTCACTCGTAGGAATTGTCTATATCCCAGTGTCTACATAGGTGAAGGTAATTATAGTAAATATAGTATGATTTAGAAAAAAATCTTATGAGTTTGTATGAGTGAGGTTGACAAATTCAAACGAATTAGCCAGCTTGTAAAATACCCAATGTGATGGTTACACCATTTCAACCTGTTTCTTAATTAAAAATATATTAAAACCTTACTTTGATGGTGTTTTCCTACTTGAGATTTAAAACCAAACCCAACATTTAAAATGCATCTGATACTTTACCTCTACATTTTTATATATATATATATATATATATATATATATAATATGTATATACATATTTTTTTTTTACAAAATACATAACACTGATTCTAATAAATGGAAGCACCTGTAAAAAATAAAATAATTCATTGGATTATACAGGAGAGCAGTCCATGCTCCATGGGGTTAGTGTCTCTGAGTTGGCTGACTTCACAGTGTATGGCAGCAGTCCTTTCTCAAAAGGGGTTGGTCCCGAGGCGCTACCCTCCGAGTCCTGAAGGTCCCTGGGCTCGTGGGTAAAAGGCTTGACACTTTCATTCCACTTCTCCTGTGGGGTGTCACTCCGGGCTGGAGGAGTTTCTCCAGCGGGCTCTGGGGGTCTGGCTGGCTGTGAAGAGAGGGGAAGGTAACCCTGGGCCTGAAAAATGTCGTCCCCCTCTTCCTGCAGGTGGGTATCCAGAATTTTTGAGTTGCGCAACAGAAAGTCATGGCGGGTCTCCAGTTCAGTGACGCCGTTGCCACTAAACGTCATTCCATCATTGTCCAACTCGTTTTCCACCTGTTGAACCCAGGTGTCTCCTCTGGGAAGCATGCTTGGTTTCGCTGGGCGACCTTCTGGGAGTTCATTAAGAGACTTTAAGTGGCTCTTTTGAAGAGTTTTGGGGGTCGGACCTTTCGAGGGACTTTCGGTGACAGGAATCGGGGGCCGTTCCTTTTGGATTGGGAATCCAGCACCGCTGGCCTCCTCCAGGACCCCGGAGCCCAGCTCAGCCAGGGGGTCAAGCTTATCGGTTTGGTTGAGTGTCTTTAAATTTCTCAGCAGTGCAAACATACTATCTACATCCTTCCAAAAGTTCATCCAGTCATTCAGGTCGGGACTGTAGTTGCGTCTGTGTTCGTACAGACTCTCATTTACGCTGTACAAATCTGCCAGTCCTTGCCAGTCGATGTCCTCAGTAAAATTGGGCAGCTTAACCTTTGTGGACGTCCCAGGCTGGTTGTGTTCTGGGAAATGAGAGGGGGGGGAAGTGAGAGAAATCAGTAAGGGTTGATGATTGTCACAAAGAAAAGCATTTGCTTTAGAATGAGTCTAAAACATGCAGTTATTCCCAGCCTACTTGTACTGAGGGGTCTTGAATTAGTGCCTCAAACACCACTGCAGTGCCTTTTTAGACCAATAGAAAAGCTCTATTCTGAAGCAGTAAAGCAGTGTGAATGCAAATCAAGGCAACAAGTGTCCCTCCAAACAGACTCCCAAAACCAATACATCATAAATAATGATTGCGCAGACAGACTGAAAAACTGTGCAATGAGGTTCAAACCAAAATGAAACATCCAACGAGAGACTGAAAAGATGGAAAATCCTGGAACCAAGAAATCAGCAACCCAAAAAAACTAAATATGAGGCTGAAAGGGGTGGGCGAGATGTAGAAAATGAAATACTGCAAAAACAAAAGCGTGTTAAGGGAGTGCGAGAGAATTAAATGAGCATTCCCAGAGCGGGTCAGGCAGTAACTGATGGCCTAGGAGACACGGGCCGCACTGAACCAGAACTGTCACTCAACTCTGGGTCTATGGAGATGTTGGTGTGCAGCTTGGAGAACTACTTGAGAGTGGAATGAGAACAGAAATGTGTTTATATGGTCTCAAAGACTCACAGGAATGAAAGGCTTGGCCTCCTCAACTTTGACCATTTTCGATGCTGCTGTTGCCTGGTAAGCAGGTAAGCCAAAAAACAGATGTCAAGATAGGTGTGAATGAGAAAAATGTAAGAAAAAGTCTGAAATATTGATGTTCTGTGGGCTTAGAAGTCCTCACTAAATGATTTTTATGAATAGACTTGGATGTAAAATTTTTAGTTTAGGAATACATAAAATGCATAAAAACAACAAGCAATTTGAGTTAAAATTAGAAAGTTTTAGAATTATAGGATCATTCCTCTAAGACGTTTTAAATATTAACGTTCATGTGATTTTTAAATATACTTGAATTGTTAGCTCAACCCAGCATGCAACCACACACTTAGCTCAATGAAACATGGCGTATTAGTGGAAACAAGCTGCCCATGCAGTTATTTCAAAAGCCAATGAGGGATTCAAAAAGTGTGGATACCTGTGTTGATCATAGCTTCCTCCATCTTTACTTCCTGATCAGGAAAATAAAAGAGTTTCAAATGTTAAATGTCTATTTTGATAAAAAAAAATAAATAAAAAAAAATCACATTGAAGTTCTTCATGCATAACCCCCAGCTCCTGAGGAGAGGTTTTGTTAGATTAAAGACACAAAGGAATGAGGATGTGAAAGACATGTATATAAGTCCTCGGATGGTCCTGAAGAAAAAGATGGTAAGTGTAGTGTTAAGAATGGAATGAAGGTTATACGATGACATTGTTAACAGTGTTGCATGACTTAAGGTCCCAAACAACATGAGAATATGTCAACATGCAGACTAATATGCATTAACATGCACCTATTTTTGTACATCATCTATTCATGCATGGATGTGTGTGTTCACACCAAAACTTTTCTTACATTGAAGACAAAAGTAGAAATTTAACAGAATGTTCATGCTGCTCTTTTCCATAAAATAAAAGTGAATTGTAACTAAAAACTGTAAATATCCAAAAACTACAAGCGGTCCATTAGATGTCATCTTTCAAGTAATCTGAAATCATATTACGGTTTTGTGTGAGAAAAAAAAAATCTGATAAATGTTTGATGATGAATGTATGATTTCAGAAGACTTGGTGCTTTGGACATTCACTTTGCACGGAAGAGAGTTTTGTTTCAATGAAAGAGAGTCAGTCATACAGATCTGGAACAACATGAGCATGAGAACATGCTGAATTTATTTTGGGGCAAACTGTGATTTTATTAAAAACCAAAACCATTGTTTTTGCCCCTGAAACACAGGTGCTGACCTCACTATTGATTTAGTTGTTGAAAAGCCATGACAACTTGTATAAATCAAAATATTTAATAATACAAAAGCCTTTATATAACTGTTTTTTTTTTTTATGAGGTCATTATGATGAGTCAGTCTCCCCTCAAAGAAAATTATAAACGGTTTTCAGAATATTGAAAATATCAATGGTCCTGGCCACAGCAGGTTTTAAATTGCCAAATACCCAATGTTACAGAAAGCTCTTCCTTCCCAGTAATGAACAGAAAATAATGCTGCAAGAAACCACAATTCCACTGAATATTAAAAAACACTCAGAGATGAATGTGTGTCAATATATAAGTTTATAATTTTAGAATTTCAAAAAGTTACACAAAAGTACATAAACACCCACAAACATAAAAGCATCTCTTTCACGGGAGATCATCTAGTCTGGCATTCACTAGGAACAGAAAAAAAAATGCAAAAAGATTATGTGATTGCTAGGCTGCTGGAATATTATAGTCCCCTGGTGAGGGAATAAAATGGAAAATATTAAATGGAAAAAAACGAGATGAGCAGATAGTTTAGAGAGAAACCGAACTCAGTGACCAATCCATCATCCACCATTAGATATTGTGCCACATGGCATGCATCACCCCGTGTCAAAGTAATCCATGCTAGACCAAGTTTTGTTAAATATTGACTACTTTCCTCTCAACTTGGACAATGAAGTATTGGCTAAAAAAAAAGTGTGTATCACCCTCTATTAAACCATGCAATTTCTCATGTGAGCACTTACGGTAAATACCTGCTGAAGAAAGCCTAAACCAGCCTAAGCTGGTCTGATGGTTGGTGTTTTAGGCACTCAATATGGTCAGGTTGGGAGACCATTTGAAGACCAGTAGACCAATAAACCAGTTAGGGTGGTTTAATCTGGTTTTTCAGCAGAGATGTATTTGAAACTTCCAGATCTTGATGTTAAAAACATCTCGGAAGCAAAAAAATAAAGGTGTGCTAACATGCATCATCCCTCATTTCACACAGAAAAGGTGCTGCAGAGACCGGAAAGGAGTTTTACCTGCATCTAAACCTTTAGGCCTTGGGTTGCACTGCTTGTGGCCCTGACAGCTCCTCATTTCCATCAGCTGTGAATGCAGTTGGCTCAAAACATCCCTCTCCACTGTATAAACTGCGTTGGTTAACTGCAAAACATAATATACACTTACCGTTAGCTGTTTTTGCCAAGTGCAAGATGTTCCTGGATCAACATCTCTGTTGACCCTGGGACAACATTGTTTCTTCAAATCTGATTGGTTAATCACAGTTTACAGTTTTTGTGAAGTTTAGGCTTACAATCAGTGTTTGCTGCTTGTACTCCATTGTCCGTTATCTATCATTAAATATGATTTTAGGCATTAGTCATGGGTAAGGGTAGATTTAGGTGTAGAGATATGGTCCAGACTATATTTTTGCATTAAAATGTTGTCCCAAGGTCAACAAAGTATGTTGCAAAATCAGGACGTGCATACACTTATTGAGTCAGCTATTGTAAGTGCTGTATTTATAGATAATGTCTCTTCTTCCTGTAAGAGCATGCTATTATCTTACAGGTTTTTTTTTTTTTTTTAATTATGGCCTTCTATAACTTTTAAACAAGAAAAAAGATGGATCAAAATTTAACATACATCCCAACATCTCAGACTTAGAGCAAAAAAACACATCCTCACCTGGTATGGGTCACTGTTTAGATCAAAATATTCCAGGAAACCAGTGGCAAATTCACAGAAGAGTGTGTTGTGAGTTTCATTTATAGTTCTCAGACACCAGTATGTGTTGTTGTTAGAGCTTGTGCAGGCACAGAAGCCACCCACTATAGAAAAGATAATTTTTTGTCAATGTATTTAGTATTGAAAAAAGTCAATACGAGTAGCAAAAAGTCAATGAACAATTCCTTACAGTTCCAGAAGGGGGCGGTCTGCCAGTGGTCATTATTATGCGTGAAGCAGGTGAGGCCAGGAAGACTGCAGTCATCACCCTTCTTTTGCCTCTTCCTCTCCTTCCTCTCTTTCTTCCTGCGGCGGATCTCATTGTAGAGCTGAGTTTTGCTGTCCACTTCCTGCATGGCCTCTCTGGTGGCATAAATAAATCAGACATTAGTGCCATGGTGAAAGGGAATTCCATCCCTGATGAATAACACAATGATGAGGGAGTCAAACCAGCAAGCTCTGCATATAGATGGGGTCAGAGGTCATGAGAAAGTGTAAGGATTGGGTACACGCCACCTCCCCTAAAAACCACAGGATTCTTGTCCTATTTTCAGACCAGGGTGTTTCATAATATGTGACTTTGTGGTTAATTGTAATGATGTGTTGATGCACTTTAAATGAATTTTTATGTTTATGGGTAGAAATGCTTCTGAAAAGGGGCTCTAAATTGAATGACCCCATCAGAACCGTGACCCACGGGCTGAAAAAACAACATGTGGCCTACATATGCATGCTTGCAACAATTCACATTTAACAGGATGAAATAAGAACTGTTGGATTCAATTACAAAATTATTTGAATTTAGTGGCAGTATTGTCAATGTGACCCGTACTACACAGTCAATAAAGTGTGTTAGACATGTATTGGGACATAAATCCAACACTTAATCTCAACAGGATACTACAGACGACAGACAAGTTGACGAGGCACGGACACACGTACAGACACGAGAAGCACTCACTTAAAGGGATGGAGATGGTCATTCCTATTCTTCAATCTTTCGGGTTTGTTTTTCTGCTGTCTCTCTTTGCTAAAGTAGCTGGTTGTAATAAGGAGAGAACAGTACTCAATTCAATGAGTCCAGCTGGAATTTCTAAAAAGGTCTTTAACAAACTCAGTCTGATTCACAAAATACTGCCGTTTAGATTTAAAATGATTGATTTATTTAAGCAGAACTGAGAAAATCAGTGTGTTATTAAGGACAACACCTAACCTATTTTTACACTACTATTCAACAGCTTTCTTTAATAAAAAAACATAAGTGTACATTTTTTGAAAAATGTAGATTTATACATCATCAGAAAGCTCTATAAATAAGTGCCCCATTGATTTATGGTGTGTTAGGACAATATGTGGTTGCGATATGACTATTTGAGAATCTGGAATATTGAGAAAATCGCTTTTAAAATTGTCCAAATTAAGTACTTAGCAATTTTTAATATAGTAATCAAAAAGTATGTTTTAATATATTTACAGTAGGAATTTATTAATGTCCTATAAATTTTTTGCATAAAAGAAAAGTCAATCATTTTGACCCATACAATGTTTGTGGTCCTGGGCCCCTGTGATGACAAAGCTGTATTTTTCTGCAGCCATTATTTTAGTCTTCAGTGTCATGTCATATCCTTCAAAAATCATTCTACTATGCTGATTTGGTGCTGAATAAACATTTTGCATTATAAATGCATTATATTTGCATTATAAAAAGTTGTGTTGCTTATTTTTGAGGAAGCTGTGACAGATTTTTGTGTAATAACGTAAAATCAGTTCTATTTGTTGCACTATTAAGTATCTTAAAGTATATTTAGTATCTTAAAAATCTTCTTGAGCCCAAACCTTTGAATAGCAGTGTATATAGAGAAATAAAACAAGAGAGATGAGCAGTGGAGTGATGACCAATTATTGTCCGCTCAGATTTGCCTCAAACTGATCCAGTTATCATCATCCAACAAGGAATTGCCTAACAGAGATAAATGTCAACTGACCTCTTCTTTCCACAGTCACACTCATCTGGTCTCCTCCTCTTTAAATGGCCTCTAACCTCACGCAGTTTTTTCATTTTATCCTGGAGCAGTTCAATCTACGGGACAAGTGTATAAAATGAGCATAATGTGGTTCAAACAGCTGTAATCTTAAAGATAGTACAGGACAGTGCGTCTCACCTCTTGGTCCACAAAGTTCTTGTGGTCTTTCCACGCTCTGGAGGACTGGTAAATCTCTCTTTCACAATGAACCGTGTCATTCATTAATATGAAACACCTGTGATTCCAAGGTAAAATGAACAACAAATGAGCAAAACACACATTACATATAATAATACTGAACTCAGTATAGGTGACCTAAGGTTTGAAATTCTTACTTATGTGTGACTTTAAGAGAATTGGGGTATCCCACAGCATTAGTGTCATCTGACTGCATCTCCTCAGATCCGTCATCGGACTCCAAGCCGAAGTCCGAATCAAAACCTCCCTCGGGTTCCTGTTGCCGTTTACTGATCTGTCGAGGCTCAAGGGGGGTTTTGTCATCAGCCTGCAGGTCCACATCATAGATTTCACCCTCAAACTCCACTGACAGGGATCTGGCCGGCCGAGTGTGAACAAAGCGGGGTCTGAAGCCTGAGGGAAGACATCAGCGTCAGCTAGACATACTTAAATATTTATATGTCAAAGTTAAATGTTTATATACATATTGCTAGAGCTCATAAAATTTTCTCCAGGAGAATATAGTTAAAAAAAACATGCCACTTCAGCTTATCACCAATAGATGGCACCAAAAAATATGAGTTATCTCACAATCATGGAATTGAAGAGAACAAATAATTACAAGTATTTAAACAACATTTTCAGAATTATAACAGCTAGTTTCATTTGGGCAGTTTTTGTATGAAGTGTATATATATATATATATATTTTTTTTTTTTATTAAAACATTTAGCCTGAAACATTTAGCCATTATGCCTAAATTTTAGAAATAAATTTTAAATCATTAAAATAGAAAAATAATTATTTTAAATTGTCATAATATTACTGTCTTTAATGTATTTTAAAGAAATTAAAAATAAATACATTAAAAACATTTAATCCCAAATTTAAAAGAAGTCTAAATTACTTTTGGAAAATATTTTTTATTTAGTTCTTGGGTGTTCAACTTAAGACATAAGAAGTTTGTAGCTTGTCAAGACACCGTTTCAATGTTCAGTGCTTTAATAGTGAAGAGTCGGGTTCTTCCCAGTGACTCAAAAGTTTTGCATCTTTCCACTCCATTGATTTGCTAATTAATCATTCCTAGGTTAGATCATTAAACCAGTAGGTGGCAACAAGTTACTTTCAGTCCTAGTCTAAAATGTCCACTGTTGTCTATACAGTCATGAATAGACCCCTTCCTTTAACTGTCTATCCTCCTTATTTGACAGCATATACTTACGTGGATTACTGCTCTGAGTGAACTGTCTCTGTGCCCGCCGCGCTGCCTTGGCTGTTTTGTAAGGCCGGTCTCCACAGTGGCAGTCTTTATCGTGGCTGTCATAGCTTCGAGAGCGCAGACTCCTCGCCCTCTTCTTGGATCCTTCCTTCAGCGCGCCCTTACACTTCTGCAAACGCCACTTCCCACTGACCTCCTCCACACAGTGCCATTTCTGTAACAAAAAAGGAAGGAATTCAGCTTGAGGGCAGACATTTTTTTTCTGGCTAACCACTTTGTGCAAGGGCCGCCTCATTTGCATGACCACAGCTGTTTTTCTGAATGAAATTAATCTTCTGTCTGTGAACGGCGAGTTTAGCGGTCAAACATCTGCATCTGTAGAGTAATCCCATTAATTCACAATCACACGGCACAAGAGCCTCCTCACAATTCTTTCCCATAAAAAAGCAATTTGGACTTAATCTCCTAATTTCGCAGAACTGTTTGCTTTGCAAACTGACCACAGCTCAGACATGTGCTCACAACTATGGGAAACCATATCCAAACAATGGCCACAACCCTGTTCTGATTTCCTGTGAAGCTCTGGAGTGCCGTCATTGAGTTTATGTATCTGCGGGTGATACTGTATCTGTTCGCAGCGTGGATATTTGTTTGAAGGGCGGTAAACCAAAAAAGAAGTTTGCCAAAGCTTGCTTGAGCACTTTCACTCATTTAGTTCCTCCAGACAGAGTAGCCAAACACACTAAAACACGTTGAGCATTTCTTGTACCCCCCCTACCCCCACCACACACACACACACACACACACACACACATAGAGACTGGCTCCAAATAGCCAGAAGTCAAACAGACATAAGCAAACAGTGCCACGGCCAACTATGTGAAGCCTCACTACTTGAATGACGGACTTAGACTCAGGAAGAAACAGGCATAAACTTTCACACAGGCTCAATCAAACACACTGCCCTCATTGACCTCGCTGCAGGCAGTAGCACTGTGTTAATGCAGTCTTTGCAAGGCTTTTTCAACACATTCCTACTAGTCACAGAAAAAAAAAAAAAAAAAAAGTATATTGGAAAACCAGACACTGATACTCTATTCAAGCTAAGACTTGAGCTGGAAGTACTGTAGTAGACCATAACTACAAGTTTTGTCTGTGCTCAACAATTAAACCATGACAGTCTTCCAAAAGAGTGCATTTCACAGGAAAACGGTGTTATGCTACCATACTTATTGAAAACATCCAGTCATCGGGTCAGTAAGATTTTTTTTTATATGCTCAGCCACTATTCTTGTAGCTTCGTAACATTAAGCTTGAACCACTGATGTCACATGGACTATTTTAACAATGTCCTTATCTTTCTGGGCATTGAACTTGTCGGTTGTGTTGCTGTCTATGCAGAGTCAGAAAGCTTTTGGATTTCTTCAAAAATGTCTTAATTTGTGTTTGAAAGATGAACAAAGGTCTTACGGCTTTGGAACAACAATTACTAACAGAATTTTTATTTTGGGGTGAACTATAACTTGAATAATGCATTTAAACTGTAAAACAAGAGACATTTGTTAAAGGGGTAGTTCACACAGAATCTAGAAGTTCCAAATCTGCTGAACACAAAGGAAGATATTTTAATGAGAGTTTGTAACCAGGCTGTTTTGGGTCACCACTCACTTCCATAGTTATTTTCTTCTCCTACTATGAAAGTGAATGGTGACAGCCTAGTGAACTATTCCTTTAAGAACGCAAATAGCATCAATTCTGATTTCATGTCGAATTTAACAAAGAATTCAGTTGTTTTCTATTTCTTCAGCTTTGTTCTGGCAGGTGACTGGACCAAAGAAGACTGAAGGCCATATGTTATTCTGACAACTTTTCTGCATTCAATCAAATTTCCAGACAAAGTGTTGCAGGCAAACACTTAACTTGACCATAAAAAGAATCTGGTTCGCATTACTGCAGTCCTTGAAATACTGTCTGCATTTATGCTACCTGAAATTGTACCAATTTGTAATGTTCAGCTCTCTCTGATTCATTGCCACGCCACAGAGGTTCTGGTGGAGCAGGCACACACTGTGCTGATGAAAGAAAACTGTGACCGATCTCCAATTATCCTTAATTTGTTGTAAATATCGGTTTCAATTACAGTGGCACCACTCATAAGACTCCAACTGTGAGCCACACACTCCAATCTCCGGTTTCGTGTTGGAGAAGGTGCAAATCATCATTTAAGGTTTGGACAAAGAGCAAATTTTGTGCATAAACACCCTGGTTCACCCTGGTAAACAAGGCTCAGTTTAAGACTACATGAATGCTTCAGAGCAAACATTGTGCATT
>JAUYWG010000064.1:9354376-9374079 GCA_034779775.1 Enteromius afrohamiltoni | reverse complement strand
AATATGTTCTAAGTAGCTGAAAAAAGCTCAAATATCAGAGCATGTTCAAACATCTCATGGGCCCCAAAATCACCTCAAACCCCAGAGGGTTAATTATTTATAAGCATTTAAATTGCAATTCATGCATTTTTTTTTAAGTATGCATTTGATTTTTAAATTAAAATAAAATTGTATATTTTTGGGGGGCAGGTATAAGGTCAGATCAGGACAAAAATATTTTATAAAATGAAAAAAAAAAAAAAAAAAAAAAACTGCATTCAAAAAAATCTTTGGGGGAAAAAACACCAGGTGGTTTAACAATGCTATTATTTCTTGAAATTATTTTAACAAAAACAAAAAGCTTATTATTATACATATAAAATAAAAGGAAAAAAAGAAAGAAAGTAAAAAAAAAAATTCAGTGAAGTCAACTTGCAAGGATGTAAAAATAAAAATTTGATTATGCAAATCTGATAATATAGGTCATTAATAATAATAATAATAATAATAAGTAATCATTTTAAATATATATTATTAATATTAAAATATGAAATAATAATAATAACTCTGGTAATAATATAATATTATTTGCAATGTAACTTCCCAAAAACAACTTGTACACAAATACTTACATACAGTTTTTGTTTTGTTTGTGTGTGTGTATAGATAGACAGATTTATGGCGCAAGTAATGGTTAGGCATAATGGTTTTTATACTGTACATATCCCCTACACTGACCTTACACCTAAACCTACCACTCACAGGAAACTATGTGCACTTTTAGATTCTCAAAAAATTAATTCATTAATTTTCATAAGCTTCTTTCTTTATGGGGACCTAAAAATGTCCCTACAAGGTCAAAATTTACTGTTAGTCTTTGTGGACAATTGGTCCCCATAACGTGATGGATACCAGGTGCGCACACTCACACATACATATACAAATATAAATATATATATATATATATATATATATATATATATATAGTCATTACTTAAACAGTACAACAGTAGAACTAATTGCGTGATGCTCACAAGACAGTTCTAAGCACAACAAGGGCGTTGACGGCTTCACTCAATGTTAACAGGGTCTTGGCCTTCATGAGTCTGGTGTTGTGACAACACTGAGTTTTTTCTCAATTTTACTGCTATGAGGCAGCAGCAGGAATGTGTACAAGGGTTTGGGAGTAAAAATCCTGTGATACTGAAGCCGTGAGCCCTTTGATGGCACTGCTCTTGGTCTGCGCTGGTTGTGGGAAAGTCTCTGCACCCCCCTCTACCCTCCCCATCCCTAAAATACACAGCTACCGGCATCTGTGGGAGTGGAAGTCTTGTGGAAGTTATTGTTTAGAGACGTGCTCACTGAACCTTGTTCCTCTGCATTACAGCAAAACATATCCATGTTAAGTCAGGGTCTCTGTTATACAACTAATTGAAGCAGCATGTTTGTTTATATTGGAAAACTATACAGTATCAACAAGAATCCGAATGCACCTAACAAAACTAAAGCATTAAAAATCTTGGACAGAATGAAGACACAAACTGCAACAAACACTTATTGATTTACTTGTTGACTAAAGGTGAGAAAAAGGCTACAAGCTAATCTGTGTCATTCTTCACCAATGAGAATCATTTGTGGGGCAAAATTTCTGGCCAAGATGTTTTTCTAAACCTTCATAGCTCTGCCTACCTATTGATTCCTTAAATCTCAATATAACAGGAACATAAGTGATCTTAACTAAGGGTTTCCAGGAACCACTTGATCACCTATCCACAAAATTTCTGCAAACCTCATGGAGAAATCTTCAGCTTCTTGTGCCTCTCCACTTGTGGGTAACTTAACACCTTCGTCCATTCAACAAGCAGTTTATTAACATCCAAATAACAGTCCAAACATTTATTTGCTCATCCCTTAGACTGCTGCCAAGTTAATTTATGCCCAAACCATGAAACCTCGGCACAAATTCCACATTCCCCAAAAACATGCTACCTGAGAGACTGCAATAAGAAACTCATCACTTTGCTCATACAGCAAGGACTTGCAGAAGGATGGCAAAAATCACTAGCACTTTACATCTAGCCATACAATGTAATGTCCTATCCAATGTAAAGCATGGCAATGCAGCGATCATATAGGACTGAGTAAAAAATGTAGATTTCTCGATCTTAACTGACTGACATTTTACGGAATTGTACTTATAATAATTTTGATATGAAACAGTCTCAGTTTTCAAATTCTGATAATTTTCTCCCCTTTAATACCAGTTTCAGAACAAATATTGGTATGCTGCAGGTATGCTAAAAGGAGCACCGCTTATTGAAATCCATATCCCATCTAATGTAATCACTAAATCAGCATTTTAACCATGAAAATATATTAATATAAGCATGTAAACAATCAAATAAACATAAGAGCTAGCACTACAGTTCACAGTAAGATGCGGATGCACCGTTTTTCTTTATTTCATCCTCTCTGTGTGTATTAATTGTTATGGTTTGTATACTATCTGATTGTATATGCCATCTGGCTTTTTTATAATTTGAACCTTCGATAATTTGAAGTTCGATAATGAATGTCACATAGCGTCACATTTACCTACAGTTACCATAAATTTATTAGTCAGCCGTTTTTTTTTGTTTTTTTTTTTAGAAATATAATTTTGTAAATGTAACAGTTTAGTTTAAGGATGTGTATATTAATTAGCTTTAACATTTTACCTTAAACATTATAGTAATGTAATACCAACAGACTCAAATGAAAAGCTTATGAATCAGAATTGAATTGTAAAATTTGTGTTAAAACCCATCTCATGAATTTGCGTTTCAATGGCACGATTTTTTGTTTCTATTTAGTATACATAAAAGGACTTTGGGCGTGCCTGATATGCAATTGGTATTTAGGGGTGTTGGGTAGGTGTTATACATAAGCCAAAACGAGTATTATATGCACATGAAAACAGCCTATTATATTGACACCAAACACATGCATATGGTATGCAAGTCAAAGTCATTTTCCGCATATGAATAGTACAAAAAATTGAAAAAGAATTGCAGTGTTGATACATTTTCATGAAACCAGGCACAATTTTGTGCTCAAAATGTTGTTCCAAATGTCCATCCTATCAAATCAGCAGAACAGTAGTTGTTTCCAAAAGGAACTTTACCCTTGGAACAAGGTCTCTTTTTCTACCAAGTTTTATTCAGTGTAACCACCAGATGATACACAAGACACCGACGTAACTCCCCATGCCTCCTTTAATTTAACCGCATTCCATGTGGAGTCAACCGTCCCAAATTTGATATGTAATTAGAGGCCTGAAATTAGTTGCGTACAGACCATACAATTGAACATAAACTGAAAAATGCATTTAAAAAAGCTCTTGGCATGGTGACAGGACTGTGAACTTATGTGACCAAGCACACATACCTTGGAATAATCTGCGCCGTGCTTCTCCTTGTTCCCATTTCGACAGACGGTGTAATTATAAAAACGGGAATTTTTGATCAGCCCCACCCATTCGCGCCACCCAGGTGGGATGTAGCTGCCGTTGTACTCATTGAGGTACTTCCCGAAGAAAGCTGTGGGACAAAATAAAGAAAAACATAAACTTGAATCTGTGTTCAGTGAGGTAGGCACAAAGACTAAAATTATCATTTACGACAAGCGTCTCAAAACACTGCCTTTGAACAGTGCTTGTAAATGTCTCTCTGCATTGTATACATGTCTCCTCTACCCTTTCCCCTCTAAGCTAAGCCAAAACATCTTGCAAAAGAGCCGGGCAAACAGCCAGTCTGCCCTGGAGAGTTAATTGTAGACTAACACATCAGCTGGAAACCACAAGCAATGGTGAGACCTGAACCCCTGTATTCAGGGTCAGAGCGTGCTGTCACTCAAGAAACAGCACAGGGCCACTGGCACGTTTAGCTCCATGTTTAACTTCCAAAAACCAGTGAAATTCTTGTAAAACTACCTCTAGGAACAAATGAGAAAGCAAAATTCCAGAGAAATTGCAGAACACTGTCAGACAAATAAATTTCGGGGGTGAAGTGGGAAACTGTAGTATTTTTACTATTTACAGTAATACTAACATTACTAAGATTAATAAAAAAATTGTACAATACGTACATACAGGTATAGTTCTCAACATTTGAAGGACAGCTCGTTCAAATGCCCCAAGACAAAAACATTTTGGTTTTATGACAACTTTGATGAAATGTTTTGATCCACTTTGAATGTTGACTACTGCAAAATTGCAGTAGTGTAAAATAATACGGTCTGTTATTTTTAATATTAATATTTAAATTGATGACTTAATATAACACAAAGAGCTAATAATGTACACCTAATTCAAAAGTCTGAATGAATAAATATATATATATATATATATATATATATATATATATATTATTCATCAAGAATGTATTTGAAAACTGACAGATTCCTATGAAAGCCCGTTTTCGCCTCTGAATAAAAACAAAAAAAGTTATAGCAATTTTCTCACAATTCCCAGATTCACAAAAATTTTTTTCCCCAGAATTGCATGATACAAACCCAGTTGGAAGTTCTAAAGTCAGAATTGCAAGTTATAAAGTCAGACTTCAGAATTGCGAGATATATAAAGTCAGAATTGTTACTTTAGTTTGTATCACGCAATTCAAAGAAAAAAGTCAGACAATTTTTTTTTTTCCAGTGGTGGAAACGGGCTTGCATAGATTCTTCCCATTCTTTTTCCTTTTTAATTAAATAAAATCCAGCTTTGGTGAGTGCAAAGGTCTTTTGAAACTTTAAAAATTGCACCCATACGGTTAAATGGTAATACATGTCTATTTGGCTGTAGTGAACAAACATCCATGACACAGTACATGATGGAAGCAGAATCCTACTCAGATCGAGCAGGTCAGAATGAGTTAATTGTCTCTTTATTTGGTTCCCTACCTGTTCGGTATCCAGTGTTGTTGAGATAAACCGCAAAAGAGCGTGGCTCATGCTGGGCTTGCCAGGAAGGTGAAGAACAGTTCTCGTTGTTTGTGTACGTGTTGTGGTTATGGACATACTTCCCAGTCAGCATGGAAGAGCGTGATGGACAGCACATGGGCGTAGTTACAAACGCATTTGTAAACGAGGTCCCACCGTCCTCCATGATCTTGCGAGTTTTGTTCATCACCTGCAACGAGCCTGACACAGCAAGCGAGACAAACGCATGTTCAGTAAAACAAGTTCAAACCTCAACATGTCTTATTATAAAACAAGCTGTCAAAACTAGCCTCTATAGTGTACAATGTGGAGAAGGAACCCTGCAGTTCTGTGGCAATGCAATGACTGGCTGTGGTTCCAGTACTTAGTCCCTTAGCCTCTCAGATGTCTGATGGAAGCCATTAAATATTAAAAAAGGAAATAATTCAAACCTGTGATGACAGTCTGAGATTGAGGCCTATTGAATGGTATGCTCTCACAGGAAGGAACCTGATCCAGTGACAACAGTTAGGCTTACATTATGGGACAGATACCAAGAGAGACTTGGGTGGCAGATCAAGATGACTAACAAGCAAACAAGCTAAATGTTCCTAGGAGTGAAGTTCGACAAGTCTCAAGGCTTTTCTTTCCAAGGCTGAGTAAATAATGAACAACTTAAAACGTATTGTGTCACTAAAGATCTGTTTAACTAGCTAAATCCCTCCATAAACTCTTAACCAGCTACATTCATTAAATATTTTTAAGGTAAATTCTGCATGAATGTGAACCTCCAAGGTTAAGACAAGACATTTCACACCTTTGTCCGCCATAATGTTGGTCATGAGCATTATCCAGCATCAGCTAAGTTTGGTTATAGTTATCCACCAGCTAGATCAGTGCTAAAATCATGCTGGTTTAAGATGGTTTTTCCAGTTTTTGTCTTGTTTTCCCAAACAGATATGTAAACCATGTTGCCAACTAATTTTTAGAGTAAGCTGCTAAAGGAAGGTTGATTTGTTTCAAAATGTTAATTTTGAGTTGTGAACTTCATTGTGTCGCAACATCAAATCTCAGCAAAAATACATATTTTATACATGTTAATTTAGATTTGTCTGTAAAATAATGTGCATGATATAATATTAAAATACATAACTGTAAATACTGTATATTGATTTATTGAACAGCTAGTAAACTAGTAATACTACACATTCTCAGCAATTATGCTTTAAGCAATGTATTAGTAATTTAGAATGCCACACTAAAAAAAGTCTGTACAAATAGGACACCATTTACTTCCATATTTGTTATATATCCTACATTGTAAATTAAACAATGTGTTAGATAATGTCCTAGAAAATTACCAGTATCTTTTCTATTTTTCTTACAGTGATTTTTCTTAACTGATCAGTAGTCGCATGTACAAGCTATGTATCATAAATGAATAATTATTAAATAATTATTATTATTAAATTGAAAATGAAAATCAGCAGCAGGGAATCTTTGCCATTGAGTTTCGTTCTGATCGACCTCTGTAAACCTTGCTCAAACTTCATTGGCTGATGGCAGCAATGTTTTTTGAGACATGCCCTCAGTCCCAATTTGGACCAAGTTGCTGCATACAAAATTTTAATTGGACCAACGGTTGCCTAGTTATAGCTGAAAATGTGTGTTTTACATAGCGCCACCAAGTGGCAAAGCTGCGATTTTTTTTTTTTTTACTAAAGATTGAGCTTGGTTTCGATCAGGTGAAAAACCTAGGACTAGTTCCTAAAAGTGGGTTGTGGATATAGCTCAATTTTAAGCAAAAATCACGCCTTGGCACTTGCAATGATATTAAATTTTTGAGCCAACGACAAACGGTTTACGAGCTATGGCCAAAAATGTTTGGTTTTTGCACTGTAGCGCCCCCATTAGCTCCGCTACGTGCTCAAACCCCTAAAAACCCGAACAATTACAATAGGGTTTCAGCGCTACACGCTTGAACCCCTAAAACACAAAAAACTAAACTAAACAAAAAAAAAAAACCTTACAAATATTGAACTGAAAACTGCAAATTCAAACATCCAAATCAGTGAGGGGAATAATATTTGGTCTACAATTCCATTCCCATGTTTAACCAAGTTTCATTATGGTTTTTGAGGATCTCTACAGTAACTTTCCAGACTTGCTGATTCATAACTATTGCATGCCAAGCACCGACAAAGCCTCAAGAGATGTCTACACTTCATTCGTCTGCGGAACAGATGGGTTATTAATGATGAATTGCATCTGGTATACTCACCCAACTCCACATCCTGGTCATCTGTCATGATGAGTATGATGTTGGGTCTGATGTTCCGTCGGTCACCTTGAACCCGCCCACGCAGTCCCTGACCACGGGTGGTGAAACCAAAGCAGACCAGTGGGGCGGCCAGGACCATCATCCAGGCCAGGCTCACCAGCTGCATCATGGGACTGTGTGAACACGAATCAGATGGCTGGAATCCTCACAACGTAATCTGTTTAGAAAAGAGCAAAGAGATGTTAGTGCTTTGGGGTTTCTAAAAAGGTCAAAACAAATGTTACTATGGTTAACAGAAATTGGACAGACTAAGAAGAACCACTTTTCCTTCCTTCGCAAGACAAATGACAACTCCAGATCCTTGTCTACGACTTCCAATAAATCATTTGCATCTGTTTTTAAGCTCACTATCATCTTTTGTCACGAGAAGAGCAACAGACTATAGAAAAAAAAAAAATTCGAAAACCTTACATGGAAAATAAACATAAAACACCCTTTTAAAAGGAATCAACACATGCTTTAAAGTTTCAGCATATTTCCAGGATGTCTGCCCACTAAAATAAACCCCAAAAGATGCTTTATCGTAAAAAGGCTTGCGAAAAAATGCAATTTTAATCAACACAAAACACTATTACCCTACCTGTAAAGTTCTTAGCTTAGTAGTGTCACATACCCAATATCTTTACTTCAGTCCTGCAGTCATATTTAGACACTTTCTTGAAGTCAGAAAGGCCTGGGTGTCTCTCTCCGTGCGTGCAGACAAGCCAGCTCTTTCTCTCTAATCAGTCACACTCCTTCAGTATCACTGAAGGCTTGCTATTGGCTATTAAGAGCTGCACCGTCCCACACCCAGCCAATCACGTTTTATGACCAAGTTGTCATTCAAAAGGCCCAAAGCTTGTGACCCCTAGCGGACACCCGGTGGGAATTACGAAGCCGGTGAAGGCAGTACGGGGGAGAGGGTTCCGCTACATTAACCCTTGTGCTGCGGTCGCCAGTCACAGGTTTACACTGCATTGCATTCGCTCTACACCAGCAAAGATTTCTATGTTACATATTCTATAGACATGCTTCATTTCATAAAATGCATGTCTTGGGGTTAAGTCTTGTAGTTGCTGTACTATTGCATAAGGTAAAGTCATTTTTTTACATTTTCATTTTCCTGAAGATTGGCTGCGTGCATAAAAGGGGGCTTGATTGATATACCCGTCTAATTTCTTTGCGAGTTTATTGTATAAACCTTATGGAGGACCATATTGCTTGTGGCTCCATGCTTATCTTTGTCTCTGATCAATGAGCTGTTAACAGTATGGCCATTTATGCACCTGAGCCTAGTCACATGCCATTCATTTGGCCTGATAATTTTGCTTGGCAGTGTAAATGACCCGATTTTATACTTATGACAAAAAGACCAGTGAGAGTCAAGAAAAAAAATGAGTAAATTAGAGTCAGCACTGGTTTTACATTATCAAGTCCAGACCAATGTGTCCACATATTTAAACTAACAATACTCTGTTTGAAAGATGGAAAATCCCTTGAGAATTAGTGACGTGAATGAAAATCATATGAGGATAAAGCAAGGAGGCAACCATGTCTTGGACATTGGTGGGGACAAAAACAAATGGGTGTTGTTGTGACAAATTTTATGGAAGTTAAATAATGTATATTGGTGCCTCTCAGTCATGTGTCGCACGGTTATTGCTGGTTCAAAATGCGGCAGCTCGGCTCCTCAAGGGGAAGCGTAAGTGTGAACATATTACGGAATCAGTCCCCACGGTACCTAGCTGATTTATTACACTTGCCCACACAGCCTAGATTACTCAGATCTAGTAACTCTGATCTACTTTATGTTCCCAGAACTCAAAAACAGGTGATCGTGCTTTTGCGGCAATTGGTCCTTGGTTATGGAAGTGTCTTCCACCCTATATCCGATCATCTCAAACTTTGTCAGTTTTTAAGTCTGTCTTGAAAACTTATTTCTTTTCTAAGGCGTTTAATGTTCCTGAACCTAAAGCTTGTTTTGTATGTGCATTCCCTTTTTTTTTTTTTGCTTTTGTAAAGCACTTTGGTCAACATGGGTTGTTTTTAAACGTGCTATATAAATAAAGTTGATGAAACTTAAAACTTGGTAAAGGAATTTAAATGAATGATGGAAAGTAAAGCAGTAAAAGAACTACATTTTACAGCAAACATTCTGCAGAAAATTATTTTATATTAAAATAGCTTTTGACAATCAAACATTTGACAATCAAAGTTTGTTTCCTTTGCATCACTGAATATTATTGTTGGTTGTTGAACAATAAACATTAAGAAATCTTGCCAATAACTTGCACTGATAACATTCACAAAAAAAAACAAAAAAAAACATTAATGCTGTTATCCAGCTTCAAAAACCAGCATGAAATTATTCCACATGACGCTGCATCTTTTGTAACCATTCGATAGCTTGCAGCGATCACTATAAACCGTCACCGTAAGGACTGATCCCAATGAGAAAATAAAAATAACGCCATATAGATTTAGAACAATACTAGGGTGAGTAAATAATGTAAACTTATTGTCTGTGGGTGGACCACATGATAAGGAGGAGCTGTTTAGCGGAAAACCATGTGCTTGCCCTCCTCTATCATTGTGCAGATGATGGGCTGCCTCTCAAATGGGGCTCTAAGTGCTTTTTTGGACAGCGTGGATTTCAGACAGGCAGCATGAGGGATCGTCGGTCCAGTCACCCTGACAGCACTGTGCAAACACTGGCGCTGTTTAGACAAACCCCCGGTGCTGGGGATGGCAGGGCCCAGTCAGACCAGAATGTGCACGCACTATGACTTGCAGATCTCGTCCTCTTAAGGCCCAGAAATTATATAGAGAAGTCCCTCAAACGCTCATTCATACACATGCTACCTTTCCATTATCTGTTTTATGTCTACATGGTGGAAACTAGACTGACATTTTAGCATCGGTGTTCAATTTAAAGTGCTAAATGAGTCCTTTCACTGACATTCACATGTGACACTACAAGATGGACTATTGTGTGATGTGCATCCAGCAACTTGAAACTAACATTTATAACACCAGTCCACATGTAAAATTAAGAGCCAATGCTGTGCTATTTAGCCCAATCATGTGTTCCTCAAGCAACCCTGAATTAAACTGTCTCTGCCCTCAAAGATGACACATTCACCCTCATTCTAGCACTGTAATTTTAGAATACAGTCAACTCAAAATAGCTCGTCTATTTTCTTCCCTGGAGGGATAAAGGGTTGTAAATTATAATTTAGTTTTAATTACCCTCATTACTGTGAAAATGTGTTCCAGTTGGTGGCACTGGCAAGATCATAAACCACTACTTTTCTCTGAAGCGCGAGTCCTCCACTGACCCTTTGCCTACGAAAAACAGACCTGCTATCCTCCATTTACATGAATAATAGGAAACAAAGCTTCCACACTTCCATGACTCTCTAACACTGAATCAGCACTGGGCTGGTATGCAAAAATGATGTGATGTTTGTGTCTGAAGCCTTCAGTGGAAAACCTAGCGACTTCCTCTAGCTTAGTCAAACTGTTATTTGGATAATGTGCTTGTAATGTGGAGAACAAAAGGTACTTCCAATTTACTTGCTTTAAACATTATGCAAGTTTATAAATGACGGTTTTATTATAGTATTATAGTGAGATATAGTGCCCAGTACTAAGTTTTACTCCTGCAATGAACAAGTTAGAAGATAGTTTTGCTAGACCATGCTGTTTGAAAAAGTAAGCACTGCTAAAACAAACAAACAAAACAAGGGGTCAAGACAAATTGTACAAAACCATATGAGTGAGTTCATAAGCACAA
The DNA here is from genome assembly GCA_034779775.1 of Enteromius afrohamiltoni. NCBI lineage: Eukaryota > Metazoa > Chordata > Actinopteri > Cypriniformes > Cyprinidae > Enteromius > Enteromius afrohamiltoni. Next base: position 9,363,031 of record JAUYWG010000064.1, on the reverse strand, counting down.
ACGCACAAAACAAAATACTGCCTGACAAAAAAATCCTTTAAATAAATAGATTAAAATGCACTTATAAACTATTTCATAATAGTTTTATAACAAACCACAGTAACCCAAGCCGTTCAGGCTCTTGCTCACATCTGCTGAGCACTGTGCCTTTGTATACCTGCATTACTGAAGAACACAAGAACGCTTTCTTCTAGGTCACAGACAAGCACCAGAGCAAGCATCGTCCTAGCCCTTAATGTTTTTAGGGATTAGAGGAAATGACCCAGTAAATTAGCCTCTACTGTACTAATCAGGGCTAAACTGGGGGAATAATATTTGGGACTTATTAAGAAAAAAAAGGTCTTGAAGGTTCAAAGGAGCAAAACAAAAAGGCTACTATTGGACTTTTCAAGTCTGACACACAGCTGCCAAAAAATAACCCCATATGAAAGAGGTGCAATTTTCAGATTAATAGATGACAGGACCAGGGCCCTTCAGTGTGATCCAAAATCTGTACTTTTATGATTTCACTATGCTTTCTGCCCCCCCTCCGTGCATACTAAGGCATCCAGCCCCCCTTCCTATAACCACAAAGCGGTGTTTTCTAGCATGTAGTGCTATCAGAGACAGCGGCTCAGAGGTTCTTGGCAAGAAAAAAGCCGCCACTGCTGCCTGTGGTGAAGGACCAGACCACATACTTCCATGCGCCCTGAACCCCCTTTGACCCACGTGGTAATGTGGGGTGGTTAACCCAAACCTCAAGCACCTGGACTCTCAAAAGAATCTCGGAAACGAGTGCTGCCGAAATCACAAGCGTCACAGGTAAGGATAGATGAGTTCCTGAGGAAGAGGCCGCATGATTAAGATCAGAACGTCATGACCTGGCACATTCTTTCCAACCGCGCTGGGTTTTATAACATCTAGACTGCATCACGAATAGTCTGGTTTCTGTCAATCCTTCATCCAGGAGGACAAAAATGGCAAGGCCGCATTCAAAACATGTGCGATCAGCTTCTAAAAATCACTTAAATGAAAGCCCTGATTCCCTGTCAGCTTGAAATCATTCCTTTTAAACCAGAGCACCATGCAAGAACTCGTCCTTCACCATGGCAAAGTTGTTTGTGCATCTTCATTGCAAATGAGAGTCCCTTGTGAGCCAAGAACAAGCATAAACCAAACCAGATGGCACTGTTAAATAGTAAGTCAGCCATTCACAAATGCAAGGTTTCCATAGACAAAGACCGTCTCGAGGGCTAATCCTCCTTTCCATTCCCTCACTATAGAGGCTTTGCTCGCTCCGTGTTCTCCACAGAATGTACCTGTACAGAAGCCAAGTCACTGGAGGACAATCAGCAGCAAGAACACTTGACAGTTTATTGGTTGTGACAGTTGCATTTTAATTATCAAAGAGTCCAGGGCAAGATTGTTTTTTTTTATTTTCACAACGCTGTTTAAGTGATTTTTACAGGACGACTCAAAATATCCGATTACCTGACAGATATCATTGAACTAGGTTTTCTGAAACATCACCTGTCACAATGTCAACATTAAAAACAACATTGAAGAAAAATTTATTAAAAAAGGATAATTCTTTTTTCTTTTTGGTTCCACAAAAGAAAGATGATTTTGGAATGACATGAGATTGAGTAGAAGATAATATACATTTTTGGGTGAAGTTCTCCTCACTTGGGTGATCTTCTGGAAAGTTTTACATGGCAAAAGACAGGCTGTTTGGCCACTACTGCACATAGAGGACAGTTTCCGCAGAGGCTGTTTGCATATTTCTCTATGCTGATTATTCCCATTGGGGGAGAAATGATTACTTAGCCACAGAATTTTGAGGTTTGTATTTTGCAACGTTTCTCTTTTTAAAATCAGCCAGGACTTTGCTGCTCCATCCACAGTGTCAAAGCCTACAGAGTAGTTGAGGACTGTGGTCAGGCACACCGCATGAGCCTCCATCAACAAGAGCCATCCACCCACATGTGAGCAAGGAAGGCCAACAAAACTAGTGTGATGCGACCAATTTTAGAATGTGCCCTCAAATGTAACATTGGACCCCACTGGACTAAAATACATCAGAGACATTTTTCAAAATATATGTTCAACAGAAAAAAAGAAAATCAAACCGCTTTTCAGAACAACATCAGAGAATTTAAATTTTTACGCGAACTTTACATGGCAAAAACAGACTGTTTGAATATAGAGAATATATTGAAACTGAACACAGTGAGTTTCAGCAAAGGCTGTTTACTTATGTTTGTATGCTGATTATTCCCATCGGAGGGAGAAATGATTACTTAGCCAAACCTACAACCTACAGTATTTTGGCAGAATTTGATCAGGCACACTGCATGAGCCTCCATCAACAAGAGCCGTCCACCCACATGGGAGCGAGGAAAGCCAGCAAAACTACTGTGATGTGACCAGCTTTAGAGTAGGTACCCAAATGTAACTCTTTTTTGCTTAAATCAACTTCGGGGAACATTTTGTTCTCACTGATGGAACGGACGACTAATTATGTGGTAAAAAGAATGTGGAATCTGACTGAAGTGGATTAAGTTTGTTCTCACATCACTGGACCATTCGGACTAATCATTACAGAGTGAATGGATACCAACCTGCCAAATGACTCACACTCGAACACCTTTTATAAATGGGAAAACCATGTGCAACTTTGCTACTCTGCGTGAAAACTCATGGATTAAACATTTTTTTAAGATTACAGTCACTGTAATAAGATTCAGCTGATGAAATTTAGTATATCACAATCCTATCTGTACCAAGTATGCAAGAGTTTATCAATCATACTAGATTTAGGAATCTAAAACATGCATAATAAAAATAAAAAATCTAGAGATTACACACATACACCTTAAATTCATTTTATAAATAAATAAAATAATTCATAAATAGAAAATTATAAATTAATTTGAACTCTAATATCTAACACCAAAGCCTAATTACATTCTGATGGTTCTCAGCAGTTTCAAAGCACCCAAAATATTTTAGCAATGAATCATTTAACACTAATGGTCTGATCTGATTTTTACAGCATTTCTACACAAGCAAATCTGAACTAAATCACACAAGAGAAAGCCTCATTTATACATTTGAATGACTACATTAGTTACATGACAAAAGCCACCTATAAAAGCGAAAGCTTTGCCCTGGTAGTCCAGCAACCCCAATGGGAGGAGTCTTCCAAAAAAAGTTATTTCAAATGCAAGGCCGTGTGAGATTGAAACATCCCATTGATGTTCCAGGGTAGTTTTTCTCTTTGGCTCTTACCATGTTTGTGTATTTTTCTAGAGACTTGACTTGTGCTGAAGGAACAGAAGCTTTTCTATCTGCTGGAACAGCTGAGCAAACCGCCAAGATCAAATCAAATCAGGAGTGGCAGCAGTTGTCAACAGTGTAATGCCAGCCAGCGTAAAAATGCCACTGTCCAAATAAGAGCGCATGCCATATGGATGCCTGTAGGCCAAAGTTCTCCATCCTGACAGACTTATCTAGTGGTTTCTAAAGAAATGGACTTAAACAACCAAATTCTAGTGGTTATGTAGTATTTAAAAAAAGCCTAGAGTGTTAGAAGGTACACATGAACTACTATGAACTATTTCTTCATTTTTTTCCCCTTTTTCTTTCTTAGAGGCTTTTATGAAACACATTTCAACTGGCTGTGGACTATAATTAGCAGAGAATTATTAGTGTTTAACCACTGACATAAAGTTTTTGACAATGTACAAATAATAGTGACCTTCTTGAAAACAAGTCTTATGCTAATCTCCAACAGAACCCAATAGAGAGTGGGGGCTTTAGGGTCCTGTTACCTGACAGAGCCCATCTCATTCATTATTAATGGATGTAAATGTCATTAAAATAATCTGCCTTCCGCAGACTTCAAAGCCTTGCAGGAAACAGGAATTTGGACCAATGAAATATAGGCATGCCCAGCATGAAACAATAAATAAAAACCTGTCAAGCGACAGCTGGTTAGGACAAAAATCCGGATTTAGATGGCAGAAAGAGAATATTAGGACAGTGGTAGACAAAAAAGATTGAGTAATTTGTTCTCCTGTAAACTTCTGCAGACAGTTTGAGCACTTAGACTTTGAAAGATTGATGCCATGGCCACTTTAGTTCCTGAAGCTGCCAAGCTGCTTTGCAATGCCAGCTCACATTAACAGGTTCTCCAGTGACACCGGTCTCGCATACACCCAGCTGCAGCTGATGGCAGTCAACCATGCCGTCGCTTAAGGACTCCATCCACTGGGCCCCACTCGCACCTTAAAGCCCACCTAAAACCCCTCTCTAATCTCCAAACTAAGCACACATCACTACCTCTTATTTCTGAATGCCAAGGCAGGGGGGCTAGAGCAAGTTTTATGATTTTTCCATAATCCAATATACTAGCAGCAGAGAGGCCCCCAAAGTCACGCTGTCTGAGAGCAACGACGGAGCTATGGGTGACCCGTACCGAGGCAAACGTGACTCTCAGTGGGTGCTGCGCAGCATCTCAACGACTGTGTGAGAGAAAGAGCGATCAGGCTTAAACACACAGGGAGCAGAATTCAGAGCTAAGCAAATTCCATTCAGCTCCTCCTCGGTTTGGCTTTGGGAGAGATTAGCTTTCTCTTATGAAGGCCCAACTCATTAGCCACCTGCAAAGTCGGCGCAGCATAACCCAGTTAAATCTTCAGACCTCCTCGACATTCTCCGGCTACTTACCCTGCTGTTTAAATGCAAGTACAATCAACTGCAATTGCCAGGTAAGACTGAAAACAGCTCTGACTAAATTTGCCAGCGTCCTAACGGAGATTCTTCCTGGCGTTTTTGCTTGAGTTGAAGCAGCTGAAGCAAGCCATACTCGCCTCTCACGGTCAGCTGGGAGGTCTCGCTGGAGAGGTTTTCAGGCCATTCCTTTAAGTATGTGGTTAATGAAAGAAGCAAAAAAGCAGATCTCCAAAGACAGCATAATGGAGGAGGGGCAATGTCAAACATTTGGCCTTTGATCAACTCGGTATATGACAAATAACAGAGAAACAGACACAGTAAAAGCATTTTACGGGTCCTTGGTGGGAGGGGGAGAAAAATTAATTACAGCTGCAACCAGCCATACCATAATAAATGTGCTTCTTTGTCTCGAGAATGCTCTTTCAGAGCCTTTGACATTCAGTTCATATTCTCCACAAAACATACATCACTATGAGAAAAAACAATTCAGTTTTTATAACTCTAGATACAGATTCCAATCTAAAACCAGTTAAAGAGAACCTCCCAGAGTATGCGTTTCATCTTAATTTCTTTTTTTTCCCTTCCCCTCACCACAGTGGCAAATACACCAAACACATTAAAATGCCACATAAAGAAAATATTCAAATTGCTTCAGTGAGTTTCCACTGACGTAACCATCATGAATAAATAAATCAATGTCTTTTCCATGAAAACAGCAGCCAGCTCCCACATGAAGAACATGGAGCCAAGCAAATCTGTTTGAGCTGGAGTATCCTTGCTGCTTAAGTGATCCTAATATTATATGTGCCGTTCGCCGACTGAAGACGCGTGGCACCATTACAAGCCTGAAGACATAAATCAATGCCACCAGGCCACATCTATGCCATGGGGGTTCCACGACTTGGAGGCCAATTTGTTGTTGACATGGGCAGGCGAAAAGACCTGGCCACAGATGTATACAGATGTAATGACCCATCTGATATTGACTGATGAATATTCCTACTAGAACACTTGTCAAAACAAATTAGCACAGCTTATTCATCTTCAAGGAAGATGGTAAATCTAGGGTTTCGTGCACTTAAATTTGGCATGCTAATCCAATAAAATTCAGTCAAACTCCAGAAGTCATAGAAGGGCACAGGTGAGACTGAAGAGCAAATAATTGGGTCAAAACATAATTAGAATGAGATTTCTTTGACTCCTGAAGTTAATGAGCTAAACTGTATTGTGTTCAATTCCCAAGTATAAATACTTGGTCTACCGGCTAGCGCATACAGCAGGCCTCACCACTGGAACATATGGCCTGTCTGAAAGTGGAGAGTGTGCGTTACTCTATTTAATGTCAGGATCACCTTTCAACTCACAATTATTTGCACCTTGAATGACAAAGCAATGCAAGTGCACAGCACAGGGCTTTACATGTAGTCAAACAGGTCAGAGAGCACATATTCTGTGCTGGCAAAACCACCAGCACTTTCCGGTGGATGTGTACATTTGAAGGTCTACCTCTTATAGCGGCAACCTGAAAGCTGAACGTGTACAAAGTGGCGCTTAGGAACAGAATTCCAGACTGTTTTTGGGAGGGGTCTGTCAGCAGGCCCCAGTCAGAGCATTTCTGTCCTAGTGTAAAATGGTACACTTCCAGAATGCAGGGCATGTACAGACAGAATCTCTGCAGAAAGACACAGACTATGAGAAAACCCATCCCTGACCTTATTCTTCACTCTCTGCTATAGACACCAATGGGGTGTTACTCATGAAAGGAAAGAAAAACCCTATTTGTTATCCATCTCTTCAGCCACAAGAAGAAATGCAACCTGTAATTTGTACTCTGATGCTCCCTTCGCCAGCGCTTCAGGCGTGAATGCGTGTGGCTTTTTTCGAAGCGTGCGATCACATAATTTGTAACGTAATTAACTCTGAGTGCACTGGCATTTTTCTGACACCTGTACTTACAGGTCACGCCCCATCCACAGACTATATGATCTTTTCAGAATCACAGGACTCATTTTCAAAAGAAGTGCAGGCAAATATTCACATGCATTTACGAATTCACAGCCAGCAGGCCAAACCTAAAATGCTGAGTGCCAGAGAAAAACATGCCATATGTAAATGAGCCTGAGCAGAGCTCTGGAATGCCCTCTGGGAATCTCAGCTGGCCAGTCTCTTTCCTATGGAAGCTTGTTTCAATCTAAGAGTGAAAAATATAACATGTATATAAACTTATAAGAAAATATAGTTAAAAATAAGAAAGTCAAACTTTGATATAATCGCTAAGTCAAAAAAAAAAATAAAAGATGACAGTTGGGATTATGAAAGAAATTCATTTTAAGAAATAAACAGTCGCAATCACAAAGTATCAATTGACGAGAATTGGTTTTGAGGTGGTCACAATTTTGAGAAGTCAGAATAAAAATAAAACTTGCAACTATAAGTATATATATATATATATATATATACACACACATAAAACTTCTGAAGGAGCAAAATAAGAGATCAAATCAAGTTTCGCTTTTTTTAGTTAAGCATGCTTTCATACTCATCCTGGAACAGTCAAAACATAAAATAGAGACTGGCTTTATATTCCTTTTGTATCATAAAACATCTGTCAATTAATTAATTTGACCAACATTTTGTTTTTAGTTCAGAGTAGAAAACCAAATTTAATTTCCCTACCCTTGATCTACATCTAATTTCTTCTCTGCCACATCGATCACACCATGGCAACCAAACAGGAAAACCACAGAACCACTTCATTTGGATGGTACGGCTCTCCAGTGACTTACATGTTGTGCTCTGGCGAGACAAATCCAAAGCAATTAAAGGTTTATAGGCATTCCAGTCAAGAGTAAGCCACAGCAGAGGTCAGACACATATCCCAATAGTAAAGACGAGAAAGAGACATGAAAGAAAAGTCATTCAGCAACAGAATACGTGTGAGTCTAGATATGTTGCATGCTTAGAGCTGTCATGTCCAAAAGAGGCCGTTATTAACCCACTTAATTCGTTCCTGCAGTAGTTGAAGAAAAAAAAAAATGTAAAAGGAAGGGTAGAAGGTTACATTTCTGAAAGCGACGGATACAGTCTTTTATTAGGTGAGCTGTCAGCAGAGCTGCATGCCTACTCATCCCCTCCAGTTGGTTCTCTATTTCTATTCTGAATTAGTGGAGTATAAAGGCATCACCCCCTGGCCACACCACCTTTTTGAGTCTTCTTCACTCCAATGCATCCTGACAGCTGCTTAATTGCATGTTATATATGTAGGCTATTTTTCATTCAACTTTAAATAGGATTGCCTGTTCTCTACAACATTGTACATTGGAATTGTCATTGCATCCATGAGAATGCCATCCATGGGCAGGTAAGAACAGGCTAGTTTCTGTGAGAGTGCATGTGGTAGCAACATGCAACTTGAAAATGTTTAATAATAAATGGGAAGGCTTGGGGCAGCACAATGGTAATTGGACCCTTTGACCACCCCTCCTAGGCAAAAGCTTCCGAGCTCTTCCCCTGACAAAACTGAAAGGCTTTAACTTGGACATGGCTAGTCCATCCCAATCCTCCACAATGACTCCTCTAGAGTGACCCAGTCCTGAATGTTCAGAAGATCCCTAACACCGTACATTCTTTGGACAAGCAACTAAACACCTATGCCTCTACTCTTGTGAGTCTGCTACAAAGTGAACGAAGATGATCAAGTTGTCCAAGTTGCATCTAAGTCTAGAACAGGGCTGTCCAAACTTGGTCCTGGAGGGCTAACATCCTGCAGATATTAGCTCCAACTTGCCTCAACACACCTGCATGGAAGTTTCGAACATGCCTAGTAAGAGCTTGATTATCTGTTGTGTTTAATTAGGGTCGAAGGACACCAGCCCTGCAGCACCAAGTTTGTTGACCCCTGCTGACACTGATGCAATATTGTGATGCTCTATAAACACT
>JAUYWG010000064.1:9342258-9354276 GCA_034779775.1 Enteromius afrohamiltoni | reverse complement strand
AGGACACCAGCCCTGCAGCACCAAGTTTGTTGACCCCTGCTGACACTGATGCAATATTGTGATGCTCTATAAACACTTGGGGGCACTATTGAGAGTTTGTTCTTTTTTTTTTTTTCCTCAAGTTCCTAAAGCAGGAAGAATCATCCAAACAGAAGAATCATCCAAACATCATGAGCTACACCAAACTACACTCTATAAGGAGAGATCAGTGATACTCACATTGAAATCATAAACTATAGACCACAAAAATAGTGCTATGAGTTACAGATAAGGCAACACCATGCACGGTCAACTCTCAATTACAGCTAGGATGTCACCCACCCTTCACTTTTAAATTACAACCTCACTTCCTGCAGGAACACTATTATTTGGTTGAGATAAACAGCTACTACACAGTGCGGCTCAATTTCCTCTCTCACTGCCTATCTAAACAAGACTTTTAATATCCATGTGGTAGGAGTGCCTATGCAACTAACACAATGGTGCTCCTCAGAGGATCCTGGGAACAGCTGGCACAATTGGCCACCTCCACATGCTGCCATTTTTCCAGCACTTGACAGAAAGGGCCGTACATACAAGGCTGTTAAATGTCCAGCATGCTGGCAACTGTGATTTGTTTGACATAAGAGCAGTGAATATATGCAACTAGTTAAAAGCAAAGAGCCATTTTATAAACCGCACAAGAGCCATGCGGCACAGTGGCACAAGGGTTCCCGCTGCTTTTGATTTGAGTTGGTAAGTGAACACGAATGGCAGGGGGTTAAATACTTAACACATGTCCAAAGCCTTAGGAAAATGGAGAAGCCATACAGGATATTAAAATCACAGTATGAAATGGTCATTGACGAAAAAAAATCTAAATTCAAAAACTACTCTCAAAAATGATTCCTAAAGTTGTTCAAAACAAATCCTACTTCTCTCTCCCTCTCACACACACAGAGCTTAAAGTTCATGCTCTCTCATGGTCCCACTCTCACGGTACAGCTGATCCCTGGTCAAACGCTCCAAAAGACGAACAGCTACTGAAACAATATTAGTGTTGGCAGATCCAAATCTTGAACTGCAAGTTATTCACAACAGCTGCAGCGGCTGTTTAGAATTTGACACAAAACTGCAGCAATCTCAAAAAGATGCTGGGATCAGGATCATGTATCTGTTCATGAAAATATGAAAATTCTGTCATTACTTATTCAACCTTAAGTCATCCCAAACATGTACACTACCGTTAAAAAGCTTTAGAACAGTAAGATATGTCATGGTTTTTAAAGATGTTTCTTCTGCTCATCAAGGCTGCATTTATTAGACTAAAAATCCAGAAAAAAAACTGTAATTTTGTGAAATATTATTTAAATTTAAAATAACGGTTTTCTGTGTGAATATATTTTAAAACGTAATTTCATCCTGTGATACAAAGCATCATTACTCAGTCTTCAGTGTCACTTTCATACCTTTCAGTGTGTCATTCGATATATATATTAAAAAAAAAGATATTAAATATTTTCCCTTTTGTGTAAAGAAAGTAAATATAAATTCGAGCTGTTAGGCTCCAGAATGTTGGTCTGTTCATCAGACAGCGCTATCAGACGGCTTCAGTAGACTTGGAATGTAATTCATGATTTTAAATTGTACCACTTTTACATTGCTGTTTCATGATTTTGGAGCTTGACAACTTGGAGAAGCCAGAACATTAAACAATATTTCCTTTTGCAATCTGTAAAAAGTCATACAGGTTTGAAACAACATGCTGGTGAGTAATAGACAACTTTCCTTTTTGACTGCACCATTCAATTAAAAACAGTGCATGGAAATGAGAAGCAGACTCATATATTTAAAAGTAATTGCACCTAGAGCAAGTGATCGATTAAGAGCTTTAACTGACAACTTTATGGCATGGCTCTGTTCACAAAGAATGAACAGGTCAAGGGTATTGTCTGCTTTCGAAGTTAAACAAGCGTCTGAGACCATAAACAACACCTACTTGCATATGGCTCACGTAAAAGAAAGACATACTGAAATGCAGTTTTGGCTACTAATGCAACCCATCAAGATTGATTTGGCAAGGTATTTTTTAACCTCACATTAAATCAAATCCACTTATGCATTAAATTGATTCAACGAAAGGTAACGTCTGCATAAGCTTCATCTCTCAAATGAGTTTTCAAACACTAATGAGGTTAGAGCAACTAATAAGGCATAACTGTACATCCGCAGAAACGTAAACACACTGAACGAGAAGAAACGAGTTCTTAAATTCACGTCCCTTCATAATCCCGCAGTCGTCACTGGTAATGACTGCCTTCATTGTAAAATCTCAACACTGGTGCTGATGTATTTGTGGTTTTCTCAAATGAATTTCAGCGTGTGAGTGAGTGAGTGAGTGAGTGATGTTGACATGGCTGATTAATGTGTGTAAATAAACATCATTCACACAACTCTGTCTTTGTGGCATTCCTGGCATCATTCTTCTGCCCCCCTCGCCCTTACAGCTGAACAGTCCCCTCAGCAAACACCTCGCGTTGTATACATGCCCGGCAGCAACATATTAATGCTAGACATCTAGTTCTTCATTGGCGGGTCTCCCTTTTTTGGTTTACAGCAGTTGAGTGAAACTTGTGGCATGATTTCTTTTGAGTCGCTTCCTGGTTTGCATATGTTGCAACTTGGTCCAGGAGATGTTTGTAATGCCACATTTCTTCTGAATGAAGGCAGAGTGTCAGCTTAATGCGAGACATGACTGATGCCGTTCAAATTTATTGAACCTGCACATATTGCTGGCAAACACAAATTTAGACTCAAAATGAATTTGTGGGTTAAAATATAGGCAATAGAAAGTTTGTACCTGGAGCACTTCCAAATAAATTTAAGCAAATTTATAACTAACACAGTTTGAAGGTGATACTTAATAATCAGTAGTGAGATATTAACTTGAACGTTTCAGTTGCATGTCATCTTCATGCAGTCAAACTTGCACAACTTGTCCAGTCATTCAAAAACCACAATCTCTCATTCAGAAATCTCTCACAGGATCCCAAAGCTGACAGCACTTCAGCTTCACACGAGAGAACCAAATTATACAGCCAAACAGCATTTAATACAACTAAACTAAAAATCCCAGAGGAAAAACTAAATTAGTTGGAGAGAGGAAGAATCAGAAGTGTTACTACCTGGATGTCAGTCTTGCTCATGGGGTTGATCTCTCTCGCTGTGGGTTGTTCGCTCGAGCTCCTCAGAGTGTTTGTGGGGACCACACTGCTCCTGGAAGACAACCTTCCTCCTCTAATCCGTTCTCCAATGTGATGACACACACTAACCCTAACCATCTGTTGAAACACGTCCTCCAGCACTCAGCACAGTGGTGCGTCAAGACAAACTACCCAGTCCAATCACAGAGGGTACTGGGTGGCTCTTCCCAGGCTGGAGGCAGGGACAAGGACATAAGGGAAACACTAGTCAGAGATGTCTAAAAACTCCAGCCACAGTAACCTGAGATTTAGAGAGAGAGGGGGAGGAGAGTGAGGAGAAGAGGAGGGAGGGGATTGAGAATGCGAATGAGAAAGGGAGGGAGGGGAGTACGTCTCTGAACTGCCACTTGTAGCTCACAGAAATCACACAGAAGCAGCCTGGGGATCCTCAAATCTCACTCGCACATATAGTTGTAAGTAGTTTTCTCTAAAGCCAATTGCATAAAAAAAAACAGAAAGAGTGTGGCCAGTTCAAGAATGCCTTTCATAGACCCGAATGCAATGCCGTTTGCACTAAACTGTTACATCTGCCCAACTCACACCTCCCCGTTATAAATCTTCAGCTGTCTCGGCAACATTCTTGTCCTTCGCAATCTATTGCCTTAAGTTAAGCGAGAAAAAGATTTTCCAGAGATAAGAGACTGAGCCAGGATCATTAGCGTCATTTAGTTTCATTCATTTTAGCTACTGACATTTGTTAAGCTGTACTGGATTTACATAGCTTCACTGTAATCTAAACATTCACTGTTAAAAGCTTATTTTCTATTAAATTTTAGTTTAGTTAAACATTCGTAAAATAAAATAACATTAATAAAATGCATGGCATTTTTTTTTTTACTTTTTTATTTTACATTTATTTTCAATAAATTCATTCCAAAACAGAATGTCATTGTATGTATGCACTGCAATTTCAATGTATTTTTCCATAACATTCAATAACAAAAACAATTAGTCAATGCCATTAACCCTTTGGACCCACGGGACTCCAGGAAAACGATTCTAAAAACAACTTTGTGAACATGACGATAAACTTACTGATTTTTAATTGTCAGGGTGAATCAGAGTGTCAACAGAAAATGGTTTTTAATCAATCTGCAGCTCAATAAAAATGCTAACCCTGGTTTCAGCGCTATCTTAACAACTAAGTTCATCAGTTGAGGAAATGAAAACAAAGGCTGCTAAGTGACCTATTAGCATTCTTTAAAGCTGCTTTCACACCTGGTAAAAGTTTCAGTTAGGCCAGACCAAACTCAAACACTGATCAATCTTCACTCGCGACAAGCCTCTCAAAAGCCCCAAATCAAACAAACATTGCAAACTCGTCATCACGTACCCTACTCCGGTAGCAACACAGAAGTCTAGAACGTCTTATAGGTCCATCCTTTAAAGCAAGGTCTTTTTCACCTTTCCTATTCTAATGATGTCAATCTGGAAGAGGTACTAGGCTGATGACTGTTTCAGGAAAGGCTGGAAGAGTCAATAAGATCCAGGAGGTGAGTTTTAGCATAGCTTAATGTTTACAGCGGAAAGAACAGTGTGTGAGACCACTTGCATTTGTAATACAATTTTCCCCTTCTACTCATTAAGCATGTAATCAAACAGAGCCTTGTTTTTAAAGGGTTTCCTATGCAACCGGACACAAACTTCCAGCAAAAGCATCAATCACATCTTAACGCCATTTGCATGCTGTTGCGAGATTTGCTCCGATCCATTTTCCGGCCGGTGCATTCAGCGGAACTACTGGGTGAAAACAGATACTTCCACCATTTTAGCAGGATTCTCGTTTTCACTGCTGTTTAAATGCTCAGGATATTAGATTAAGAGCAACAAAGACTATTTTCAACAGGGGAATAAGAAACCCCCGGTCTTGGTTCACATGAGGTTTGGAAAAAGGGGGAATGGGATGCAGGCTTCAGGGGAAGAGCTCAAATTAGATTGAGTGAATTCACAAAGTGTGGCCCACCCCATTACAACTACACACTTAGTACATCCCGCACCTCAAACTTGAAACAAGCCTCTCACACCCCAGATATTTTGTAAAAGCCTTTAAGGAAGAGAAGAGGCAAACAACCATGTTCTTCAGTGGACTCATTGATCAATGATAAGAAATTTTTCTAATTGTACAAGTTGTTCCCCAAGACAAGCAAACTCCCAGCTCAGATCTCAGGAGAACATTCTACATATAAGCAACATCTTGTAATTTAAAAATTTTCATTAAATTAATAGTAGTCTTGTGAGCAAACCCATGTTTGAGTCTTCTCTCCTTACCCAATGCTTCCTTTGTTCTCTTGCAATGTTTAAAGAACTAAATAAATGTTAGTTTTATTTGATTTATTATTACTTTAATTAAAAATTATTTAAAATTAATTTGTGTTTTACAAACCCTCTAAATTGCCAACCCCCAGACATTTGCAGAGACAAAGACATTTACAAGCAGAGGTCTTTGCAAGGAAGACCAAATAAAGATATTTTTTGATGACATCTAAGAGCTTTCTGACCCTGCATAGATAACAACAGATATGTACGAAAGGTAGGCAAAAATCTTAATGCGTGTTCTTAAAAGGAATGAAGGTCTTGCAGGTTTGGAACGACATGAGGGCGCGTAATTAATGACAGAATTTTCTTTTTTTGGGGGTGAACTATCCCTTTAAGGTTCTTTGGGATTTCACATTTGAGGCCTCTAGAATAGGACACTGTGAACTGTTCTTGTTTCAGATAAGCCTAAAGACCCTGCAGGAGGTCACTTAGGCGGTCCAGAGCAAAACTAAAAAAAAAAATAAAAAAAATCCCCCTCCAAACACACAAAAGAGGGACACTGAATTAACCCCTCTCTCCCCTGCATGGGCCCTCTTGCATCTACAATCCTAAATGAGGCTCACAGGTGCAGCGAGAACCTTGTGTATGTGTATATCAGCTAGAGGGGGCCTACGTGGTTCATTTGTCTCATTCATTATGCTTGGATGAGATTTGGTGTCTTTGGGCCAAGGGGGGCAGAGAGAGAGAGAGAGCGCGAACAAGCTCTAAACATAAATGACATTCGTGGTGTTGTCTTCCATGGTTTCGAGTGCCAAAAGCATGTGTGCAATGCAGCCGCGCTCTGGATCAAAGACTTTATAGAGTCAGCTGCCTAATGCTTTGACCTCAAGCATGCTCTGATCTCAGCAAATAACCCCATCACTATCCTGAAATACCCACATCTTCATCGCCAACATACATGAGCAAGTGTCAAAGACAGAACAAGTCTCAAAGTGAAACAAGTTTTCACTTGGGATGCACCAAAACCCAACAGCCATTCAAAAACATCACTGAATGTTATTCATCAGACTACTATATCACACAGATCAAAAGGTAAACCAGTAAGCTAATTGCAAACTAATTGCACCACTTTGATTTCCCAGACAGCGGTGACCATTGTCAGGCTCGTCAGCGCCCTTCTTTGAGATTCGACATCAAAGCGGGTTGCTAGTTAACGCAATTATCACTATACAGACAAGTGTCATGTGTGTCATGTGGCTCTAATCAACCAATAACTATGGGGTGTAACCTCAATTATTGAAACTTAAATCAAAGTAATTTCACCCTGTTATTACAAAGTGTGTTTACACAGTCAAAATGACATTAAACCACTATTTGCATATCTGTCTCCATCATTTTGTGCTAAGAGTGGAGAGGGGGATTCATGCCTCACTGGATTGAATAATTACCAATAACAGACCTGCTAATGTAAGGAAACAATCACATGTTTTAATAGCAGTTCAGCTGCTTAGCTAATACTTTATTTCTTGACAAAACAATCCTGCGTTTCAGATCGGGGAAGCAAACTTTAAGCTAATTGCCCGCACATGTCCCAGACTGACCGCTCCACGGATGGTTCCTTTTGCCAGAAATATTAAGAGCGTTGTCAAGTACTTTCTTGGACCAAAGTATCTATAAATGCCTCCAGATCCCAAGCAATAACCATTTTCAGCTTTAAGCTGAAACAACTGTCGGAAGAGAGTGTTACTTTAGCTGCTAGGCTACATGGCTGCCATGTGCAATCGGGGAATAAGTTCACGGGCTACTTATTGACTAACACTTCAAACGGTGTATTGGTTTCATAGGCCCTCATTGCCCGTCAAGCTTGAAACCAAATATAAAAGTCATTTCCTCTGGAGTCTTTATCAGAGCCATCATCTGGATCTGCAATATGGTCCCCTCAGTCATGTCGGGCCAAAAAACTTCTGCATGGTTAAGTACATTAGCATTTCTGAAACGTATTACAAGTAAAGCTTATAACATGGCTTTACTCCACTCGTACGGAAATCAGCAAACTAAAATGACCCAATGAGGTTATTTTCTATAAAAATAAGTGCTGTCAATTGAATGTGATGCTGAGCTACGCAAGCTCGTAGATTTATGCGTCATTACTTTTTGGGTGAAGTCAATTCTCCCTACTGCTTTTCGGGTCAACTTTCGCTTAATTCACCTTCCAAGCCTTCTTGATCATCATCTTGATGAACGACGACAGTGATGTATTGGCTGAAAGGGACAGGCTGTAGCCCAGACTGTCCTGGGGTTTGTAAGCCCCCTAGCATGCTTAGTGGAACTCTAGTATCCCAAGATCTCTTAGTCCCCTCAGGCTCTGTCACTGCTCAGCATCTCAGCGCTCGAGAAACAGTAAAGCACAGTGTGGCATGACAGCATGTGTAAATTATTAGCCCCACATGTAAGAATAAAGCGATACTAATCTTGCATATATAGCAGATGGGAAGCAGCTGCAAGAGAGACAGAGTAAGATTCTGCTGCATTTTACCACTGTAGAAAAGGCACCTCAAGCAAGGGTCATTAGTGTGAACCACTATCTCCAATGAAACAGGCTTTGAATCGCTGCATTGTCAGAGTGAAGGGCGGAAGACAGAAAGGAATTCCTCCAGGACAAGAAAACTCCCATCCTCTAAGACTCTAGGAATGAGACTACATTAAAACTAGGTCAAATACATAAAATTTTTTACTATTTGTCACTATAAACTACTATGAACGGTCACAAAGTCAGTACTGTTGTTAGGAATTTAAGGGGAAAGATTTTAGATATTCATTTGTTGGTATTCTTGCAAGATAAACCATATTACATGCCACAAATAGCTCCAAATCTAAAAGAATGAATCATGATTAAGCTCGCTTGAATATAAAAATGAAAATATGATCTTGTTTCAGCATGCAAGAGCACAAACTGAGCATTTATGACAGATGGAAATTTTAAATCATACCCTCAGTGAAACGATGAGAGGGAAGGTGGAAGAAATAGACTTTTATGTGAAGCCATACAGTACATTAGCAGGTTATCAGGGCTGACAGCAGAATAATGGATTCAGGACTGGTGGCCCACATTTTCATTAATTTTTCATAACTTTACTCTCTTGCAAACTTTTTTCCCCAAGAAAAAACCTTTGGCATCTTGTGAAAAATAGGTGCTACAGACCCTCATTCACATTTCAGTCTCACTTCACAGAATATAAATGTATTATGCTAGAATAAAAAAAATAAATAAATAAAAAGACTATAACAAATAAATCTAAAAGAATGAAAAAAAAAGAGAAATACTTATGTTAACTGAAATCTAAATTAAATTAATGAAATGCATCTAAAAAGGAACAAATCATCTAAACGAAAGAAACAAATCTAAAAGTAAAAGATGATTGAATTTAAAATGAATTAAACAAAATAATCTAAACTGAAATGTAAAATAAATCTAAAAGAAACAATCTAACATTAAATCCTAAAACAAGAAATACAAATTTAACATTATATATATATATAATTTATTTAAAAGAATAAACAAATAAAATGAAAAGTTGATTTACTTGCTATTTATTTATAAATGCCAAAGTATACTTTGACTACACATTTTGCTTTGGATCCTTACCAAATCCATACACGTATGCTAATATTTTTATTCCTGAAGAGAGAGAAAAAAAAACGTGTCAGGTTATAAAGTTCAGTAAAAATATAGCTACATTAATTCTCACAGACCATAATGCCATCGCTATATTAGACTACATCTGATCCTCACACAGGTTGAGGAAAAGGTCAGAGAAGAAGTCATTATATATATATATATATATATATATATATGAGAAGACAGTTTAACTCTGTATGCTGTATAAAGCAAGCCCCCTACCATGCTTAGTAGCACTCTAGTATCCCAAGATCTCTTAGTCCCCTCAGGCTCTGTCACTTCTCAGCATCTCAGCGCTCGAGAAACAGTAAAGCACAGTGTGGCATGACAGCATGTGTAAATTATTAGCCCCACATGTAAGAATAAAGCGATACTAATCTTGCATATATAGCAGATGAGAAGCATATATAATAATATATATATGAGAAGATGGTTTAGCTCTGTATGCTGTATAAATGTTAATTATGAACTGCAGTCACTGCAGTGTGGAATCACGTGAACAAAGGTTTTAAAAAACATAGAAGCATTTGCGCCTGTTCTGGTGGACCAAAATTTGTATGAGATTCAACAAGGGCCGCAACCTTCTGCCTTCCGGGTCACTGGTGAACTTCATTTGAACTTTTAGTTGCCATACATAGAAACTAAACTGATCAGGACCAAAACTGTATCAAATCTGATAGGATACTTCTGTCTTTAGGGATCACTAGATCCTGGCTACTTCCTCTAGGTTTCTCATCCCAGGCAAATAATGCTCTGCTTCCGGAAGCACGGTTTAATCCTCTCAGGCCCAGAGGTGAAAAGCAGGGACAAGTCAGAAAAGGCAAATCCTCATGTGAGGAGGCCCTGTCCGCACTTCCACATCCTGAAATGGCTGGTTGAGTATAATCCCTGAAAGCATGCCGCGAGCAGGTCATTGACAGAGAGAATTAATGTTTGGTGTGTGTGGGGTGGATAGTTATCTTGATAACACTCACCCCCTCCTCAACCTTAGAGGTTGCTTGGGGCAGTGATAAGGAGAAGATTTGAAAAGGGCGGTTAAATGCATAAACGAGGTCGAACAGCTAAAGAGCAAAAGGACAGTTCAGGACTAAAGATGAGATAAAAGGTGATGACAAACTAAAACTAGCCATTGAAACATGGTTGTTAATATTTACTTATAGTTAAATAGTTACTATTAAAACCATAATAAAATATAAAATTTTTAAATAATTTATAGAATACAATATAGAATACATAACTGAAATAATTTAAAGTCGAATAAAGATTTAATAAACAATAAAAAGTTTTAAGAAAATAAATATAATAAAATATAAAATGTAAATCTTGCCTAAAAGCTAATAAAAATGCATTCAATAAATAAATATTACAAAATATAAAATGTAAATATAATCTGAAAGCTAACTAAACTAAATAAAGTTAGTGAATAAAGTGAACAGTATAAAATAAATGACACTTATTTAAAATGTTAAATAGTTAAAATTTTAAGTAGTTAAAACAAGCCAATGAAATTAAATCAATAACGGATTTTATAAAATAGAATTAAAATAAATATAAAAGTTAAACGAATAGTTCAAATGTGTAGAGTGTAAATTAAAAGGTTAAAATAAAGTAAAATAAATGATAAACAAATTAACTAAAATTATTTTAATACATTTGATTTATATTTTTATTATTTATTTATTTGGGTATGTGTTTTGTTTTTATTAGGTCTGTGGTATTCCGACTAAAGTCTTTACATTACCTAAAATTAAAATCAATACATTGTAAGACCAGCCACTAGTTTTGCAGATTTATACGTTAATATAGATTTTGGGCTAAATGATTGGCAATGCTATACGTTTTGACATGTAAAAATTATGCAAACAGGGTAGACCTCACACGTAGTTAATTTAAAAACAATATATAAAACAAGCACATTTCTCTTTGTGCAGAAACCATCCATGGGTGGTGGGAAAAGGGAAAAGACGCCAATGACTGTGACTTTTTAATTCTAATTTCAGCCTTCGAGTACAGGAAGCGACGAGAGTATGGCAATTTGTGATTGGCATGAGAGAAGGGAACTCTTTAATTTAGCCTCCGGCTCCCTTTCTTTTTTTAGAAGAAATAATTACCACACAGCATTACCGCTAAACAACAACTGCTCAAGCACTGGGCTTTATCACATCATTGGGTATTTATAATGTTTATGAGTCCTCTCTTCTTACCAACATGAGGAGGCATTCGTATGAAAATAGCTGTGCAGAGTGCCAGCAAAGCCCTCCCTCCTTCTACTCTTACCGCGCTCACACCTGGCTGTTATTGAAGGGGGCAGTTGAAAAGGGACATTATGGCCCTGTGCTACAATAGAGGACGTCTGCACCCAGGCCTCTCAGAGAATGGACGCAGCTGCCGCTCTGAGAATGACCACGTTTAAGGGTCCTCGTCACAGTGTGTGTGTATGTGTGTGAGATAATCTAAAATGATGGTGAGGGGAGTGATCAGCTCAAAAAAAGTGTAATAATGTGAACTGCTGATGACATTCGTATTAAATAAATAAATAAATCTGAAAAAGCAGAAACATCATGCATCATTCAAAATGAGGCAAATCAAAATCTAAAAAAAAAAAAAAAAAAAAAAAAAAAAAAAAAAAAAAAAAAAAAAAAAAAATACATGAGTATAAATAATATTTACCTTGCATGTTTTAAAGAAATTAAACATAAATAGTATAGACAGATAATATAAAATGTAAATTGTTTACTCAGAATAAACAAATAAATAAACTGAACAACTATAATATCTTTAACGTGATAGAAAATAAACAAATTAATAAATAAAATGAATAAATAAATAAGCTAAGCAAAC
>JAUYWG010000064.1:9318743-9341673 GCA_034779775.1 Enteromius afrohamiltoni | reverse complement strand
CATTTTCTACTCCTCAGTTACTACCAAATGTGAAGTGCATTGCTGTGGCCAGCAGCGGTCATCTTTTAGGACACTGCAGCAGATCACACATCTTGCCCTGCAACAGGTGCAAATTCCAGTAATACCTCTGTGTTTGAGAGTATTGTGCTTTTATCGGAGCTGTTCCACTGGCACTTGGCAGATAATCGACCTTTATTTTACGGTCCCTTCTGTTTAAAAAAACAAAACAGATCTTTCTGTTTTACCCATAATAATTCACATCCTGAAGTTAAGACTAAAGCCAGGGATACTTTCAGTCTTTCTGTTCGTCCATCTAGGCAGGAAGCCTTCTACATCTTAAAAGGTGCTGGTGGGGATCTGCTGTCATCTCGGTGCTAATTGGGTGCCCTTTTAAACAAATGCAATAAACAATGGCAAAAGAGGAACCTCTTGACAGCCATAAAAAAGCCAATTTGTGAGAGGAACAAGAAATCCTATTCTAACCCCCACTGACCACCACTTCCCCCCACAAGCAGCTAAGAAATGTCCTCCATCTAAGGAATGAAAGCTTGACCTGGATCAGGTTAATCTCAGCAGGACAGCTACTGTTCATAAAGCTTCCTCTGAAACCAGCCATCAATTGACAAAAATATGGAGGTGGCAATAAATGTTATGACTTAAAACTAGACAGAATTTGATGCAACCCAAACCAGAAATGCATAATGTATCCATAAATGCAGAAACCATTTGTGTCGAATTTCACATAGTTGTCAAACCCATCTTGGTATTCTTGTCTGGAGCTTATTTACTCAATAGCACCCCTTCAGAATTCTCAAAATAATTAATGTCCATCAGTGTTGTTGTTTAGCATCACTGACATACTGTTGTAGCTGAAAAAAGGGCAGTCCAAAGAAAAACCTCTTGCAAGCGGGTGATCTTGCTTGTGCCCCACTGGTGTGAAAGAGTCCTTTGGAACAAACCAACTAATAATCCCATTAGACCACATCATTTCCTCTGGTACACATTCTTTGACCAAATGGCAGAATCCACCTCGCAGAGTCAAAAGATAAATAAAAGGGAAGGACAGTGGAAGTGTAATAAAAAAAAAAAAAAAAAAAAAAAAAAAAAAAAAAGAAGCTATGTACTTTTCAGCTATGCAAGTGAATGAAATGTAAACAGTGCTTTGGAGAACAGCTTTAGATCTTAGCAAACATTTCGGAGGCCCTCTGTTCCACTTTGTAACCCTCCCGGCTGGCAGGGAGCTCAGCCTCTTGTCAAGCACCAATCTTTTGTGGAGCTCATCTGACACTCAGCCAAGCTTCTTTCTCGGGATGTGCTTGCATATGCATGCAGGAAGAACTATCCTGCCTCACCCCTGCCACTAAGAGCCAAAACACTCTGCTCGATCCTGGACAGAAGGATGGTTCTCTGCCTTATTTGCAGTTACTGAGTTCTTCACATGACAACTTGATGGGTATTTCTTAACGTTCTCAGAATCCAGAAACCAACGCAACCACAGTCTTGGAGCACCTACCCATATTTCAGACTCTAAGACGAGAGAAGTAAATAAAGGAACATTTGTTTTACCAGCCCACGTCCTCCTAAAGAGATCTTGATGGCCCGTGTTTCGGTGAAATGGTGAAAACAGATAAATATATTTTTTTCCCCTCCCTTCCTTTCCTTCCGACTATCATACTTGTTTACTTTCATTCTCCGTTGTAGATAGCAGCCAGCCAGAACACTTGCTTTCCAGGTGATTTCCTCCAGCTGATGTGGAGGGCTGATTCAGATCTTGCATGTTTAGACAATGCTGAGGACTGAATGGAGGCTGAGGTTGTAGTGCAGGCCTAAATTGGCAATGGTTTTTCTTCATGACAAATACTAAAATTCCCCTTCTTTCTATCACAGACATTGATACACCGCAGAATTAAAGAGATCCAATAAAAAATCTGTCATCATTTACTCTGGCCCAATTTGTTCCAAACCTGATGACTTCCTTTTTTCCTGTGGAAAAGACATTTCAAGGTCTTTTTTGGCCTAAAACGGTTTTGGACCCATTTGGTTTTCACTATACGTGCAAAAAGGGGTCTTTCGAGCTGAGGACACTGAGGACACCAATCCCAAGATAATTTACAGATTAAACAATTATGACAAGCTACAACAAGTTCTTTCACTCGTATACATAGGATAAGACATCACAGAAAATCTTCCCATTCTAAACATCATTCAACAGACATTTGGTGAACTTTAATTGAACTTTAACTTACTGAAGAGTGTCTGTGTTGGGTATGTTTCCAGTCACAAAGTGCCAATTTACGCCTGTACTGTCTCTAAGCCTCCATTCAGGCATAAGCAATGGTTTCTTCAATGGCAAAATAATAAAATTCCCCTTCTGTCCGCATTGGACATTGATACACCACAGAATTAGGAGAGAGACATTTTAAAATCCATCAACTGTGGCTTGTTGTCCATCCTAGTCATGGAACCTGAGATTTGTGTTTATGTTGTGCTAAGGATGGAAAAAGGGCATCAGTGTTCATCTTCACGACAACCAAAGGTTGGTATATTAGAGGAGTTTTTCTATAAAATTAAGTACTGCTTCCCTCTTTGTTGTTGAGTACCCGGTGATTAGCACTTAAAACCCTGAAGAAGTCAAAAGTTTGGTCTTTTTTCATACAAGCCTTTTGGCAATGCATGATCTTGAAAGTCACAGTTCCACAAGTATGATATGCAATATTAGGTAGGTTTACATCTTCAGAGCTGCTGTTTCACAGAACACACACCAAGACTCCCACAAGGGTTAATAAGTTGTTGAGGCCAAGAATAAGATTTTCTTTGCCACCCACATGGATCAAAATTCTAAGCTAAGACAACAATATGGCTCTTAGTCCTTTCATATCTCAGTATAATGCAGCTGATACTTTTTGTACTGATACTTCTCACATCCTGTTTGCTGAAGACTACAGAAAGGCTCAGCCATCCCTGTGAATTCATCAGTTTAAATTCTCATCTTTTCTGTTATTGCAACAGATCAGTTACTGTAATTATAACCACATGGGTTACATTGTGCTACAGAGTAATCATTCAATCCATACATTTTAAGCTGTTATCTTGGTTTTAAAAACTATGCACAAACAAAATACTACAATTGAACTGAAACAGGAATGCACTGACTGTATATATACTCATATAATCTGCAAAACAACCAAGCAGACCAATGACAAACACATTTCACTCAAGAGTTTTAATACAGTAGGCTAGCCTAACTCTACCAGGCCATTTTAGTCTACACACTATTATACAGATTATCAACATGATAGGAGCCCATCTGATTTTTTTATATAAAAAAAACTGATTCAGGGAAATGGACTCCCTTTAAAAACTCACCATATTCATATAACATGGTATACACAGTGTTATTTGACACTTCACAAAGTAAACACTGCAATCTTTGCTTCTGAGGGAAAGCTTATGTAAAAGCTAAGAAATACTATATATCCAACATGTTTATACAGACCCACAGATCTCAAAAATTATGACAATGCAAAAACGCATGCGTGTTGGACTAGTAAATCTTTAAGAAATAAGCACAAAGTTCCAAGTGAAAACTGTTCAGACATTATAGAGAATAATATTGGTCTAACATGTTAAGCAAATTGAAAACTATTCAAATTTATGTATTTGCCCTTCGATAAGCCATGTATGGTAGGTAAATATAACTTCTTTCCGCAGCCAAGACATTTGACCAAATATACTGCTTGTAGTAAACCTGTTGCATGTAGATGCTGTTTTGTTTATTAATTCAAGCTGTGAATGCACCATGGGATTCAGGTTTTTTGAAAGATTTAGAGTCACAGGTTGTGTACATAGTCGATAACACTCCGATTTACCAAGTGTTTTCCTAAGCAGCCGTGTAATCCGCTCTACATCAGCTGTGTGGCTCAGCAAAGCCTTTGCATTCAAATAACTTCAAAGCCAGTGGATCTCTTGCTCATGGAATCAGACGTGAAGTAGCCATGGCACTAGACAACCCGCCCAAAAAAAAACTCAAAAAGTGATGTTTCAGAGAGGAATATACATCTAAATGGTACATTAGCGACCACCCAGCTTTTAGATTGGATTACTTGTGCGTGAACGTACCCTCGCAGGACCCAAACGATTCCCTTCACTCACTGTTAAAACCAGAGCCAGCTGGCTTCACATCACCACACTGCCAAGACCGTATGGCGTTGACAGCAGGCCAAGCTCCAGACTAGTGTTTCTCCTTCAACCCCTTTAGACAACACAACCTTATGGAGAAAATAATCTCAAAACACCTTGCCAACACTGTCCCAACCCAACACGATCCAAACCAAATACTGGAACCAACTTCCTTCTACGTCATCCATTTGCAAGCGTGGAGCCTTTCCTGTGATTTGGATCTCCCATGAAGACTCCCATGTAGATTTATGCCAAGGCATGAACCAGTCGAACCGAGACATGCGTTGCACTGCTGTTGACTGACAAGGCCAATATACTCAACCCTTCACAGGTTTTAGCACTGGTCTGGAAAGGAAAAAAAAAAAAAAAAAAAAAAAAAAAAAAAAAAAAAGCACAAATACGTGCTGGGGCTACATCCAAGCCAAGCTGGTGGAGTCAACTGTCATGCGCATGCAACATTAAACAAGGAGAACATCTGGAAAGGGGTATAATGATCATTAATAGAGCTATAAGTAGAACTGCATGTGCCCTCAAAATGGTGTAAGGCCCAAACAAGGTGTTTTGCATATCGCAGTGGCGTCTCTGTGCCATTTCTTTGGTTTTCAATAAAAGTCAGTGGGTTTTTATTATGGAATGACATCACTGGAGATGTGAGAGGAGCTAATGACTTTTGACCCTGCATGTGTGTAGCGACATATGCTCTTAGATAAGTCTGAGCAAGCTCTACTTATCATATCTACATATCATCTACTCTACATAGGCTATTATCTAACGAACCAAGACAAATATGCACGGCTATGGCTCAACAAAAAGGCCTACCTAAAAGGAACGGTTGACCTTTTGTGTGTGGAACACAAAAGATGGCATACTGGGGGGAAAAAAAGTTGTCCATAATTAGGGGTTTTTGCACTGGAGGAACAATGTCATAGTTTCTAGATACTACTGGTAGAATGAATCGCTGTTTGGTATGTTTGCAACCGCAGGAACTAAGAATGTATTTAGTTCAAGGACTCTGTTTTGGGGAACTAAATTAGCTTCAGAGTAGGGTTAAAATAGTTATAGGAACTATCAATGACATACAGTAAGTGTACGCTGATTGGAGAAATGCATTCTAAACATTAGTAAATGGTAAGTTTGTATTAAAACTAAAAAATATTTACTTCACACATTTATTTTTTTAAAAGTAGTGCTCTCTATAATGGGGCGATCTCTTTTGAGCTGTGCGCTGAAGTTGATCAGTAGAATGTAGCATGATAGGAGGATTTTAGTCAGTTGGATTACATTTATCTACGCTTACATTATACAGCATAATGTTAATATAACGACAATTAATATTACGAACGCAGAAGTTAATGTATCTGTGCAACTCTGAATGAACTCCTTTTGTGGATGCGTTCTTCACGCAACAATGTGCAGAAACACAACAGCAAAACTCTAAAAATACAATGTTTTATTATAATAGTGTTCTCAATGTTATGTATATGACTGTCATAGTTATTACTAGTCTTCATCGTTTGTCCTGCTCGTGTATGCATGGAAGAGATAAGGGCTTATGAGACATAAATAATATACACAATATATATAAACCAGCTGAAAAATCACTTGAACTATCTGATCGAAAAAAAAAAAATCTTTGTAAAGGTTTAAATCCCTGTCGCCAAGATGCACCTTGGGCAGTTGGGTTTATTCACGCAGGTTAAAATATTTATTTGAAGCTTCTTTTCAGACTAGTGTTTGCAACATTATTTTAATAGGCTGTATATTAACATATTGGGAGAAAACCAGTAGTTCTATGTGAAATCAGACATTGAGCACCCCCATAAAATCAAATGGTATGATTATAACACCCCACGGATATGTGAGATTGGGAGTCGAATCAGGCTCCTCGAAAACCTCCTAAATATTGTAAATAAAGACGTCCCTGTCGAGCACTTCAGAGTTCCTGTTGCAGGTGCGATAGTAACCAGGAAAACAACCAGAAGAGGAAACCTTGCTTGTTAGTTCCTAGAACTGTTTTCTTCCACTTACCTTTTTGAAAGCCATTGACTTCAACTGAATGTCCATTGTCCAGTGTCATACAGGTTCAGAATGATTTTAGGGTAACTTAACATTTTCTATTTTTATCATTTACGTTTAGAGAACATAAGTAATATGGTTGGATGTAGTGGTAGCAATGAAAAAAGCTCAACTCAGTCTCTGTGAGGAGATGATATCTAACATGAAGGACATCTGGAACATTCCCAACAATACAATGCCATCCCCCATAAGGGTTTTCAACCAATACCGCCTCATGAAGACAACTTTTCATCTTCAAGACTTGACCATACAGACTAAAGCTAGTTCTTTTCTTCTCCACAGTCATAAGAGTTCACTCTTCACTTTAAATGGCCTCTGCCTTGTTTTGTGTTTGCTCCTTCTTGCTTGACGCCATGAGATGTATTAAAATGCATGAGCTTCTCTTTGCCATTTTAAACAGAGCTGATTGCTTGCAAAGACCACAAATGCACACATGGCAATGTACGGACCCCCTCAGACTGAATGCCATTGTTTATTAGTGGGAAAGCAAAATATCCTCCAGCAGTATTTGGCTAGAGACCCGTGGTGCTGACCTAAATGGGGGCATTAACGAGAATTAGCACTTAGGTGACTTACAGAAACAACTCCAGATTTGGTTTGGTAAGGGTCACTGCAGGTGACAGCGATGGGGAGACTTGAACTGTACGGAGGCTGGGGAACTGGTTCTGAATTTAAAATGGTAAAAAAGAAGTTTGCTCTGTTCAACAGACCATAAAGGATGAGTGTTTAGGCAAAGCTGAGGGTAAATGGAGAAGAATCTCCTCATCAAGAATGCCAAGACAAATGAAGGACAAAGAGGCTTCTGAAAAGAGAAAAGACACACATAGCCTTCTCATCATGTTCTTGCCCCTATGTTGGTCCAAGTACTAAAGCTGTTGGGTTAAAATGAAATGTATTTAACCTCAAGGAAGGTCAGGTGAGAGTTTTTCCTGAACGTCCCCAACATGGTTTTGATAACACTGCAACCAAAAATCATTACCACACTTCATATTCCATTATTTAAATAATTTACTACTAAAAGGTATTCTTTTTAGCATCAACTGTCAATAGCTTTTTTTTTTTTTTTTTTATTAAAGAAGCGAAAAGTAGCCAGCAAATTCTCCTGGTGTGGCTTTAGAAATATTCTTGGACGTCAAGAAATCAACACATACCAGTCATAATTTGCAAGTTTGTTCTGGCCACTCGTTGTCTTGTAGGAAAGCAATGAGTTCTGGAGATGACTGAATCCCAGTTCAGAGAGGAAAATAACCTCAGGGACAACAGTTTAGAAGGGAGGGGTCTTGTGTCTGAGGAAAAAAGGGCAACAAGAGTGAAGAGCAGCTTCTTGCGTGCAGCTCATTGGTACATTTTACCAACAGTGACCTTCAACTGCAAACCACTGGCACTTGTTCTCACGCACGCATACACCAGTTTAATTCTCTAACACCACGGCAAGGTTTCATCCATCAGTTGGTACACAGATGTGCGATTTTCCAACATGTGTATTTTAGTAAACAGTACAATAAAAAGCAGCTTCAGTTTGGCACAATGTCTGTTTTAAATCACTAAGAGGTGGCCGAGCTTGTCTTCTCTAGAGATTTAAATGGGATCAAGCTAAACGAACTAGCATGGAAAACCCTCTGTGGCCCATGTCAATTCTCTCTTGGTACTCTTGCAGTCTGGGGTTTGGAGGTGTTGTGGGCTCAAGCTATGAAGTGTGAAAGGAAAAAGGATGTCAAACAGACAAGGTCTTCATTAATCAACTCCTCCTCAACGCCTGTCTTGAGGGCTTGTTGATAGTACGGTGCGTAAAGGACCACTATTTTTAACAAAACGTCACAAGGAGCTCATATTTTCCAACATACCATTAGTCTGTCAAAGCCACAACTTAGCCATTGTTATTTCTAAAGGAGGCCGTCAGGAGAAGTTCTACATTGTTATGATCTCATGCATGTCTGCTTTGAGACTGTTTTCAGTGACTGCCAAGTACAGGAAAAATAAAATAAATTAGAATTTTGTGTCTGAAAAAATAAATAAAAATAAATTGCCGTTTACAGTAAGTTAAATTAAATTTAAATTATTAAATAGAAAAATGTGTGATTTCACTACTACTAAACTATTTTGTCTGTAAAAGTTATTTACTGCTTGAATATTCAAGACTAGATGAGATGAGACGAAGTGTCAGGGCAATGAAAAACCTTTTCAGAATTCACGGTTTGCTTTTTCCCTGGAATGTTTGCTCTAGGCTTCTACAGGGAGTTCCTCAATGAATCCAACACTCACAGGACTCTCACAAGATAAGATAAGCCAGAATTTAACAGCCCATCAGAGGCCCTACAGGATACATGGATGTACATATCAGTGTTAAGAAAATACACTGTCCGAGCGATTTGCAGTTGGACTGATAAATCTGACATTTTAAAACTAGGGAGGCGAACAGTTCCCTTCACTAGGCACTTCTCTAACAGCATTCGACCTCTTTAGTGACCATAGGGTCAAGCTGGCTAGTCAAGTGATGATGTATAGTGTTTAAGCATTGGACACCCTTCGCTTCAGCCTGAGGAGATTCCCATACTCGGACAACCATGTCGTGTTTGTTGGTGATAGATAGAAAGATCTCCTGGAGCATCACAATACGAACAATAGGCTTGTCAATGGCTTCCTCATACAAGTGGAAAATGGCATGCTGTCACTTGACAAACTATTTCTCTACAAAATTATGGAAACTTATACTTGCAGTATGAGTGCTAACAAATGTCTTATACCGAAATTAAAACAGTTATAGATTTATGGGACCCTGTTTTGGTAATTGCGACTGTCTCACAAACTATAAACTTACTATTGTGAGATCAGTTCTGAGTGGAAAAAGACTGAAATTCTCAGAAATGCGAGTTCATATCAATGACAGAGATTCCATAAACTCTGGAAACAAAAAAAAAAAAAAAAACAATTTCTGCATTCGATTAATTCAAAGTTTGCATTGAAACAACAGCACTACATCATGTGCGTAGACTTGATGATGGGTTCCCACCCAGTCTACATGCATGCTTCAGTTTTATACGACAAAGCTGTGGTAGGCCCAGCATTCATGAGGAACGGAGACCAAATGTGCAATCGATTGATTGTTTGCATCCTAGAACCTCTTTGCTAGAAATTGCCCTCACCCAAGCCCCTGCTCATAATGAAGAGCAGACTTTGAGAAGCTTTATTTGCAATATATCAGGCCCTGGCATCTTTTGCAGACCAGTGTAAGGGTTTTTGCACCCCCAGGCTCTGGAAAATTAAATTATGGAAAGTTTTCAATACCTTCCATGTTAGACAGAGCATGATGGGCTAATTTTGGGAGTGGCAGCACAATAGGAGATGCTTCTTGAAGGAATGGCAAGGTAAAAGGGGGATTGCTCACTTAGCTAAATTGAGCGTGCTTCATCCTTCAAGAGTCTGTGTTTACGGAAGAACAAATGAAAGCATCTCACAGTTGGTGCTCAGGAATCCAATAAGCTCTCCCAGAAACGCCATTCCTACAGTAGAGCTGGAAAATGGTATTTAATCAGAAATCAAAAAGTGCTGAAATTAAGATATTAAAATTTTATTTTAATTGATGGTTTTATGACCAATCAGATTTCAGTAGAATACAAGCTGAAACACAACATCAAAAATAAAATAAAAGCTTTAGCACTGCTTTTTTTCTGCTCAAGTAATTATACAGTATTTATCTTGGCAAATATTTCATATCAGCCATCATCAGGTAATGTTTCTGCTTTTCAATGCTTTATAAAGTTTCAAAGACAGTGTTATATGACAACCTTTAGTATTTTCTTGCTCGGTTCAAATCATTAAATGTTTTTTTTTTTTTTTTTTTGCTGTAGTGTTGGAAATTGCAAAGCATCAAAGCACTTATGCTTCTGAGTTGCTCTGATCTATCAACCAGAAAAATATGTAGAGGCAACTTCAAAGGACAAATTTCTGTGAGGGGGCCAGTCATATAATGTCACTAAATTTATTCCTGAACCTAAGGTAAAAGATCCTTTCATTCCTGCATGAAAATTGGTTTTATGAAGAAATAATTTCATAAGGAAATTATGACAAGTACCAATATCCTCACCTCTTTATACTTGTAAGCAAAAAAATGTCAAGCATTTAAACAGCATACTACTGTATGATAAAGTCATACGGTTTTTATAGATTTGACAAGTTTGGAAAAGGTTAGTCTGTATTTTAGTCAACTTGAAAGCAAAAAAAAAAAAATCGCCACCCACAGATATAGAAAGAGACACTGAATTAGCCTTTGAAAAAAAACTTGCACAGTATTTGAGCTCGGTCTGCTAATACCAAAAATATTATAAAATATTACATTAAAAACTATTATAAAGAATAGTAGAAAGAGTAGGTCATAGTACAACATTTCAGATGCAGAAAACAGAAGATCAAAGGCGCAGAGGGAGATTCAGAACCCCTCATTTCAGGTCAGGCTAATTTCAAAAGCCTTAAAGTTGGAATGTTAAATTGTGGGTCGGCAACCAATTCACACCCTTTTGGTTGGACTGCAAAAGGCTTCCAGCTGAAACCAGTTACAATAACACATCCCGCCAGAACCAGATCAACTGAGCCCTGCTGGAAATTGCAGGAATCCTCACATTTACAGACTCTGCGTGCCAAGATAGTACAATTTTGCCATGTCTATTTAATGAGCGCAACTCAGTTTAGTGGCTGAAACCTGCAGGGAAACAAGAGGGAGGACAGAAAGAGAGTCTTACACGGATAGAAATGGGAAAGTAGGAATACATTTTAATATATGAAACATCAGCAGGCTCCTATTGACTTGTTCAATTAATTCAGCTTTCTTTCCCTGCATAGAGCGCAATGAAGAAACCAATAAGCCCGAATCAGATCAACTGATGCAACAAGGACCAAAAATGTTGTAAGAACACAGTTAAACTGCTTAACTGTATTTATGTTGCTTCTTAAAATTAAGGTTGATTACGTCTCAAGGACTTTTTAACACCTTACTACATTTCTGGGCCCTTGCAATGCAGAAAGCCCTCAGATTTAATCTAAAAATATCTGTGTTCTGAACACATGTTCTGAAGAACCACAAAAGGGTGAGTAATTATTTTTTGGTTAAACTATGCCTTTAAGAGCAAAAAAAAGAATCAAACAACTGTTAAATATACAATCTTAGAAGGCAGGATGTATCAAATGATAGAATGCTCAAAAGGCCTAATGTTATCAAGTGTTGACAACAAGATGTAGCTTTTAAAACCGGAATTTCCCAGTTTTTTTTTGGGGGGGGGAATAGCAGCCCTATATGTTTTTTTTATTCTGAGGTTCTTACCAAATGTCATTCACAAAACTAGCTTAAAAGGTACTCAAAAACATTGCCAGCACATTGTGTATCTCTCAGAGACTTAAACGATGGGTGCAGCATTAAATTAAATGAAATTTGTGCATGCGTTGAAAAATCCAACAATAGCCTTATATTTGGCGATGAACAGCTACAATTATTTGAGATTACATAAGGTTTTAAAAATGCAACAAGGGCAAGAAAAAAAAAAAAATACTGACAGTTCTAAGACCAGTCAGAGATTACAGTAAATTTTACGGATTGATTTATTTTAGTTGCCTCTGATCAAGAGGTTTCATTTGCTCATTTTCCAAGCTTAGCAGGCATTGAAAAAAAGATAGACCAAAGCAAAAGCAAGCCATTTAATGTCTGAAAAGTGTTTAATCTCCAGTCAAGGTGCTGCTAAATGGCCAGGTTTCTAGCTTTACGCTTTATAATTCAAAGTACTGTCTCTTAACAGAGTTGTGCTGCTTCATGGTTTGAAGCACAACTCACTTTTTTTCTTTTTCTGGTGGCCTTTTTTTTTTTTTTTAATATATAAAGAGTTTTACCCACAAAAACCAAATACAAGGCCCACATAGACCACTCCAAGTACATTCAATATAAAAGTAGCCCCTTAAGTGAAAGTCCAGTATTTCAGTAATAATGTTGAACTAACTGACTGAATAAATTGCAAGTTCTCTAAAACATACAGGAATAAGGGGATAAAAGTCTCCCAGCACTCACTAAAAAGGTTTGGTTGCTATGTGATTAAAGCACAGACATAATCAAAATAGAGTATGTAATGTTTTTAACTTATATGAGACTTGCCAGTTTTTAGAGCAATAACCACACCAAAAGAATTACCCACGTCATGTACGGCCATATTTTCCCATAAGTGATAACAGAAAGTCTGCCAGAACAATGAAGGCGGGATTTCGAGGGGCAGAGTTGCGTTGGCTTCAGATGTTTCCCCTTGGGACCATCGCTGCCAATTCACTCTGCTTCACATTGTTATGCATCCAAGTGGGGGGTCAGTGTCAAGAGACACGCACCGAACCCATTAGGTTTCCATACCACAACTGACTGCTATTCAAACTGGTTCTGTCTCGAGGCAGTCAGGACCTGCTAAACACAAAGCCAGTCAGGGACTGTAATGACAGCAAAGATGTGATCCCTCAGAGGTTCTTTGAGCTCCGTGGTGGAGGGTGAGATCAGCATTCCAGATGCCATTTATAGACCCTCGGGATTGTTAATCAAACACGTTAGCCACAAGAGATAGTGTAAGATATCATCAAAACCACATCAAAACACCAACGAAGAACCACACTGTTATACATATGACACCACAATGTGATTCCAATTAGCCTTAATGTGTGATGTACAGTGAACAAATTTGTTGAATAAAGAGCGTGTCCATAATTTGAAGATGAAGTGGTTACATTTCAGAGATGGAAAACAAACAAGGTGAGCATTTACAGAACACAGTATTAACAGAGCCATGGCAAGAGTAGACACAACACTAAAAAAATGCTATCCAAGTATACCCACAATGATTTTCTGCATACTTGTGGAGTGCTCACAATAAGGATACATGTTCTGCATAACAGTTTTGCAGTTGATCATGATTTTAATTCCATCAAAAAGCTTATATCTTAAAAAAAAAAAAAAAAAATTATATTATATATCCACTGCAACTTGTATAATACTGTAAGTTGCAAAAAGTGTAATTTCCATTCAAACTTGGCCCATGTGGGTTTTTAAGATGCAGTTTGTTTAAAAAGTCTTTTAAAATTAAGCTTTAAAAAGCTGATTACCAGAAATGAAGTGACAGCAATGATCTGTTTAAAAAAATTAAATGACACAAAAATAGTCAAAGCTGATTTTAGAATTAAACAAACTGCATAGTGATCATTGGCTGTCACTGAAAGAAAAAAAAGGATGTGTCTGAATTGATTCATTCAGAAGTGGCTGAAACCATTTCTGACAATGGACCTAAATGATTTCAGAGTACTTTGGGAAATATTCCATACACCAACACATTTAGTCTCTCTTTCAGAACAATTCATGTTTATTCCTTCCAGAATGTGTCCAAACGTGACCTCACGAGCCCCTGGCAGAAATATACTTGTCACAACCTCCAAGACATTCAGAACACATATGGTACCAGTTGACAAATGTAACATTGAGAAAGTCATCCCATTCAAACTGGAGGTGAAAATCTCGGGAAATCCTAGATCAATGAAAGACTTCAGGCAGAGTTATTCTGAAAACACATGTATTTGAGTAAGGAAGAATTTTTAATGATGTTTAATCAAAATATCTTAGGGTCATAAAAGCAAGGAAAAACATTTCAATCCAAGAGTGCACTTTCATCTGTGGTATATTATTATTAGACAAAGTAATGGATAGACCGTTGTGCATTATGAAGTACTAACAGACATCTTCAGCAAACCTAAACCGAATGACCCATGGAATGCTCAATAAGGAAACTTTGCAAATTTAGAAATAAAAAAAAACAACTCTATTTTCTTGTTTGTTTGCTTTTAACAATCTACCTATGATAAAAATGCTAAAAACTTGTTCACCAGTTGATTAAAAAAAGAACAAACATATGTTCTAAGATAGTTCTAATGTTCCTGTTAAAGGCATAGATGACCCCAAAAGAAAAATTCTGTCTTTAATAACTCACCCTTATGTTGTTCCAAACTCATAAGACCATTGTTCATCTTCAAACAGAAATTGAGACATTTTTAGATAAGGTAGTTAAGATACTGAAATGTTTTATGGCCCAGAAAAGTAGTAAAGACATTGTTAAAATAGTCCACATGACAGTGTTTCAACTGCAAAGCTATGAAGCTTCTTTATGACTTTATAACGATACCGATTACTAAAGGATACAGTTTACCGCCAATTGTCTCTTGTAAATGTAATAATAATAATTTTATTTTCGCCCAAAAAGTATTATCATTTTAAAGATGTCCTTATTATCTTTATAAGCTTTGAAGGTGGCAGTTGTGTTGCTGTCTATTCAGCGTTTGAAAGCTTTCGTATTTCATTAAACATATCTTAATTTGTGTTCTGAAAATGAATGAAGGTCTTACCCTCATGTCGTTCCTAACCTGTGAGTAATCATTCCTGGGTGAATGTCATTTCTCAATGTCCTCTGAGCTTCTAATATGTCCAACTTATGTAAATGATAAAGACAATTTTAAGGGAACTTCCCATTTTCTAATTTTGCAAACAACATGGGAACATATGCTAGCTTTTAGCTAAACGTTCTCTGAAACAAACAGTGAAATCTAGACGAATATTTAATATTTTTATTAGAACATTCATCCAAAAACCAGATAACTTTAAATAACATCTATTGCAAACATTACTGCAATGGTCGCTCACAACTTTAAGAAAATTAGTCAAAGTTCTGAGAACGTTCTCGGTTAGCTGGGAGGTAGCACATGCTTCAGTGAATAACGCTTACGATGCAAAGGAAGAATGAAAATGGCAAAAACAGGTCTCTCCAAAACACAAAGGAAAGCCATTAGTCCGGGCCATGGCACAGGTGTAAATGTTAAGAATGGCAGAACTCAGCACACTGAAGCAGGAGTCTGTTCTTTCATAATAACGTCAAAAGTTACTCTACATGCATACAAAAAGAGAAAAAAAAAAGAATAGATCATTGATATTCTCATCAAGCCTTGGGGGCAAAAGTATTCGCAATAAAATTCAACTGCTGCTCATGCCCAAGTCACAAACCCTGCAGTTTGCGTGCATGGGGTCTGTATTGCATTATATTGGACTTCACACTGTCGTTCTGTTCTCTTGACTTTTATGCAGCTTTACAAATGTTTCCAGACACTTTTACTGTGGCTTTCTGGCTGCGACTCTAAGGCTGGGAGGATGTGCTATTAATTCCATGAAGGGGACAGGCGAAGCACATGCACAGACTCAGACATTGAACAGAACGCCTAGGAGTTTTAAAAAAGGCCTTCTGATGATCTAAAAAAGAAATGATGCACCATAAACACCCCTTCACCAGGCATTTTCATACAGTATGTAAAAGCTGGAGAATGAGAAGCAGAATATTCTAGTACTAAACAGCACTGCACGAGCAGACAGAGGGGCACAGATCCAGCGGGACGGCCCACCTGTTACTGTGGTTATGAGACAAGACTGCTCGAGGAGAACAAAGTGGTGGGCTGGAGAATGCTTTAAGAGTCTGGTTTAATGTCAAAGGCACTACAAGGCATATGAAAAGATCATTCGCTCGCTCACTGGATTTACAGCCCACATGACATCCACTGTTTAATATGCATCGCTCCGAACATCTGGATTCTGTAGTGTTAGGGGAAAAGAAAATGCATTTTAGCTTTTAGCCAAGGAGGCTTTTTATTGTAACAATTAAGAGCACTGCTCTGTCATTAATGACCTTAAGTGGAGTGGGATTCATTATTTTTGTAGGATTTATTGGGTCATGGTTGTGTCAGGGGTCTTTTTAAAAAAAAATGTATTAATACATTTTTGTTGTTGTTCAGGAAAATGTTTTATGCACTTTGAATCACCGTCTGGCATTCTAGCGGACAGCTTTATTTACAATAATAAAGATATGCCTCTTTTACTTTCGGGCTTCAAAGCTTAAAAGGACAAAGACAATAATATTAACAGTGAATAATGAAGAACTGTAGTCTATAAAAAGTGGACATCCTTTGGGTGAGAAACAGAAAACATTTAACAAATAAGAATGAAAAAATTTAATTAAATAATAAAATATGGATAAGATTATTTCTTTCTAACCTAGAGATAAACAGGTGACCATTTATCGCTTGAAAAAGATACATAAACAGCTACATTGTAAATGCCAGACAAAGGGTTGATCTTGAACTACATTGAAGCAGTGAACGGATAAAATGAAAAGAAAACACATTATAAATGTTTCTTCTTAATGCACTTTGCATGCACTGCCAAAATGTGACTGGGGGGAAAGAAATAAATAAAAATAGCATAATGGGGCTTGTCTTCCTTTAAATAGCCCTTAATTTAATTTGGCTTCTGCAATTTATCCTACAACTTTAAAAGCAGGCCATCAAAAATATTTATCAGACATCCTATATTTAACAACGACTTTAAGTATCAGGCATTAGCCGTGTGAAAAATATGAACCATTTAATATGCTTCTGCCTCTCCCATAGTACTCGAAAGATTCAAGCGTCCCATGCTCGAGCAGTGTGGAAGCAGTAACAGAGACCGGTTTAGAGACACCGAAGTGTTTGTTTTCATAGCCTTGGGATAGAGACATCTGAGCAGCTCTGTGGAGAGACAGGAGTGGATGGGAGTTAGACGCTCCAACTTTTACCACCACATCAATGTATCTCCTCTTACCTCAAACATATGACCTCCAGTGTTAGTTCAGTTCTGTTTAAACTGGCTGCCTTAATTAACCAGACAGACTACGGGAGAATAACTAGAGGTCTTACTACAGGAGAAAGTACATGATTTAGTGTGAAAACAGGAAAGAAACACAGAGCAGAGGAAAAATAAAAAAATACTGTGAAATTCAAGTCACATTTTGTCAGAAACGTGACCCATTTACCTTCTAAATGGAAACTTTCGAGGTACCAATCTCAACAGCAATAGATCATTTGTTTAACATTTCAGCACCAGGTGTTAAAGTAATAGCTCGTAACTTTCAAGCCAACCACCAGAAGATTTCACAACCTAATAGGTGAGACAGGCCTCGGCCTTACAGCAGAAGCACTGTTGGAATCTCATAAACATAAACAAGCGTGTTACTCACTGCCGGACTTTCATGTCAAACCTTTTCTCGAAAATACGCCCATTAATAAACCACATTTTACAAACCAAAGCGGTCAGTCAAATTGGTTAGAAAGAGAAAAAAAAAAGAAAAAGCTGCCAAGAGAAATTTTCACCTGTGTATACAACATTTGACTTTGGTAGAACTCGTTAAATTTGAGAGCAGCTGCAGATTTTCCACAGATCATAAATTCATCCAGGCGTGTGCCATTTTTTGATGCCTCGAGGCCGTTTTACCAACCACCTCGGATGAAACGTAAGAAAAGGATTTTGCAGACAAACACACTCTTTCACTTTGTTTTCTCCATACGTACATTCTTTGTCCTCCACCCATTTCTCATGGCTGCTATGCTGTCTGTGAAAATAAGCAAAGTTCCCGTCTCTCACCCTTATGACCTCACCGACTGCCGCTTAAGTACGTGCTGAGCAAGATCGTGGCTGCTGGGCTCAGGTGTCTGCACTCTGCGTCACCCTCCAGATGTGAGTTTCTGTCACAAGGGCTCTATTAATCTACGCCTGTCAGCCATGTTTCTGCCTCCATCAGCTTGTGCATTGTAAAGCCTCCCCGCTCCCCTAAGTCTGCTGATATGAACACTTGCGCTAGAAACTCTAGATTTTGTTTAGGAAATGAGTCATAAATTAGGGGAGCTCCCAGCCAAGGTCTGGGGAGGAGAGTGGACAGAGAGGGGTCTGTGACTCTTGCTGGTGGGGTAAACACATCTTGGCCGTTCTTGAGGGAATCGGACCACCGCAACACCCCTGAAAGCACCGCCATGCTTTTGAGGAATTTTCATGACTGAGGAAATGCTGACATATTGTGCCTCTGCCAAAAGTAACTCTTTTATGTTCTGTGTAATGCATGTGCAAAATGGAAAATGTGATGGCCAGTGTAAACGGTTGTGATATTGCATAGCATATTTTTTTTCATGTTCATATTTGATTAAAGATTGTTATACAGTCTTAACGTAAAACCAATAGTCATGACGACACGGGCCATTAAATACCCAAAATATGACAATAAATGAATGGCTATAATATATATTCAATATCAACAAACAGAATAAATAAAGGGATGACAAACAAACAGCTAATATACAGTGCCTTGCAAAAGTTTATGTCGCTGTTTTTTTGTTGTTTAAACTACACTCCATACAACATACTAACAAAGCAAAAACAGAACTGTCAGCACTTTGCACAGTAAATGCAATAAGCATAAAAAAAAAAAAAAAAATTCCATCACTTAAGCATTCATAGCCTTAGCTAAATACTTAGCCTCAAGTCTCTTTTGTTTGATGGGACTAGCTCTGCTTGTCAGCTTTGCTCTCTTCTCTTCACCTAGCTCTGTCAGGTTGGATGGGGGCAGATGCACATTTTCAGGTTTCTCCAGATATATTTGACTGGGTTCAATCCCAGGCTGTGGCTGGGTCAATCAAGGACATTCTCAGAGTTGTCTTTAAGCCACTCATGTATGTTTAGGGTCATTGTCCTGTTGGAAGGTCAGCCTTCTGCCCAGTCTGAGGTTCTGAATGCATTGGACTAGGTTTTCATAAAGGCTTTATCAATATTTTGGCGCACCAAGCTTTACTCCGATGCACCGCAGCATGATGCTGCTACCAGCACACTTTACTGTTGGGATGGTACACTGCAGGTGATGAGCAGTGCCTGGATTCCTTCAAACATTATTCTTAGAAATGAGGTTCATCAGACCACAGAACCTTGTTTCTCAGAATCTGAGGATCATTTAGGTGCAAATTTTTAGTGTTTTTTATGTCTTCATGAAGTGTCTTGTCACATAAAGCCCAGATCAGTGGACTGTTTGTACTTCTGCAAATTTCTTCTCTCTCAAAATATGATCATGGAGCTCAACTAGAGTGACCATCAGCTTCTTGGTCACAAGTCTACACAAGGCTGTTCTCCATCAGTAGCTCAGCTTGACCAGGAGTCCAGCTTTAGCAAGAGTCCTGGTTGTTTCAAACGTCTTTAAGAGTAACAGAGACTATAAGCTTCTGTGAGTCTTCATTGAAGCAGAACATTTTTCTGAACTCATGTGTGGTTTGATGCAAACCTTTTTCTGAGCTCTACAGTCAGTTCTTTTGACCTAAGGGTTTGGGGATTGCTCTGTTATTAAAAGGTCTAATAGCTGATATGGCATAAGACGTGTGAGCCTGTCCAAATCATACCCATTCAATAGAATTTGCAGGTTCATTCACTCGAAAGTGTAATAACATATACAACCTTATGAATGTTCCTATGATAAATTTCAACTGTGCCATTAAAGGTTTGAGTATTTATTAAAAATAAAACAAAAAAACCTTTTCATTTAAAGTTGCTTTACCATAAATGTGTATGGGCTGTTCATTCATTCATGTGGAGAAAAGTAATTTAAAGCAGTTTAACATACGGCAGATAAAATAAAATGTGAAGAAAATTAAGGGGCATGAATACTTTCGCAAAGGCACTGTATATCTATTATTTATAGACATAATGCCTAATAAACAAATTAATAAATCATATGATATATACACAATATTAGTTAGATCACTAAATAGATACCAAAATACTGTATAGTACCAAATACACTTATCAAATTTTCTCAAAATTTGCATAAAATCGTGTGGATTGAATCCAAGCTAAAAAAAATGCAGGATGACTTACACACCAAATGTAACACTTTTGTAACACTTTAACACTGTGTAAAATATTAAACCCCTATCTTCTGCTAACTCATAATCTACTGTATTTAGGGTCAGTTTTCTAGATTTTGAAGTGCTTTCAATACAACAGACAAACAACATGAAACTGAGAATTTGCAAGAGCAAAGCTCAATTGTGTGTGCGCATTTAAAAAAAAAAAAAAAAAAAAACCTTTATCTGAGACTTTACCATTCCAGTAAATGGCCCCTGAGGGAGGTTTATAAACAAAACAGTAAGAGGACGGTGAGTATAGAGATTGGATACATTTCCTACATTCCTCTGTCCCTTCGGTCTATAAACATGGGGGTTTATTTTATGAAGGTGCATGGATGCGTGCTCAAAAGCATCCTCTGTGCAACGTCTGCGTCAGTTAGAGATCTGATTGCAGAGGCGTGTTATATCTAGCGGTCTGAGGCTGGAGGCGGTGTTGTGAAACTGGAAGGTAACACTCCGTGTAACCGACTCGGGTTTTGTATTATGGACGTTCTGGATTATAAAACAGGACTACAGCATGGTGAATTGCTACCCAAGCAAATACAAAAGAAGTCTCTTCCCATTCTTTCGGGTGCATGACACTATGCTCAAATGGGTGTTGAAATAAACCGAATCCCCAGGAGTTGTCTCCAGGCTGTAATGTCTGCCCGCTGCCTCCAGACGTGTGACGCCTCCCATCGGCCCTCCACCCTGGCTAGAACACAGCGTTAGCAACCCATTATTTGTTTGGAGTTTATTATGGTGCTGCTATTTAACACACATTGAGCCTGGTTGACTCCTACACACGGATTTGTTCGCTCTACCCATACCTCACCTCACACACGAATGCTGAGGCCCTTCAAACAGTGCGGAGGTTGGGCCATCAAACCGTGAGAGCTTGGGAGACATAAACACAGAGTGGCTGTTGATAGTAAGATTTGCGGTGTGTAATCTACTCAGTGACTTCAACACTGGAGTTGTTGAACTCTTAGCAAAACAGCCATTTCCCAGCAATCCTCCGACTAAGCAGCTTTTATTTATTGGCCACTCTTAAAACAGGCTTTTTTCCGACTGTAAACTACTCAACACACCTGTCAGAGAAGCTCCATTAGGACACGAGTAATTGGGGTAGAGAGTGCTAACAGGCTAGTAAACCCTACGTTAGCGTATGTTTAACAGGAGACTGTGTAAAGGAGGAAATGATTTTCTGTGAGAAGTGCTTCCAATAACTTCTGGGTTCTAATGGTCTTATCAGGAGGTTGCTATCATGAGCTAATGTAGTGCTCTTGGCACTAGGGTGCAAGTTCTTGAAGGTTTTGATCAGTTACTTTGCTGATTTAGAACCAGCTTCTCAGACCGAAACGCTTGCTTTATTTGCGGAAAAGACAAAAACATAATAACTTTGATAGCTCTGTTCTCCAAGATAACTATGACCTCTGATTTTAAGGCTGAGTTTTAACAAATATCATGATTGATTTGATTTATAAACTTGTGTTTCGATTCAACATGGGTTACATGAGACAGGATACTGATTTTTGGTAAACTATAGTCCTTTGAACATACCTTCAGAACATTATTCATGTTTATTTCATGCCGGAACTGTTTTTAAAGTGGAGGAGATGATCAGTTAACGCACACTTCGCTCTGTCGGTTCTCTTGAATTGAGGTGCTATAGAGATGTGTCACTTCACATTAAACACCAAAATTGAATGTATTTTTTGAATATGGTAGTAAAATGGACATAATTCTAATCAACTCCTAGTGAAATACCAGAATTAAATCCAGACTGAATGAAGCAACGCCAAAGCTATTTAACCATTAGTAAACCTTATCCATTAATGACACCAAGTTATAATATTTTGATTACAGATGACAGAGTATTTTCTTTTTAGAATAACATGCACCAATAAATTGCACCAAGAACATTCATTTAAATAAAAAAGCATTCAGCTTTGACATCATGTTGACTTTAAATCACCCTTTAAAATTTATACCACTGCTAATTTATCCCATGGCAGCTATACTAGCAAAAGGTTTTGTAAAGCCATTAAGAATTAGCTGACAGATGTCTAAATGTTTGGATAGATTCTGACCACGTAGGAAATATTACCAAATGTTCGTACGACATTAAATCACGCTGCAGTTAAATAAACTCAGACGATATTCAAACAAATGCTGGTCAGTTTGCCTTTAAAAACGCCAACTCATATCCACTTTAAAAAAGGGGGAGCAGTGGCAGGACACACAATGGAATTCAATATGGACTTTACACGTGTTCTCCCTTGGTAATCCACATAAAGCACTTTATTTTTGGAGATCCCCAAGGGATAAACTGTGACCAACTGCTTGCAGCAACACAACTTTATGACCACGTAAATTCTGTAGCAGTCGATTTAAGAGTGGGTGTGTGCACAGGATAAGCAGACAGGTAAATCACCTTCATGGCGAGTCATAAGACTTCATTTGTTTACGCCACTCTTGAAACACTGCAAATTAACCCTCTAGACGTCAATAGAGCACTGTTGTCTGCGGGGGAGAGCGCACAAGGAAAGTTTTATTAATGACTGCTGTTAACCATGTAGATATGGTAATTTAGCATTCAAATGCGTCAGAGGAAATTCCAGGCCAGTTCAATAAAATTTGGCAAAGACATTTTTAAAATAAGAAATAACATTTTTTTAAAATGAATATATAAAAGGCTAAATTATATTTGTTATAGCTAAAATAAGGCCATAAACAAACAAATAAAAAAATGTAAGACTTTAAGGGCCGGTTTCCCGGATATGGATAAGATTAAGCCAGGACTAGACTAATTTAGTACATTTAAGAATTTTTAGAAACATGTCTTACAAAAATGCATTATCTGTGAGCATTTTAAGACCAAACAATGGCAATA
>JAUYWG010000064.1:9269729-9282522 GCA_034779775.1 Enteromius afrohamiltoni | reverse complement strand
CCAAGGAGTCCTGGGAACTGTGAACGCAGTGTGCTGTGCTGTTTCTCACCCTTTCACCATCAAATATTCAATAAAAATCCTCAAATTTCTCCCCAGTCTCCTCCTCCTTCTTCTGAGCGTTACAAATAGGTTGGTATATCAGTTAATAAAATTACAGTATTTTACTGTAAAATAAAAAGCGTAAAACCTAAAATGTTGTTACCATATTTTTTTATGGTACACTTTTCATCTAATATTTAAATATATATATATCTTTATTTCTATCAACACATATTTTTTATTTTAGTTCACAAAGAACAGTATAATAACCATGAAGAACTTTTGATAATGGAAAAAACACAAATTTAAAACGTAAGAGACAGCTCTTACTTTTTCATATCTATTAAGAGCCACTTGAAACATCTGCGTACATCCATTTTACCCAACATCCATTAACAAATATAATTTTAGTGCTAATAGATTTTAACCTACACAAATACACAAACAAACCTCCCCTCTGGCAGAGGAAATGAAGTCTAGCACAAAGGTTTATTAAATCTCCTTGAGATGGCAGCATGCAAACCCACATTATGAATATTCATGGGCGCTGTGCCAAAATCAAAAGGGAAATGGACAATAGCAAATGTATTATCTGATTAAACTCTAAACCTCTAAGCCGCAGTGCCCTGCAGCATGATATACTGTGTGCACCTGGATTATACGTGA
Organism: Enteromius afrohamiltoni; assembly: GCA_034779775.1. Lineage (NCBI taxonomy): Eukaryota > Metazoa > Chordata > Actinopteri > Cypriniformes > Cyprinidae > Enteromius > Enteromius afrohamiltoni. The sequence continues at coordinate 9,281,817 of JAUYWG010000064.1, read as the reverse complement.
AGAAAACAACACGAACCCGCAGAGCTCACACAAAACCTGTTGAAATTACTTCATTCAACCAGATCACTTTTGAATAATTTGTTTATAACAAAGTCAAACATGTGAATCACATTGAAAAACATCCATCTAGGCAGTGAGCATTGTATATTTGCTATAACAGGCTTTAGGCAGGTGTGTGTGTTTTTTTGCGTGTTGCCTGACAAATGTCTTTGTTCTAGAGGCCCACTGAATCATTTGTTAATGCTATCGCTGTATTATGTTAGCTGGACAACATTTCACAAATTTGTAACGAGTGAAAAACATGAACCAGATGGCTCACAGGAATATATGGGAGAGTCTGTCAGCTCCTCTGGCATATATCTTATAAATTGCCTGAATTACATTCAGTGTTTGAATTTGGGGGCAGGGATGCAGGGTCCCAGACCCCCATAAGAGCTCAGGGATCCCATATAGAAGAAATTGCGGCCACCCCTGCTGTTGCACTCAAAAAAAATAATAATAATAATACAACGCTATTTCTTCTATTTGTCCAAATTTACTAAAGTGAATTAAATCTGACTGCATAATGTAGAGTTCTGAAAAGCATTTTACAGACAACTGATAGAGGATCCTCATTTCCACCCGTCAATAAATGTAAAAATAAAAGTAACTTATGATTCTTTCTAAAGTAAGAGCAGATGGTATATAGTATAGACCACTACAAAAACAGATGCCAAGAGAATGAGTATCTCCATACTTATACGTAGAATTAATGAAGCATCATCCATTTCCTGCTAAAAGCTAACGTAAATGTTTAAATAAAGTACTTCAAATACTGATAGCAAGGATTGCAAAAAGCACATCTGTGAGCAATTTATAACCAACCAACACACTTTTTGTTGTTTAACAATGAATACTAGATATAGTAATACAGTAGATAACACAGGGGTCAAAAACAAAACATGACATACTTATGAAATGCTTTGTGAGAAACAGATTTGTGTGCTTTTTACTAGTTGCTTATTAGCATGCTGTTACTAGAATGTTAGCTATTAGTAGTAATTAAGCAAATATTAATGCCTTATTCTACATGCCTAATCCTACTCAGTACCTAGACTTAACAACTACCTTACTAACTATTAATAAGCAGCAAGTTAGAAAAATAATCATAGATAATGGTGAATAAGTGTTCCTTTTTGTAAAGTGTGATCATAATATTAAAGTTTAAACTTGTGTTTGGGAATTCTCACTATTACCTAACTACAACATTTGTCTCCAAAAACTCCTAATTTGCTTCTTATTAATACTGTATTAGTAAAGTAGTTATTACATGTAGGTAACGAGTAGGATTAAGGAATCAGTAATGCAGAATAAGTTATTAATATGTGCTAAAAGCAACTTAATAGTGATAATTGGTCCTTAAACTAAAGAGCTGCATATATTGGACTTAATGAGGTCTGTAGTTTAGTTTTTTTGCATATTTTGCATAATTTGTGCAGTTGGGTTCAAAAGTCTGATGATCTACTATATAGTGAAAATATTTCTGTTTAGCTTTTTTAAGTGAAAATTGAAATTAGAATTATAATATTTCTAATAATTATATATTTTGATTTACTGGGTTTTCGCTTGAGCTGCAATCCATGTTTCTATTTTTTAAAGGCTAAAATGTGTTTATTTTTTCTGGTTTAAATTAGATTCTCAATCCTAGATTTTTGTGGATTCAGACTGTAGGACCCACTGTATATTAGAGATGCAATCATGGAGGTAAATTCAGACTGCTGTTGAGGACTGAAACAACAAGCCTTGAAAAGTGGAATGGAGGATTTTTCTTCCTCCAATAACGCATAATGAAATAGACATCATCTGTGTCAAGAACAACTACATTTTTCCATGTTATAAATGAGTAGGGCTAATCAGAAAGATCAGGAAGGCCAATGCACAGCCGTGACCAAACTTTACTGTTTGAGCTCACGCAGTCAAAGCAAGCTCTCCTCAAGGCTGTTTTTTTAATATCACCCCAGTACTAAGACAATCAAGACTGGAAACCACATGAGAGAGACCCATTAACGTGCGATGGCTTATATTACGAAGCAGGCCAATATTAATAGAAAAGGTTGAAGCTGAAATATTTCTGATCTGCCAAGGTGGGAGGCTGTCACAACAAAAGTGAAGCCCATAGGCGGAAAAAGACACACACATATCCTCATTTTCCAGCCCTACAAAAACAAATCTTTCAGTGATACAGACATGGACATAATTAGCATATGCAGAAAAAAATTAAATACTTCCTTCTCAGTCAGTTTAACAATTAAATATCCAGGCCAGGCTTAAGAGGTTAAATTAAATTATACCATCCGATTCTCATTTTATGAAACTAAACTGATTGTTTACATGAAAAAAAAAAAGATTGATTAGGGAATTTCAGAATTACAGCCTAAATTCACCAGCAAAGGATGAATAATTGGTTCTAAAATATTTTCTGACATTTTTCTGACTTCCTACTTTTGGCAAGGCAACTTAATAGGGAAATGTCAATTTAACTCATAATAAGTCAAGAAAACCATGGAACTTAAGCATAACTAACCGGCTATAAAAAATTAATAATAAAAAATATATAATAATAATATTGTAAATATTTTGGTATTATTTGAATGGCATTGCATTTTTTTTTTACCAACAAAATAGAAAAAAAGAAAATAAATAATATAAAAGAAAATTATATATTAATAATATGTTTTATATTTAAATAAACTGGTCCATTTAATTTATGAATTTTGTTTTACAGCAAATTAGTATTTAGTTCTCTGGTACATTTAATGCTTCTTATAAGAATATGTCAATTTAAATAAAATTATATAATGTAATTTAATAATATACAATAAAATACATAAGTAAATAAAGTTCATAATATAAACAGACTATACAAATCTGTGCAAAACTTTAAAAACAGCAAAATGCATGTAAAAAATACAGGTTGTTCATAGGCCAACAAGAAAGCTAAAGTATCCCAAGATGCTCTATGCAACCTGGAGCCCATAAGCGGCTCGGTCCATCTTGATCATCATTTATGAGGCTAAAAACACAAGCTACAGCCAGAAGGAGATCAGCACAGATACAGCGCCCGCGACTATTGTTGTACCAAGAAGTGACTCAGCACATAAAAGTATTACGTTTGTTTTCCGTGCCATTCTGGGCGGCAAGACGAGAGAACCCCTGAGGACCAGTTAAAGTAATAAGCTATTAGGAAGACAAATCACATTTGCCTTTCAAATAGAGCCCAAAATAAGCAATTAACCAGAAAACAACCACATTAAGCTTTAAAAAGCACCAGTAGGTGATCTGATCCTTTCACACACGTCGCTCCATGTGGGAAACATTAGCCTTCTCGCTCTTAGCTCACTGGCACGGTTTAATCTATAGACGATGGGGCCTCCTTTCACACTTTCTCTGTCTCTCTCTTTTTAGAAAGAGAGACAGGTCTTAAAAATGCAAGCCAAAGTAAAGAGCATGTTTCTGTGTGAATGAGAAAGCAGACGCAAGTGCGTGTGAGGCCCTCTACGGTGTCCGGACGGCATTGTTTACTCTGTGGTACGGTTTCTAAGGGTAGTCACAGCTCCTTGGGTGTCCCCACTGGGTGACGAAGAAGAAGCCTCACACGTCTGATGTTGCCACTCTGTCTGGAGCTCTCAGCCCATAAGCTCCACACACGACTCCTAAAAGATTCCTAAAGAGATTTTTCCAACACTTTTCCTCTAATTATAGCTGCACTCTCTGCTCTGGTGATGATAGAAAAATAACCACTTCATGATGGGTTAAAGGGAGTTTGGGGTTGCTGTAGTGACAGAAAACTGTATACAATTAAATTCTCATGAGATTTGAGAGTCAGACACTGATAGAAATGAGATTGCTCACTTAGGTATGAGCAGTTTTTAATTCTTTTTCTATGGCTGTGTCCCTAGATGTTAAAACACATCTATCAGTTCAGTTGTAGAGTACTTTTTAAACAAACAAAAAAAACCACTATAGGATTTCTCAACTTTTTCCTTTCCAAAATGAGCACAACAGCAGATTACTTCATACTATGTTTTAGTGAAATGAATAGAAGTGAATGTAATGTTGGAACTTTTTAGAACTTTTTAGAACTTTCCTTTATTGTGTTTTCACTTGAGCTAGCATCCTACATTTCTAAAATGCTTTCAAATGTGTTCCATATTTTCGAAGTGTATTCATACCCTTGGAACCCTTTTCCTGGTGTAAAAACTGGGTTATGCACCTGTCAGAATTGAATTGAGAATACCTTTTACAATTTTTCCTCAATGTCTTTGGATCAGTTCTTGAATGAACTTAGTTTTTATTTATTTATTTATTTTTAAACAATAAGTTCAGATCTCTGAACAATTAGCTTCTTGGCACGTGTGTGCAAACAGTAAGTACAATTGTTTGCCGTTTGCACAAAAAATAATAGCATATGGCTTATGGAGCAAAACTGATGAGTCGATTCTCACTTAAACTATCAAACTCTTTACAACTTCTCAGTCATTTTTCATTGTGCAAGCCATCACATTTAAAACGATCCATGTAAAGGTAGTATACACACACACATATATTACTCACTTTCACTATTACACTCTTACTTTTATTGTGTGTACATATACTTCTATTTATATATTCATATTCTATTCTATCTTTATTCTATTTTATTTTATTGCTAGTTAATTTTTTTATATTATATTTATTTACTGTACTTATTTTTTATATTGTACCTCTATTTTGCCATTTTACTTAATTTTCTTCTAAATGTGTGAATTTGTTGGGGTCGGGCAATACATTTCACTTCATGTCATACCATGTATGTATGTGAATGTAACAAATAAAATTTGAATTTGATATTTCATAAATATCTTCTATCTTGACATTGTTTGTAATTGGCAAATGACCTCTAATTGTAATACAATTCATTTATCCAACCAAGTTTGGGAGCATATATATGTAGATTGTCCACAGCGCAATTACTCCCATTTGTAATACAGTCATACAAAAATAAATGTACTCTATACAGTAAATACAAATTGCATATGCGTCAAAGCATTTGCAATTTGCTCAAATCAATAAGACATTTCAATCTGATTTGAACAAGAAGTTAATTATTCAGAGATGTGAACTTATTGTTTTGAAAAATTACATTTTCATTCAAGAACTGAGCCAAAACTGTAAATTAAACCTTAATTTCCATGGTTGACTGTCATGGTGAAAAAACAACTAAACATTTAGACCAAGTGTGGCTCACACAATGACAAATACTTTATATTTTGGTGGCCTCGGCCAAATTACTGTCAAGATAACTAGGTTTTGAAGCATGAATAAAATGTTTTGAGTGAGAAACTACATTTTGCAGTCATGCAATACATTTCTGAATTCCAGCAAACAGTTGTGACATTTGCACTCGCAGTTCAGAGAATGTCAAGAAAATGTGCAAAAGCAATTAAGAAAAACTGTAAATTGCAATTCCAATTTGAAATCTCCCATTTGAATTTAAACCTAGGCTGCAAGCAGGTTGCAGAATTGTAATGCAAATTTGTATGTAAGAACACATTTCTGGAGAAAATAGACTATTTGAATTAAAAAGTTGCTGGCTTGTCAACAAAAAAGTCTTAGAGTTTGGAACAATATGAAAAGGTAGAATGACAGGCAGATAGATAGATAGATAGATAGATAGATAGATAGATAGATAGATAGATAGATAGATAGATATGACAGACAGATGTCGAGATGGATGAACAGACTGATAGACAGACTCGACCGTTGCGTTCTGTTCAGCTCTCTATGAAGACGAGAACGCCTCCAGACTCCTGTTATTGAGTTCCATGTTGGACGTCTGTTCTGGTCTCTGGTGGCTTTTGCTGACAGATTTGATGGAATGGGGGATTTCTACAACACAGGTGTCCTCATTGACCTCTCTCTCGAATGTAAACGAACACTTTTCCATCAACAACACGATACTCTGCGAGAAGGACGCAAGTGTTGCGTGCTTTTTCACCAGGTACACAGCCAAGACTGTGTTCATCCAAACCCTGCACCTTTTAAATAGCTCTTTAATCAAATACAATGTACCTTTTTCACACGATAAGGTCTTATTCATGGTTTGGCTAGATTAGATTCCCCTCTAGCTTGACAACATGGAGACAAATAGTCAAGTCACGCTGGGACCGGTCCTGTAAGTGGGTTTAACTGTCGCTCTGACAGCGTTCACAATGGAGGTGATGCTGTAGACATTAATGACTTGGGGAAAGTGATATAACGAACAGTTTTGCTGTGTGAGGATCACTTACCGGCCCTGTCACCTGAGAGGCCGTCTGCAGATCTTCTGCCGCTGTCAGGGTTTCTGTCACCACAGGTAATGGACCTGATCCAGACGCAAAAAAAAAAAAAAAAAAACCACAATGAAGCCTTTACCACACACACACTCACAATACGCTCCCACACTCGACACCAAAGGGCCCCTCAAGAGACAATGGGTAGATTAAATTTCCTCAGTAAGCGTGAGTGAATCCCAAACTAAAAGACTAATTTTTAACAGGCTGCCCCTTTCAGCAGACTCCAGAATCTGATACATAAATCTGCTCTTTCTGGATATGATATGTGATTTAAGGAGACAAGAACAGGGTGGGTTGTCAGTGGACCTACTTGGGAGGTACACTTGATGTCTTTCGAGAGGGGCCCACAAAAGTCCTTCACTCTGCACCACAAAACCAACCATAAGCAGCACAGGTGTATTTGCAGTAATACACCAAAAATACATTGTATAGGTCAAAATGATCTTTTAATGATTTTTCTCTTTCCTAATGATTTTTCTCTAAAATTCCTTAGGATATTAAGTAAAGATAATTTTCCACAACGATCAATTTCCTACTGTAAACACAGTATATTAAAACATATTTTTGGATTAGTAGTATGTTTCGCTAAGGACTTCATTTGGACAGCTTTATGTAAATGCACTTTTCTCAATATTTTTTGCAACCTCAGAATCCAGATCTCAAAGTTGTGTCTCATCCAAATACCGTCCTATCCATCTATACATCGATGGAAAGCTTGTATATTCAGCTTTCATATGTGATATCTTAATTTAGAAATTTTATGGTCCATGTTTAGGATTGCCATTTTGTTTGACTTTATATCCTATAAATAAATGCATGTCCCACGCCCCATTAATTTCAGTGATAACTGCAGGTACTTACAAGGTATTTCTGGCACAGCTTGCTCTGGGATATGGGGTGCTGGTTCCTCTTCAGGCCTTGCAGTTAGACTGTCCCCTTGAAGCCTAAAAAATACAAAAATTGAGCACTACAGGTTTTCATTTCAAATAAGTGGCTTGTATTTCTCCCCACAGTTATGATAGCTGTGGAAGATAACAGTAAAAATGCTATCATGTTCTCCTTTCAGAGTAAACTCTCTGCTGAGGCTATGAAAGAACTCTGTGTAATGGATCAGTATCAAATAAAATCTCAATTTTTACCCAGTGTCTTTGCTGGATGAGAACAAGTGGAGACAGTGAGTCTCTATTCATAAAAGGTGATGAGACCGTGCCAAAGCAGTCTATTTGTCTTATCACTATCAGGGGAGGATAAGGGTATGGGCAGGCTGGAATGTAGACAGAGAGTAACATAGGGGAATGCTTAAGACCTGACAGCAATCTACTAATCGACAAACTGAGCAGCTGTCTCAAACACCCATCATTTATGATGTGCTATCTCAGAGGATGCTGGGATTAGGAGCTTGTCTAAAGAGGGCTTGTTCTAAAAGGAACAGTCCATCCAAAAATATCAGTTACTCATTTTTAAAAGCAGGATTTGATGCTGCCCTTTTTTCAGGGTGTGGGTGATTTTAGTCTGTCTTTTGTTTTTAATGGACTTTTCTTTGTCATTTTTGGAGCTTGATAGCATGGACATAATGTCTAACATTTCCTTTTGTCGTCTGGGTAACTTGCTTTATACTGTATATAGCACCATTATCCTTAAAGGAAAAGTAATCTAAAAATATGCTCATCTAAGATGAAAGTTAGCATAACAACACTTGCTCTTCAATGGATCCTCTGCATGGGTGCCGTCAGAATGAGAGTTGAACAGCTGATAAAAACATCACAATAATCCACAAGTAAACCTCATGACTCCAGTCCACATTTTGTGAAGCAAAAAGCCTTGTTTGTATTCTACAAATTGTACAAATCCATAATTCATAATTTAATTTTGAGTTTCAAACCACTGCTAAAATCCTCTAGCATTGCTTTATCCAGTGAAAAAGTAATTTAGTCTTCCAAATGACGTTCTCAGCAATGCATATTACTAATCAAATAATTAAATTTCAATAGGAAATTTACAAAATATATTCATGAATATATATTCTACTTAATATCCTAATGATCTCTGGATTAAAGAAAAAACAATAATTCTGACCCACACAATGTATTTTTGGCTACAACTAAAAATATACCCATGCCATACCTACAGGTATGACTGATTTTGTGGTCAAGGGTCACACATGGTGGATTTTGATGTGAGAAGACAACAGGAAGTTTACTTTTTTCCACTGGAGGAAGAGTTTTAATGGAATATTGACTGGTATTTTGGCTAGACGTGACTATTTAAAATGAAAACATATATATATTTTTTTTTTAGAAACACACGTAAGATGTTTACTGTTGGACAACAGTGGTGTGGGTTTATTTCTTGATTATTGTGATGCTTTCATCAACAGTTTGGACTCTTATCTGACGACACCCATTCACTCCAATGGATTCTCCAAATGTTCCAATGAAGAAATACATCTACATCTTGGAGTAAATGTTCAGCAAATCTATGTATTTGAGTAAACTATTCCTTTAATGAAGAAAAATAATCAGCATGCTTAAAAAAGTATGCTTTTGTGTGGCCAGGATCACACCAGGTGATTTTAGTAGGCGCATCCAATTAAAACCTTCCAGTCTCACAAATTTCCTAGAGTGGAAAATGAAGACCTACAGCAGTGTAATTGTCATACCTTATTCTTCAACAATGCCGTATTCTCAAACTGTTATTTTGGAGCGTTTTCACTTCAGAACCGTTAATCACCAAATGCTGTACTTAGCAAATGATAGGCTTGATTCATTTCACATTTCTGCCATTGCGCGCCTTTTCCTTTAAGCAATCAGTGCAGCTAATGAGCATGATCAACACAAAAGAAAACAACTTCTTCTCTTTTTACCGCTTTACCAGCCTTTACACTGCAGCTTCTATGCATTTATTTTTCTCTCCGTCTATCCATATATCAAATCCACCAACGACTTTCTTTCTCATTCTTTCTCATATGTACAGAAGCCACTGAGAAAAAACAGATCTGGCCTAGCCCACCATCTAAGGCAGTTCCTTTTCATAAAGCATCATTTTTGGAATGAATTATTAAAATAATGATGGTGAATGACTCATACAGCTGTACTTGATTGGGTCAGTCCCCCCCATAATAATTTTGGCAGCTGTGGCTTAGGTTTGCTTTAAAAGGCTACTCTGTACTTCATAAACAGTTATAACACGTTGCCTTTTATAGTACTTTCTCATGTCCTGCAATGGATCAGATGCACTTTTTCATTCATGTACCCCATAGAAATGTCATATCTGTTGCCAATTTAGGGAGCAGATGAAATCGGAGAGCGTTTGTGCTACTTCCAGATGAGCTGTTTCCTAAGCATGTGTGGCTGTAGTCTACCACCTCATCCATCACAAGAAGAGGACAGACACTGGCAGATAAGAAATAAATCCCATGACCTTTTTCTACACTGGTGTATTATGGGTCAGCAGATCCTTGCAGGAGATTTAGCAATACTGAAACACGTTTACATTTCATAATCAGTTTAAACTTCACTGTGACCTGAGAAAACTTTTGAGAATATATAGATAAAATGCATATACTTTGACTTAATAATGTGTTGTGTAGACTACACAACTGTAGCTGTATGCATTTTATTGCATTTTAGTTGTTACACATTGCATAAAAAAAACATAAAGAATTGCTGCTTTTAACTAGACTGTAAATGAAATGGTTGTAGAAGTTAAATTTATATTTTATTATAAATGTATTATGATTATTTATTTATTTTTATGGAATTTTTATGTACATTACATTTTTTTTTATTGAAATGAATCGTTTTATTCAGCATTGTTACATTAATTTTCCTAAAAGTGTCAGTAGACATGAACACATTTATAATGCTACAAACTTTTTCTATTTCAAACAAATACTTTTTTCTATTCATCAAAGAATGCTGATGCAGTTTCCAAAAAAATTGAAATCAGAAGTTATGAACATTAATAATAATAGCGCTGTCATAAAGATTACCTCAAATAATAAAGATTAATTCACGTAAACACTTCATTTTTTTATGTGATTTATAGCAGTTAATATTTTTTTATTGTGATTAATCACATAAAAAATAAAACATTGTGTTTACATAATATATGTGTGTGTGTGTGCCATGTACCCTTCGACAGCACTAAATAAAAATAAATGTTTCTTGAGCAGCAAATCAGCATATTCGAATAATTTCTGAAGCATCATGTGACACTGAAGACTGCAGCAATTATGCTAAAAACTCAGGTGAATGAATTGTGAATTCATAAAGTGTTTTTTTTTTTTTTTTAAGCCTTGATGAACGTAATAGATCTTATTTATTTTATTTACATTTATTAAAACCCTATTTAATGTTAGTGTATTTCTTAAAATTGATAAATAAATGATATAAATGAGTGAGAATAAATGAGTGATCCACTGAATTAACTTGACAGGCTTAAGTATAATATTACATGTTTTAACAGTGTCTAACATCCGGACTTTCCGGACTGCTGTTAAGTACTGTGTTCTTCACTCATTGACCACTTGAGATAACAAATGTCCAGATAAAAGGATTCCTAAGTCTGAGCCTAAGAAAATGTGAAGAATGCTGCCTTGGTCTTCCAAGTAACCACATGCCCAGGCAAAGAAACAGAGAAGAAAACACAGAAAGATGGGCATCAGTTTCCTCACATTATATAGCCATTGCTGTTCCGCAAGTCTACTGTAAATGAAGAGCTTCCAGATGTACAAACAGACACTTATGGGATGAGTTACTTGGACAGATTCAATCACATTCATGAATGAATTATTCAGATTATCAATGTAAGAACCACAAACTCAGATTCAAATATTTAACCGGGGTTGGCCATATCCACAATACTGAGCATTTACCCTGCGATATAAACAAATGACCTTCCACATCGATGTGATAAACAGTGCACAAACAAACAGTGATTGTGTGATAAAAGTGCAAGGATGTGTTCAGCATCTCATAGACTGTGAAGAATGTCTAAAGTATCTGTAGTGAATCTGATATAGGGCAGAAATGAAAAGCCTAAAAGAAAGAGCCAAACAAAACAAATGTGGGGGGATGTAGGAGCGTGGCAGCCATCGAACCCAGCAGATTGTTTGTTATCAGAGGCTGGCATCGGACATGAGCGCTGAGTCACCCTATCACAGCCAACAGTGTGAAATGTGATCATACTGCCCAGCCACAAACTACACAACAGGAAATAAAAACAGAAAACAAGTGACAGAAGAAGATTATCTGTTTGTGGGTCTGATGAATGCAATCAGATTTCTAGAATGCTTTTAAGATATGTATATTTTCTGTCATCCATGGGTGTTTCTTCAACTTTTGACACTTTAATGTCCTGGGGTATGTTTTTTCAGTCAAAATCTTTTTGTATGTCTTTGTTGTTATATGAAAACTTAAAAAAAAAAAATCCTTTATTTCTGCAATTTTTTACATTTCTTCTTTAAAATGCAACAGTAAAGAATATGAATGTATTACATGTTTAAATAATCTAAACAAAGAGAAATAAACACATAAAAACATTACAAATATATATTTTATATAAAATGTACATTTTCCATTATAGGAATATGAAATATTAAAACATTTATTCAAAATTGTAATAATATATATGTATATATATATATATATATATACATATATATATATATATATATATACTTTTTTTAGGCATGCATCACGCTCGCATATATATATATATATACCAAACTGGCT
>JAUYWG010000064.1:9233949-9267865 GCA_034779775.1 Enteromius afrohamiltoni | reverse complement strand
AGATTCAGAGAATCTGGAACAATCTCTGTGCGTAAGGGTCAAGGGCGTAAAACCATACTGGATGCCCGTGATCTCCGAATGAGAGAAGCAGAAGATTAAGAAAAGAGAAAATACAATGCACAGTAAAAAAAACAAAGCTAACACACTGAGATGGGCAACTCTGTACTCCGGGAGGTCACTGGTGACTTTTTCACAGCATATGCTCACAGCATGCTAGCCTGCGCCCAGATAACAGGTGCAGAGGGCTGGATCTGAGAGATGTGCGTCTCTTTACACTACAGCTGTTCCAATACAACACGCAACAGGGCCGCTGGTCAAAGCTGGGTCATTTTCCAGAGTTTCCCAGCTCAGTTATAGAAATAAGCAGGGTTTTATTAGCTGTAAAGACCTGTTGGACTTTGCTGCTTCTACTTAAAGATTTAATATCATATATATATATATATATATATATATATTAACTTAGCATAAACCATAAACCTAGCATCACCGGATAGAATCAGGTGGCAATTTGACCCTGGTGTAAGGCAGATACCTACCAAATATGTACTAAATTAACATGATTAAAGTAATTATGTTAATTTAACGGTTTGCTGCAATTTGGTGTATTTATTATATATTTATTATATATTCAATAGATGTATGGTCAGGTGTGCGTGTAATAGCTTTGGCATGCTTCATCAAATTCGATTTCATAATGCCGATCTGTTTCATAATGCCACATTGACAAAGCATGTTTCTCATAGGGAGTTTCGCTCTCATGTAACATACATCATGATATAGCAAGAACTCAGAGCAGCGGGGTAAAGTGAGCCGCGTTCTGTGAGGTCAGCGCCTCCCTCCCGTGCCTGTGGCTGTAGGTGTTATATACCAACCGAACCACTTACGCTGAGACCGCACAGCCAGCTGACAGCATGTGGAAGGACACACCAAAAAAAAGCACCTTGTAAGACAAGTAAGTGTAGCTAATGGCAGGGATTAGACTTGGCCTATTCATCCATGAAACTCTTACTCGACTCACTTTACATCTCTCAATTGCCTTGCCTTTTTTGTTCGAGCTGCTGATGTGGGAAGGGGCCCGGTGGGAAATAACTTATCAGTCACAAATAAAAGCCCCCCAAATGCAGCTTTTTGTCTGTGAGCGCTCCGTGGTGTCAACATGAGATTTCTCCCATGAGTCTTTGTGCAAGCACGGAAAGCATGTTTAAAAAGGAGGTCCGCTTGGCACGGGAATGCGGACACTGCCTTGTTCGTGAAATACCAGCGAGTGTGGTGATATTACATGCCTCATTCATCATCGCAGGTCTGATCCAGCTGAGAGAGAGAGCCAGAGGCCACTTCATACACACACGCAGCATTGTACAGGAGACCACAGCTGTCCATCGTGGGAAAGTCTCTCTTTTCGGACTGGGCTGCGGGGTGTGTGGTTCAACGCTGAGGGGGGCACTTGTGGCAATATGGCAGCATTTTTGTGAATTCTGATGTAATTTGGCTAAGATTTAGCATTTGATAGAATATAAAGAGAGACACAATTCTCAAAAAAATATGTTTAGACCTGCATTTAAGATTTATGTATCTGAGTTGCATGCAAAACTGAATTTCATTGAAACTTTTGGGGTCTGTATTATTTTTTAGGGTTTTAAGGTCTCTTATGTTCACCAAGGCTGCATTTGTGTAATCCAAAATACAGTAAAATAATAATATAGGGAAATATAAGGCCTAAGATTTAAGTATTTATTTGGATTACACATAAAAACACATAAAAAGATTTTTTTCACTCAAAAACAGACATAAGAGTCTTAAATGACGTACTTTTCATGACAGAATCAGAGAAATGTATGGCTCTTCATCTAACGGATACATTTGATTTAGTTGACCAGTTTTTGACCACAATTTGATTTAGTCATTCCTGGAGTCTTGTGTAAAATTTTGTGATCCTGTCTTGCAGTGGTTTCCTTTCTTATTTGTCAAGTACATGTAGATGTTTTACAGTTGACTTTGGGCATTACTCATCTACTATCATTCCTCTCGGCTGTGGTGTTCCACAAGGATCGATCCTTGGACTTGTTGTTTTCCCTGTACTTGCATTTATTTTTTTTAAATTCATTGTATCCTTTGGTCATCCTGAGTTATGTTTAAATGTCCTCTGTAAATAAACATTGATTGATTGATGACTCCAATCAATGCACTCTCCCAGGTTCCAAAACCTCTATGTTTAATATGTTCAAAGATTGGTCTTTTTCTTTTTTTCATTTTGAGTTAAAGCAGGAAATAAAATCAATGTTGTGTTTACTTCCTGCTTTAAATCAAATAAAATATTTTCAGAGTCCAGACTAATCTTTGTAAATTTATGTCTGAATAACAAATATGCATTGCATTAAGTTTAACTGTTTGCTTATGTTAAAACTGCATAATCCAAATCAACTGGAATTTTATTAGCAATTCAAATGCATACATTTAAAAATGTGTGCCCTTTTTAAGTGTGTAACAGTTACTCTTTCCACCTTAAAACTCTATCAAAGAATAGGACAGACTATGACAAATCATTGGCTCATATTATCAAGTTCCTTGAGCATTTTCTGTGAGGGTGTGCGAAAAACTGAGCTCATAAAAACCCACCCTAATTAATTGGCCTTCCATTGGAAGTCTTTCTGTAAGTGTTTTCCCACAGAGCTTTGGCTAATTTCTTCTTTTATGTGGGCTTAAAGCTGCTTGTTTCACAAATGCGCCAATGCCCGAGCCAGAAGTGGACTTTAAGACTTGGAATAGTCCTTCATCGGCCTGACAGGGATCTGAACTTCTGCCATAGTAAAGCAAGAGACTGCAGAGTGGGCTTTTCTTCTATTCCATTTTGGAAAGAACTGACGCAGAGGGAAACAAAGGTGTCTGCAGGCTCTTTAAACGGTACACTGCCATTCCTTAATAAATCTGCCAGAACTGCCGATCCAGCAAAGCTGCAAAATAAAGCATGACATGAAGACACAAATTTCATTGTGATTTGTTTGAGTCTTATCAGAGAATTTAGAGCCTGTCGACAACATAAGACAAAGAGGGTGGTGAGGCTTTGAAAATAATCTTGTTAATGATGCACTCAATGTAGTCTGATGTATTTTAAATCTTTTTATCAGATGGACAGTGTGAAAATAAGTGGTCATTATCTTCGCTGACTTAATATGTTACACACAAAAAAAACAAGTTGGATAAAGGTGGTATTGTAAGCATACTAAGGAAGCTCTCAGAGGGCTTATCCACAAAGCAATTTAATCATAATGTCTCCTAAGATAACTACTTTTGCACAAATACTAAATTACAGAATCGCATATATCCTTCATACTGTATATTAGGCAATCCCAAATAGCAATGAAATAGGTGAGAAAATTCAAGATGGCAGACAATGCTAATTTAGAAATTTATTCTAAATACACGCACTAACATTCAAAAAATAAAGTATTATTTTTAACAGGGACATCCTTTAAGGATAATGCCCGCCCACTTGATGATCTTTTCGCATTCGTCTGAATGAAAATGCAAATTCATTCTTTGCCACTAGGTGCCACTTTTAGAGTGTAAATACCTCACAAACACAGCTTTAAATGAAATTGACCAATCACCAGAGCAGTTTAAAAAAAATGATTGTTTGGGAGTCATTGAACAAATAAGGTAAAAAAATAAATGCATATTATAAGAAAATTAAAGTGTTTTTTGACCTTGCATGCATGTCAACGTGTTGTTTGGGAGTCCCAAAACAAAAATATGAACCTTTCATAACCCACAAAAAGGGCACTTTAATTGACTTATATTCTGAATGTGAGGAGAAAGTTAATCAAAATGCAACAAGAAATGAGCATGCACAAATATCCAATATTGACTCTGATACTGATAAATAAATAAATCTAATAATCTCTTATAACCAAAATTCTGCTTATATATTCATTATAGTGTAATATTGAAAAGTATTACATCAAAAAAAATCAGTGTAAAAATTGGTAAATTGCATTATGTATATAAATAGATCTTAACACCCAGCCTCAAAGGCAGATGCAGTAAGGTTTTAAAACAGACCTAAATGTTCCATGCAAAAAGGCCAACATGAATCGTCAGCCAAAACTAAAAACGTTTACGTCTGTACGTAACCTGGGGCCCTACAGCATAAACATGCACTCTGTTGAGAGTCAAACTACAAAAGAGTTTTGTTTAATCTCTTAGAATACCTCATCTAGCTCAGACGCAGCATACAAATGCTACCTTTATATCACAAAAAACATTTTGATAACATTGAAAAGCGAAATACCAGCAGCTGCACACTTCCAGACAAAACAAGGGCACAGCGTCTATGTGAGTGTGTGTGCAGCAGTCATGCGTTACTGTAGTGTCACTGCATACCTTCAGTGTGGAATAAATCAACTGCCGGGGATGCTGAGCCCCTGGAGAGAGGTGGAAAGTGTTATCCAAACAAAGACAGGAGTGATGACAAGGAATTTCTGTCTGTAATTGTTCGCACCAACCAAAGCATTGGGCCAGAGTGTGTACATGTGTGCTTGTTCTAGACAAGTTTCCATGTAGTTTAATGCATCAAAGGCAGTCTACACAAATGATTGTGGTGTACGTTGAGGTTGTTAGTCACTATTTGTGACTCCTAATTGAATAAAGTTCTTCAGACTGTTTCATGGATCCCACCAAAAGTTACATATAGTTATTTTTTTAGATTTTAGAAGATTTAAAAGATGTAATTCCATAATCACATAGCCATACCACAGTAAACTATAATAAACGCAGACTACGCAGGCAGACATGACGTTTCCCGATATACTTCAAAGTTCCCCATGGGTTTATGTTCCATCTCTAGCTCGTAATTATCTGAGCTGGGTAATTGACAGAATTCACTGTCGAGAAGCTCTAGACGTCGAAGACTTTTGCGCACTTTCCACATTTGTGTTTCATTAAGACTAAAATGCTACGTTCCTGCGCTGTGGTTTAGTCCTCACATGCATACAGCACTTTGAAGTGAGTGGGAAAAGCACTTTTGTTATGCTTTGTAATGAAAACAATATTTTAACTATGTTTATAATTAAACCCCCAGGTTGTCCCTTTCGTTCTCTAAAAATACTTCTGCCTACCACGATGCAAAAATTTCAAGTCTGTCATGGCGGGCGAAGATAAACGATATTTCAAAGTTTATATCTTGAGTTGGGAAAAGAAAGATGGGATTAAGTGGAGATGGGATTAAGTGGAGTTACACATGACGCCAATTTTGATGAGGACTGGAAGACTCTGAGGCGCTGACACTTCAGAGACACACACACTTGTTTAAGTATTAATGACTTAATCAGTTTTCATACAAATCACAATTGTTTAAACCGTTTGTTATATTATTAATGAGTAATATCCATAGCAGATATTTACACTACTGACACCTGCTGGTCAGTTAAAATTGATACGTACTCACAGTTCTTTGGTAACACATCGAAAGGAAGAGATATCAATCGCTCCAAACAGATAAAGTTCATTAAAGCAGATCCACTGAACCAATACAAATTCAAAATTAAAAAAAAAAATACTGTTACATGGGGAGTAACAGAAGTTGCAAAAAGTTGCATTATCAAGACAATATAATCTGGAAAATATTACTTATAAATTAATATATATATTGTGATCATATTATTCATTAAAATCAATATTTTTATTGTGTTCAAAATAAATACACTGTACAATATAGTTAAAAGGTTTGCGATTATTAAGTGGTTTTTTTTTATTATTATTAAATAAATAATTTTTACTTAGCAAGTCTGCAGTACATTGATCAAAATGTATGAAAAGTAATAGTAAATATTTTTACATTGTTAAAAAATTTCTGTTTTAGCCAAATGCTTTTTTTTTTTACTTTGCATTCATCAAAGAATCCTAATAAAGATATATATATATATATATATAACTGATTTCAGTGATAATAATTATCAGAAATGTTTTTTTGAGCCCTAAATCAGCATATTAGAATGATTTCTAAAAAATTATGTGAAACTGAAGTCTCACATTTCTAAAAGAGAAACCTCAAAAAGCCAACAACTCATTCAAAAACCACTAAATTTACTGTATTCTGCAACTCTGTTAAAATTATTCTGCAGCCTCAGTTAAAAGGTTTAAAATGACGTTTTGGAATTAACAACAGAGGCTTTGGATGAGATTCAGAAGAAATATTCCTACTCACCAAAGTCCAAAAAATTGAAATATACCTTGAAATATATCATCTGTACGATGTCTTGAGGTGTGGCAACCGTAGTATAAGCGGAATAATTGACTCCAGGCTGTTGAATTATTAGAAAAACGTGTGCATTATTTTTCTAATAATTATTTTTCAAACGGCAATCATTCCTTATATATACTCTGCAGTTCAAAATATTGTGTTTGTTTAGATATTCTAGATTATAAATCATATTTAACGGCATTATGTGTGACACTTTTCTTCAACTGAGTAATGATTCTGAAATAGCTATAAATAGCTGAGATAGCTTTGGCATCACAGGAACAAATGATAAAAATGATAAATAAATCATAGAAAACTGTTATCTTAAATTGCAGTACCACTTTAAAATATAAATGTTTTACTGTATTGTACTGTAGTTTTACTGTCTTACTGTATCAAATAAATGTAGCCTTTGTGAGCATAACAGACTTTTCATTAACAAATAACTTTTTTATGTACTTTTTTCCAGTTTAAAAATGTAAAAAAATAATTCATACAACTTTCAGACATCTCCTCATGGTACAGCTAAAACAACTCATTCAAAAACCACTAAATTTACTGTATTCTGCAGCTCTGGCCATGCTCGACTGCAAAAATGCTTGACTGTTGATAGCAGAGGAGATGTTCCTGTTATCACACCGTAAGGACTAAGAAACAAATCCGACGAACACAGACACACACAAACTCTCTAAATAAATCTTACAGGGGCATTGTGTGTAGAATAACATTATCGCAAGATTTCAAAACAGACCATTCATATCCAAGACGCCTGGACTCAAATGTGACTCACTGTTTGTTACACATCTGATTTTTAGATATGTTTGTTGTTAGGTCTATGGGTTCATTCTTACAACACATCATAGTTCGAGGTTTTCGCTCTACTGTAAATCCTCTAGGGGTCTGTGGGTTACATCATGCTCTCACTGGATCTTTTTAGCTGTCATTCAGTTTTAATAAATGGCTCACTGTGGCCTACACAATCAATCATTGAGCTGCGGCTTGCAGTGCTTGGCACAACTGCACACGATTAGGTAATGCATCTGCAAGTGTGTGGTAAAAGCCATATAAGAGCAATCATTTTTCATGAGGGACTTTTTTCCCCTCTTATCAGTGTATCAAAGATACTGTGTATTTGCCACAGCCAAGCCTCCCTCATATGAAAGATTGAAGATCACTGTAATTTACACCAGCATGTTCCATCATCGCCGGCATCCCTGACAAACACTTCGCGTACTGGATACAGTGGTGCATCTCTGTTATTTGTTTACGCCGTCACCACGACAACTGTTGTGTCTCCGCATCCTGGAGAGAGTTCTTGGCGTCAGGGAAGAGAAGAGAATGGCAACGGCTGCCAAGACGGGCTTGCCATTACATCACAAACAAAAGCAGTGCCCTGATCACTTGATCCACTGCGATCACACCACATCTAGAAAATACCAAGAATTAGCCTCATCTGGGGGTTAAAGTGAAACGGATCAAAATGATAACCCGCAGATTTCCCATTGTCACAGATCGCTCCTCTGTGGCCCTCTCCAGTCAGCGTCAGCGGGAACCATCGCCCGAATATTGACGTTGCTACCCGGACTCTTTTAACCCACGTACCTCGGCACTTCCGGATTCATGTTCGCGCCAAAAGGACAGAATAAAAGGCCGGACTTTTGCCTTTACACTTCGCGAAGTCTCGATTTGCCTCGGCCATCGTTTCTAAGCGTTTCTCTAGTGTTTTGTATTGATTACCCGTGTTTGATTTTCCGCCTGTCTTTGATTTCCGATTCTTGCCGCCTGTCCCGAACTACTGCCTGACTTTCACTGTGATTTTGCCTGACCTACGTTGTTTCCTGTTACTATTGTGTACCGACCTCTGCCTGTTCGACCACGCCAATAAAATCTATCGCAAATGGATCCTAACGACTCCCGCGATTCATCACAGCCATATATAAAGGATCGTGTAAAACAGGATTAATCGCAGCATAATCAACCAGTGTCTTCTTAAAGGCAAAGTATTAAAATACTTTCTTTTATGCTAATGTGAAGGGATTATAAAAAAGCTGTTAATAATAAAGCCGTTTCTATAGATTCATTTGTCAGAAATGATGCGCTTGCCTCAGTTGTCCTTACAAGGCTTATGCAATCGCATACAGCAAGACCAGTGCAGTCTGATTTAGTAAGAATCTTATAAACTGGTTCTTTTTAGGGAATTAAAACAAAACACTTTCAGCGAAGTCCCATTAAAAACAAATGATTTATTATGAGCTTGAAACTCAAAAGTATAACTTTCGTATAACTTCCAAATGTTAAATTATTAGTGCAGTATGGATGAAATATACTACATTAATTAATATTAGTTATACTATGGGTCTGTTGAATGCTTGCATCTGACTGGCTGATGAACATTCTATGGTGTGCAATTATTTTCATTCTTTGACCGCATCACAGTTCCATATCCATTCGCCAAATGGTTTTTATTAATCAAAGGTCTTACAACCAAAGATATCTATATGTGTCTATGCTTAGAAAAGCAAAACAACCAAAACAACACTGGCCAAACAAATAAATATAGTTATCAATATGATAAAAACGACAGCTCATTTCCATGTATTGCCACAAAAAATACATTTTATTATGTACCGCAAACACATAGCGTTACTGTATCTCTCCCGTTCTCTCTCTCTCAGAGACACACACACATTAACATGCATGCTAATGTTGCTAGCGCTAACTTACTCTGACTACTTTTATCCTTGACATCAACTTAAAAACAACTCGACTTCTCACAGGCGAGGTAACGTCGGCGCTGTTAGTGAAGAAAATTAATTTAAAGTTTCACTGTTTTAGTTGAACACTTTTGAGAGGTGCACAGACTCATAATTCACATCTCTCTCTCTCTCACACACACACACACTCACTCATTAGCTATTAAATGCATTAGTCTGCTAACAACAGCTCTAGCCTCAGTTAAAAGGTTTAAAATTACATTTTGGAATTAACAACAGAGGCTTTGGATGAGATTCAGAAGAAATAATCCTGCTCACCAGTGTTTAAGTACAAAAAATGGAAATATACCTTGAAATATATCATCTGTACGATGTCTTGAGGTGTGGCAACCATAGTATAAGCGGAATAATTGACTCCAGGCTGTTGAATTATTAGAAAAACATTTTCTAATAATTATTCTTCTAACGGCAATCATTCCTTACATATACTCTGCAGTTCAAAATATTGTGTTTGTTTAGATATTCTAGATTATAAATGATATTTAACGGCATTCTGTGTGACACTTTTCTTCAATTAAATAAATAAATAAATCTTGAATGGCCAACAGTATTTTACATCTTATTTAGACAATTTAACAATTTTACAATTCAGTTCAATATTTACTGTATCCCAGTAAAAACACAGAAATTACAATCTACCGATAACTCCACTTATATACAAATCAATCAAAAAACAATAAACCAGAACATTTCCCTCAGCACTAGGAGATTCCCAAAAACTCCCATATTTTTACATGTTTTTATTATCAGCCAAACCGACAAACCACACTTGAGAGATTCACGGCTGCTATGTCATCGCGGGCTCTCTGAGCGAGACGAAGTGGGTGTCTCAGATACGGGTGGGCATCCAGCACGAGAGAGCTTCGTCCCCCATGAATCCCTCCATATGTGGATCACCCTCCAGACAACTATAACTCAAGATCTCTGTGAAACCAGTGCACCATTCATCAACTCTGTCTCCTCACCCCACATGAACACCCCTTTATAAACCCATTTCTAATGTTTGAAAGGTGTCAGATGTGACCTGACTCATATTCAGAGTCAGTACCAGATGAAAAGCCACCGCCACAAAATCCGAAACCCTAAACCCTGGCAGAAATAGCTTATTCATCCCACCGAGTGGCCACAGCTCAGACATGTAAAACAACCTGAGAATAGATCTACACTATTTCTTTTAGTCTCCCTTACACACATCTGTCAGTATCTGTCATCGCTAGGATTGACTAGCGCAGCAAAAAGGCAACCGGTGTCCCATGAGCACTCTCTTCAGACATCATTTACTGTAAATGTGCGGCCTCATCTGTATCTTCATCAAGTTCATGAGGCCATAAAAGTCATAACGGCAATCTGCAGCATTGCTCTGGCATGGGAGAGCACTGATGTCTTGGGAAAAGGGTTTTCTACCACGTTGGTTTATTAGCTAACCAAAAGGCAACAAAATGCTGCCAAAAACAGGGTTTTGCTTCAAAAACCCCATTTGAACAGTTGAAAATGTGGTTGACTGTGTGCAGACGATATATGATGAGTGGCCCCACATGTATTTATCTCATATACAAAAGTAGTGAGTCATTTTCCACTGAGACTACTTTTGTTTATTGATTTGTTTATACAAGGAACTTATTCTTTAGTGTCAATAATCCCAGAATAAAAGGTCGGCTACAGATTTATGACTGTCATATATAATTTCCCAGATAACTATGTCATATTTTTGTAACCCTTTATAAATAATGTTATGTCTTTTTTGTCAGTAAATGCGCTTTGGTTCATTTTCTTTCCTTCAATAGTTCAAGGGGTTCAAATAAAGGCAAAAAAAAAAAAAAAAACTATGATGGCCCTCTAGTGGTAATAAGCTGACATTGCCAAAGTCAATTATTTTTATAAATTAAATTAAATTAAATTAAATTAAATTAAATTAAATTAAATTAAATTAAATATTTGGAATATTTTTATATAGTACAGGATGGACAGATTTATGGAATGGTACAAATATGTACTATTTTAACAATATGTATGTATATATATATATATATATATATTACTGTGTAAATATAAACACAGTACTGTGCAAAAGGCTTAGGCCATTAGTATATTCACCAACAAAAAATGGTTTAAAGTCTGTTATTTCTATCTTTTGTGGTAGCGTGTCATTATTTTTGTCATTATTGGAATAATGCAGTGAGATTATTGTCTGCACAAGGAGTCTGACAACACCCAGTGCTCCACACAGAGATCTGATCTGATCATCTATATATATATATATATATATATATATATTGAAGTAATTTACTGAAATTGACATTAACATCTACAGTATAAAATACATAGAATATATTGTAATATCACATATATAGTCAGGAGATGCTAGCATTAATGTTGTGTATCCTGTATATGTTTTTTTTTGTTTCTCAAAGTGACAAGAGTTGCATTTTATGAATCACTGAGGTCTACACTTTTAGCTAAAAGTGTCCTTACTGTACTATATGGTCTGACTTCAGTCTCAGCTAATTTTGAGTATACCTACAGTTTTGAATTTTGAGGCCGAAACAGTCATTAATTATAGGATGATTTTGTCAGTAGCTTTCATGAATGTGCATCGAAGACGGACACGGTAGCGAAGAAACTGTTCAATAAGATGACATTTTTGTATTATTTACACATAAAAAGTATTGTAGCTTCATAATGAAAAGAGATAAAATCACTGTTCATGTCATGTGAATTATTTTAACCATGCAACTTTCTGGGAGGGTCAGAAAGAAAGCATTTGAGTGATATATATATATATATATATATATATATATGTGTGTGTGTATGTTGTACCCTGTATAATAATTCAAACAAAATTTAAAAAAAAATGAAAATATAAGGCAGAACAGAATTAAGAATGTCTCCTCAGTTTTCCCTGAAGCTGTGTTATATTAAAAATTAATTTCACTGTAGTTTCACCAATTCATTCATTACACTCTCTTGAATTACGTTAATTTCTCTATAGAGCATTTGGCAAGGTGGGAAGAGGGTCTAAAACACAATTACACCGTATTTTCTCCAGAGACATGGGCATCACTGACTGACTGGCTCAAACGATTCTCACAGCAATGCTGCACATCCACAAAAGCTGTTAATGGAAACAGGAGGGGAGGAGAGGATCAATAAAGAGCTCTAGAGCGGAGCAATGTTGTGAATAATCCCTTTTAAGAAATACTGCTCTGATCTCCACCACTAGAGGTCAGTATAAGCACATGCAAACTTTGGAATGAAAGGGGCAGATTTGATACCAAATTCATAACTAGACCTGAATACAAGCAACACAGAAATTGTAAAAACAGAAATCCTGACTGGTATATGTCTAAATTCATCTCTATTAATATTAATGCATGATGAATCAGCTCACGCTACGAATCAACCCCGACTCATCAAATCAAATAATTTGAGTTAAAACAGAAACGTCACTTTAAATATTTAAAACTGTACGACTAGAATAAAAGCTACAATGTCTCCTCTCAGATTATCTGCTTGTCTTTTCAGATTATCTTTTATTAGGAGCACATTTGTATTCGGAGGTAATATTGTTTCTGGCACAATCAAAAGGGATTAATTAAGCACATGATACTGGCTGTGACCTTTGCAGCTCTCTGTGATGATGCTCTAATGAGACGGAGGGTCACGCTGTTGTCT
This sequence comes from Enteromius afrohamiltoni, assembly GCA_034779775.1. Taxonomy (NCBI): domain Eukaryota; kingdom Metazoa; phylum Chordata; class Actinopteri; order Cypriniformes; family Cyprinidae; genus Enteromius; species Enteromius afrohamiltoni. The sequence goes on along the minus strand of JAUYWG010000064.1, from coordinate 9,255,181 downwards.
GCTTTAGGTCAGGAGGGACCACAGGACTGACACAAGTAATAAGATCCAAAGACGCAGTGTCTCACTCCCGTCTCGATGACTCTTTCCCATCTGTTCACTGTTCGCCTGATAGCGTGTTTTGAAATGAGTGATGGGCCCATGTCACTACCAGACACCAGAACCTCCTTCAGACTGCAACTACTGAGAGCAGTTCATCTGAGAGCCACATATCCTTATATATCTCTCTCATCAAATCAATAAGTTTGTAATCATTTGGACCAAAATATGACTGATATGGCTTGTTGTCTGCACACACACTGTTACAAAACATCTCTGCAAACTATATCCACTATCTATTTAAAGCACCAGAGAAATGTGTGTTTCCAACTAAGCAGAAAATAGCTGTGGGAATTGCATGTATAATAGCATTAATAATAATAGTAATTATTATAATAATTATTATGTGTATATTATTATACAGTTACAGAGTTTCTAGACACACATATTTTAGATATTTATATATTCTCTATGTGCAAATATATAGCTATGATATATAGTTCCTTGGCATTATAAATATTTAAAAACCTTGTCTATTGCACATTATGCCATAAACATCTTCTCTTGCAGTTATTGGGTTATTGGGCTTGTAAGGGGGTAAAGAGGCTTTCTAGGAGGCACTCAATTGAGCTTCAATGACGAAGTGTGCAACTGGAAAGTTTCAGAGAGCTCTACAACATGCTCTTTCGGTCAAAGAAGTCAAACGAAACTTAATTAAGTGGGAAATTTAATGAGCAATCACTAATGCTCAGAGAAAAGACTCAAGGAATGATGGAGAACGGAAAAAGGTTGTTGAAATACCGCTAAAGTATTCCCATCCCAACATCCCATATCCGCACGCTCTCTCTGCTGTTGCCTCAGAGCACAGAAAATCTCATTATCTCCCAGCATCCTCTGCAGGAGAAAGCCTCAGTGCAGCAGTTCAGCTCACCAGGTCGCTGCTAACAGACACACACAACCAAGGGCACACCGCATCCCACAAAAAGAACAAAACCAAATCAGCCCCAGACAGCTCTCTGTGAGGAGTGTCAGAAGGCAAACTCTTTACCCTTACACACGAAACAAGAACACGACCGGCGCTTGATGAAAAGATTCTTCAGTACCAGTTTTTGGGAATAAACATTTGACGCTTGAAAATGTTATTTAAAGGGATAGTTCACTCAGAAATGAAAGTCTGGCATCCTTTCTTCATCATCATGCTGTTCCAACCATTCTGTGGGACACAAAAGTGATGCTATAGATTTTGTAGCATTTCAAAGTTACATACAATGAGAGTGGAAAGTGACCAGGAAAATAAACTTGACAAATAAACTTGATAATCTTGCATAGAGCAAAGGTCACTATTCCCATTCAATGTATGAAAAAGAGCAGCATGAACTTTGCACATAATATCTCCTTTTGTGTCCTACATGAGACAGAATGTTATAAGACATAAATATGCTCTTTGTGAACTTAAACACTTCTTCTATTCAAGCTTTAATTGTATTCGAATTAAAAAATTTGTTTTGCCACATGCAAGCACAGGTTGTGTTTTGTGTGGGAGGTGCTGGGTTACGTCTTACACCCATGCAGGGAACAACCTGCTAACACTACAGAGCTAAACTGCTACAAAGCTCTGTTACCTGAGGGGTGGTCTGGCACCGGCACAGAAACAGAGACTAAGGATGTCACGCTCATGTAATCATTGGAGCAGTATGGATTAATAACAGTGATTCATAGGGATTCTAAACATAACAATCTGTTGAGAATAGTATAATACAATCCATGGACATTTGTCCTTGTTTTTCAAAGTATAATTTGAAAGACTCTTTGCTGCTGTCTGCTTATCAATCTATTAATCAAATAAACTGTGTTACATTAGTGTTAATTATACAGTATTGCAGTATTAATGAAAATGTTTAATTGGCTTCTAATTTTGTATTTTCAGTTTTTGTAATTTTATGAGCATTTGTCAATTTGATTAGTTCTATTTAGTTTTATTCCAGTAATTTTTTACTTAAACTTACAAATAAAAAAAAATAATCAATGTTGTTTTAAATTTTTTTTTTTTTTTATATATTTATATTTTATTCTATTTCAGCTTTATTTTGATTTCAATAGTCATGTGTAACTATTTAACAGTTATAACAGTTTGGCTTAACAATACAGTACAACACTTATATTGTTATCGTCATGATCACCAGCAGGAGTGCCCACAAACTCCTGTAGAGGGCACTCTCCCCTGGACTGTATTATGTGCTACCCTGTCTGTTTGTGTTATCCTTTAAGGACTCTTATTGTGAATTGTGTTCCCCTGTTCAGTCTCTGCTCCCTTGTTAGTTCCCATGACAACTGATAAGCTCCACCGCCTTGTTAACCCTCCTGTCTAAACTTTAAAAGAAGTCTGTGTGCGTTAGCCTAACCGTTAAGTGTTGAGAGTTTCCCTCTTTACAAAGCATTTTCTCCATGTTTCCTTTCCAAGTCTTGTTTTCTGTGTGTTTCTCCTGTGTACCGACCTTGCCTTGTCTTAAGTTGTTGTTCTGGTTTTTGCCCTCTGGACTGTTAGACGATCGGTCGACCCTGCTAGCACACTGGACTTTCCTTGAGCTCTGCCTTCGACATACCTGTTTGCCATTGTGTTTCACCATGCTTTTGAACATAAGCTTGCAGATGGATCCGCTTGTCCCCGTCTCCCTCATTAAAGTTATAGGGTAGTACATTTAGACTATTTTATAGAAAAATAATCTGAACTGACAATAACAACCATTTATGTGATACATAGCTGAATCATTTTCAGCACAATTATTATCAAATAACACCCAGTGTTTTAGTGCCATTCTACAATACATATTACAAGAATTTAATAAATAACATATGCTACTTGTGAGCTCTCTCTCTCCCTTTCTCTCACTCATGAAAATATGATATCTAAGTAACAGTGCACATATGAAGAGATAATGCTTCAGCAATCAAAATGCATTCAGGACACAATTTAGACCACAGATGATGCTTCAAAATCAGTGGTGATATAAGCAGCAAACATGTAATTGTGTTTGGGTATGCATGAGAACATGATTGCTGTAGATTACGAGTAGAAATATGGGTGTGTATTTTCATTACCCAGAAGCTCCATGGCATCATCCTCATCTTCCATCTCGTCCTCAGTGACTGAGGGGGCCGAATCAGGCATGGAGTCAAACGAGTCCTGAGACAACATGGCTGCCAGAAGTTTCTTGTGATTCTGTTGCTGCTGTTTTAGGCCTTTACCCTTAGTCTCCATTTTCAGGCTGCAGACAGAGAGAGAAAGAAACAGAGAGGACAACGATCATAGCTTTAACATCCAGAACAGTGGTTCCTTTAAAGAGGTCTTGAAGTAGCCTAATTTAAAAAAATTGTAACTTATAGCACAGCCAGAAACACAGCAATGTTGTGAAATGCTGTTTTAGAGCAACAGAAATGCTCTAAAACAGCAGCTTTGCCAGGCTGACTTTGCTGGCGAAATTAAATGTAGCGTCACAGGAAGTATGGGCGGGCCCAGGCTAGGTTTCTGCCACTGACTAAAAAAATGTAAAAAGGATATTGCGACTTCCTCTCACAATTCTACCTTTTTTTCCCAGAATTGCTTGATATAAACTCATAAACTCAATACTATGACTGAGGTGAGACCCTTGAGCAAGGCACCGTTCCCCCAACTGCTCCCCGGGTGCCGCGGCAATGACTGCCCAGTGCTCCGGGTGTGTGTTCACTGTGTGTGGTTGTTCACTTCTCAATGCTGTCTGTGTGCACTTGGATGGGCTAAATGCAGAGCACAAATTCCTAGTATGGGAAACCATACCTGGCCACGTCACATGCTTTCCTTTCCTTTTATATAAACTTCCACATTATAAAGTCAAATTTTGAGTGCAATTTTTTTTTTTTTCTCAGAATTGCTCTCACAATTCTGACTTTGTGACTTTTTTTATTATTATTCCGAGTAACCCTATGGCATCACTGTCCCCTTTTGGAAAACAAAACTCAGGAAAAACCTAATTCCATCTGAACTAAACCACACGCGCAATCCTAAATCTACATTAATATAACAAACATGTACCTTTATCGATATTACAAATCTTTAAATCATTACAATTGCCAGGAAATAGGGTTCACTCCTGGACCAAAAATACCAAGCAAGCTGATGAAGAAATAAATTGAATGAATAATAAACATATGCTGTACTTCGCATGTCTATACTGGTAAAATTATTCCCAAGACTCAGTGACACATAGTGTCAAAAATAGTCTGCAGAGACTTAATTTAATTGTTATCTTATTGGAATGACATAATTCACAGATAATCGAAAAGGTCAAGGCAGGGCTGTTTTAATATCCTGAGTTGAACATTACTATGCCAATGGCTATGCTAATACTGCATATCTCTCTACTATGAACCATTTAGCTCCTTTCACCTTTTTCCCTAATCGGGTGTCAGCCAATTGCTAACTTTTTTAGTAGTGTACTACAGCATCAGCAATGCTGAGACACATGTCCCCATGCTTATAAACATTAATGTGAACACATATTTCACTGTATGAAACACAAGAAGAAACAAATAGTATTCAGAACAGATACTGTTTAATTATGTTCACTGCATGGAAATATTGAGTAGGCTTTTTGCTCTTTTTTCAAAGTCGATATGGAGAAAGACCGGAATCAAGACAATACTGTACACTAAAGCTCAATAAATAATAGGCCACAGATTTAAAAAAAAATGAAAAGAAAACAACCACGTACCATGGAACGTATTGGGTGTACTGTGTAGATACCATGGCATACGAATAGAGTAAACTTGTAATTAATTCAGGACCCTTGTTCTATTCAAATGTCTACTATTCCAATACAACGTTTTGTTAGTGACCTAGAAATAAAGCAGAATCTTTCATATTTCTTGCTTATTTCTTATTTAATTTCATAAAGCTCCCTTGTTTTTCTCTTTTGAATAAAACCTAAAGAGGTGATGGATACTTTTTTGCACAAATAAAACAAAAATAACATAATTTACTCTTCTCCCGTGACTTACCTACTTACCATATACGCAAGCTTTAACGTATTTGACGTAATCAGCCTTGTTTACATCCAGGTGAAAGCACATGCATGTGTGTAATCTGTGGCTGTTTGTCCATAGAAAAAAGCATACGTTTACACAGTAATATTCTCTAAAATGGCAGAATACGTAAGTCATAGGAGAAGAATGGTTGAGTATATGATGCTATTTTTGCTTTCTTTGTGCAAAAAAAAACGGATTCTCCTATAGTCGCAAAACTGTAGTTGATCCACTGATGTCACGTGGACTGTTATACCAGTTTTTTTACCACGTCTCTGGATCTGAATCAACTGCATTTTCTGCGAGGGCGAGTAATTAATGACTGAATTTTCATTTTTGGGTGAACCCTTTAATGTAATGTAAAGTTTTGATATTCACAGCATTAAAAGTTCTTAAAAGACTTCACAAGCTTACCATTTTACATTTAAATGACCGATTAGCATTCACTAGAGCGTTAAAAAGCTCCACCCTCCACCTTTCCTAGCTCCACCTTTTTGTGCGTAGCAGATCTATTCTGCCGAGACAAAGTACATTAACAATGACATATCCATCTTGCGAGATTTGTCATGATAGAAATGTTTACATAATGTCGCAAAGCATTTGCACTCTGCTGAAAAACATCTCAAGGTTATGTATACAACCCTGTTCCTTGAAGGAATGAGACGCCCCGTCGACAAGACGCTGCGTTGACGAGACACTATGGGAACGCCCTCAGAGTGATGGCTCAGAATAGTTTGTTCAATCAGCCAATTGTAGATTGGGATGTCATAGGCGGGTGGCGTCACTGGGCAGGAAGCATGTAAGCACGTGGAATGCGGTCGGCAAATTAGCTCCTGTGCTCGCACTGGACACATACAATTTAGCTTCTTCTGACCAGGCTTCCTGAAGGGAGGTGGGTTAAAGGCCTGTAATACTACTGGCTGAGGTGTGACCATAGGTACTTTTGGACTGTAACCCCATGCCCAGCGCAAAGTCAAGATGTGTAGGGGCCACAGAGAGGGCCTGAAGGTCACCTGCTCTCCTCAGAGAACACAATGCTAGCAGAAGTGTGGTCTTTATCGTTAACGAACGATCTGAAATCTCCTCTATGAGCTCAAATGGTGGCCCACAGAGGGCTTCTAACACAACAGCCAGGACCCAGGTTGGTACCCGGGATCATACTGGTGGCCTCAACCTCAGCGCACCGCAGAGGAAGCATATGACCAGGGGTTCTTTGCCGACTGTATATCCACCAAGAGAGGAGTGGTAGGCCGATATAGCCGCCACATAAACCTTCAGGGTGGAGAGAATCGAGCCTGCAAACATTCCAGCACTGTACCAACCGGGCAGTTAACTGGATCTTGCTGGCATTCTCTACACCACGAAGTGAATAACTTCCATTTCAGGCCATACAGCTTTCTCGTAGATGGAGCTCTGGATTGGAGAAGGGTCTCTACAACCTTGGTTGAGAGACCTGTGGCTAAGAGTTGTGCCACCTCAGAGGCCACACTTTCAGTTTCCACGGGGGGGAAAATTGTGCTCCCCGCTTGTGAGAGGAGATCCCTCCTGACCGGAATTTCCCATGTAGGGCAATCTAGGCGGTTCATCAGGTCAGAGAACCAAACTCGGCCCGGCCAGAACGGTGCTGCTAGCAGTAGGCTGACCTCGTCCTGGTGCACTCTCGCCAGAACTCCTGGGAGCAGAGCGATCGGGAGAAATGCGTACAGACGCAGCCTCGGCCATGTTAGCTTACGTGCCTCTTGGTGCCTTTCGACAACTGTATTTACAGCGTCACCGAACAGGCCCTCCGGCGCAAGCAGGGCGTCCATCAGGCAGACCCTGTCTTTTTCTCTCATTTTTGACAGGGTCAGCCATGAATGCCTCTCTGCGGGAAACATAGCTGCCATAGTTCGGCCGGTTGTTTCCTTGGCAGCACACAATGAGAGGTCAGCGGTCCTCCTAAGCTCTTTTATATCATCACTGCTGACTTGCTCGCCTTCGTCCAGCTCTTTCAGCAGGTCGGTTGGTACGTCTGTAACACCCCCATGGTGTGCAGACACGCACCAGCCTGACCTGCTGCTGAGTACTCCCTGCCCACTAAAGCCGATGTTGTTCTCAATGGTTTTGAGGGCAGGGACGGAGCCTTTAAAGGCCTTGCCAAGTCAGGAGAGAGATAGCTCGTAAGTGTCTGCTCTACCCAGGGCAACGTCTTATAGCTGCTCTCGTTCATTCCAGGTTAATTTCCATAAAAATCTGATGCCAGAACGAACAAACGAGCTGAGAACGGCCTTTTCCATGATATTGCCACCTCAGTGTGCAAGTCAGGAAAGAATGGAAGGCTCCGCTTTGAAGGTGGTGGCCGCGCTTTCAAAAATCTTTCATCTAATTTGCTTTTAAGCGGTTCAGATTTTACCTCGGCCGGTAACCCTCCTTATCACTTTATGGAGGGCTGCTTCAGCGTGCCTTGCTCCCAGGCAGACAACACAGAGTGTGTGAGAGTCATTTGGCAAAACAGATCTCTCACACGGGCTTGCACAAGCTCTGTATTAACTGCCTTCGCCCCTTTTTGTTTTCTCTTTGATTTAGACATTTTTGTTTCACAAACACTTTCAAACAGAGACACTTTTGCTTTTTAAACTGGACAATTCACAATCACACACACAGAGCGTTTCGGTGAATGACAGAAAGCTAGTTTGCCGGTCACATTCCACATGCTTATATGGTATTCATTGGCTGATTCAACACACTATTCAGAGCCATCACGCAGAGGGTGTTCCCATAGCGTCTCGTCGACGCAGCTCGAGTTCTTGAAAAGAAACTCTACATTTGCTCACAAAATTTTGCATTATCTTGCAAAATGTTTGTGCTTTCTCAGAAGGTTTGTACTGCATACATTCCCCCCCAAAAACTTTACATTCAATCATAAAAAAATAATAACAAATTAAAACAAGACATTTGTATTTGGTTTGAAAACCTTTGTGACTGAAATAACATTAGGTGGGAGGCAAAACTATGCTTTTGAGAACTTTTTTCTCTGTTATCGCAATGCTTTAGAAATGCATTAAATTACACTTTTTCTATCATCTTGTTCATGTCCCTTAAAAACACCTTTTTTAATTCCAGGTTCAAATTACATCATTAATCATTCATTTTTAATGATAATTAATAATCAATTTTCAATCCAATCTCAGTCTTTTGGAACACTGCTCTAATATATTCGAAAACAGCTATACCGCAGTAAATGTACAAACTGATGAAAGCTCTGAAAACAAATATGTTATTCATTCTGTGGGCAGAGAGCTGTATGAATCAATCACTCCATTAAACCTCTATGGCACTACATTAATTATTTCATGCATAGAAGAGTGAAAAAATCATTTTCACAATAGCATTCAGCCCACAATAACCATCCACAGTACAGGACCCTGGTAGAGTTTCACATAAATACAAATGTTACTGTAGTGACAACTCCAGCTCGGTCTGGCTTAATTACACAGAGGTGGAATTAGTGACCTGATTTATCCTGTCATTTCACTTAATAAGGCACTTGTTCTAGTTGAGGGGAATGTGGTAAACAGAGTGCAGTGAAGCACAGCTGATACAAATAATGATTTAGAAACATTCAATTTACTCAATTCTGCTCCTGTCATGCAGAAGATCTTGTCTCTCAGAAGAGGCCTGACCAGGGTTCAAATCAGTAGACTGTTTCAAACAACGAATCTGTGGCTGCTCTACTAAAATAAAATGAAAGTGAGAACGTATTGCTTCAGATGAACGCAATTCAATGAAACTATGTAAGCCCTTGCGTGGGTTGGTATGGAGACGTGAAGCCTTGTTAGACAGAACTAAAGTTGTACTGCTGCCGCGTTCCTGTGGGATGAGAAACTCTCCACAAAGTCCTCCTGGCAGAACAGATTGTATCCACAGAATCAAGACCACAAAACCAAAGCTGAGAATGAAGTAATATGGAATAACCATGATGTAAATAGCTTGAAATTACACAGACCACAAGGGCCATGAGGAGTTAACTGGCTGTAAATGTGAAAGCCATCCAACAGGAATAGAAGAGGGATGAATGGTGACCTGAAAAGTTAACCAAACAAAACGCTGCAAATAGGTCAGTATAAAAAGGTTGATGCATGTCATTCTCAATCGGTTGCTGGCAGAAACCTCAATATGCCTCAAAATGCACATGGCAAATCGGTGTTTTATGTACAAATTATTTGAGACGTGTTATGTAGTAAGTGGGAAGTGTGGTGAGTGCAGATTCACTGATCGCAAGGTCAGTTGGTGGTAGACACAGCTTTTACAGATGGCAGTGACACACAATACTCATTATCAGTGAACTCTCTGCCTTCCCCTCTTGTATTTCCATATATAATGGATACTTTATTTACATAAGATAAGCCTGCAAAATTTTATTTTTTTGTAGCCTTGTTTTTATTAGACCTACTGTACCTTCCTTCCAACAAGGCTTAGAGTATAAATAAGTAAACGGTGACATTGGTAACTGTATGTGTAATCAGTGGTAATCAATGGATAAAAGGGAATAAAATTAGTGCTGTTACAAGTATATTGTTTCATTCAATCAATCAATATAAAATAACAACAACAACAATTTTTTTATTTTTCATTTTTTTTTTTTTATTCAACTATTTTTATTATTATTATTACAACAAAATAGTTTAAAATTACATTTTTGGAACTAGCAATTATAATAAGTATCTATGCAAAGTTCAATGATGCAAGCTTAAAATAAATAAATAAAATAAATCTTTAAATAATCTTTTAATAATAAACTAGTCTTCTTGGTCCATAGAATCAAAATGTGTAAGTCACTTGAAATAATACTAATAAATAAATAAATAAAAATCATGCATGCTAAGTTCTTCATCCAGGGGGGTGTAGGGGGGGGTTCAATCGAGATAAAGATGAATGCGGCCAAGTACAAGGATATCCTGGACCAAACCTTCTCCAGAGTGCTCAGGACCTCAGACTGGGCCGAAGGTTTACCTTCCAACAAGACAATGACCCTAAACACACAGCTAAAATAACGAAGCAGTGGCTTCAACAACAACTCTGTGACTGTTCTTGAATGGCCCAGCCAGAGCCCTAACCTAAACCCAATTGAGAATCTCTGGAGAGACCTCCGTTTACCAACGTTTACCATCCAACCTGACAGAACTGGAGAGGATCTGCAAGGAGGAATGGCAGAGGATCCCAAAATCCAAGTGTGAAAATCTGTGTGTTACATCTTTCCCAAAAAGACTCATGGCTGTATTAGATCAGAAGGGTGCTTCTACTAAATACTGAGCAAAGGGTCTGAATACATATGACCAGGTGATATTTCAGTTTTTCTTTTTTAATAAATCTGGAATAATGTCAACAATTCTATGTTTTTCTGTCAATATGGGGTGCTGTGTGTAGATTAATGAGGGAATAAAAATTACTTAAATGATTTTAGCAAATGCCTGCAATATAACAGTGAAAAATTTAAGGGGGTCTGAATACTTTCCCTAGCCACTGTATATTGTTGTTTTCAATCAATCAATATAAAAAAAAAGAAAAATAATAATAATATTAATAGTAAAACCTATTATTATTATTATTATTATTATTATTACTACAATAAAATAGTTTAACATTTAATTTTTGGAACTAGCAATAATAAAAAAAATATATATGCAAGATTAAAAGGGGTCATTATCTACTTTTACATTAATTACCAATTTCTTGAGAAATGATTCAATGACTCAAAAAGACACTGGTTGCCACTTACTGGTTCAATGATGCAAGCTTAAAATAAATAAAATAAATCTTTAAATAATCTGAACTAGCCTTCTTGGTCAATAGAATCAAAAGATGTAAATCACTTGGATTAATAAAAAATAAATAAAAAATCATGCATGCTAAGTTCTTCAGCCAGCTTTTGTTTTGTTTTGTTTTTGAGCCTGTCACCTCAGCTGTAAATGCCACGTGACTAATCATTCTAGAACAGCTGTAAATAAGGTCATTATAACACTAAATAGGCCTATCTGATCCCACCTCAAGAACACTCATTTAATCAAAACTAAAGTAGGCATTGTGGGGCTGCAAAAGTGTCAAACGGTCTCCGCTGCGTATACTGTACATCTAAGCATTTAGGCCCCTTGAATGTCTTTGACTGGATCCCTGCGGTGAGAGTGGGTTGATGGGGATGTTTATGAATGTAAGGAAAGAAGAGCGATGTGGAGCGTAGGAGTTCGATGGAAACGGAAAGGAGGGTAGAAAAAAAAGAGAGAGAGAATGAGGGGGTTACGCTTTATAATGTGGCTTGTGTGTAAAGAGAATGGGAGTCCCACACTGGGGCTTTATCGTCTCTATAATCAGTCACAATAACCCTTCCCAGAATCCACCTCTGCCACCACCTAATTTCCCAGCAGCTTCGACACTCTCCCAGACATCCTCCACCGTCTGTCTGCAGCAGCCCAAGACTGACAGCTAAGGAGAGCCTCGCTGTTCTAGGGTGAGGTTATGAACGAAAAACAGCGTTTTGTTCCAGAAGAAGGAAGGCGATGGTCATTATACAGAGCAGCTTGCAGAACAAATTGTTGAAAACAGCCTTGCCCTGCTTCAACACGTGTGCAGGGATATTGAGAAGGTCTGTATCCCCTGCTAATGGGGTTTTGGAGTTGCAGACTCAGGACAAGAGCTGTCAGTTAGAGTGACCAGACGGCCCCTGTTATCTGAGGACAGTCAGAGTCCTGGAAATGTCAGCAAGTTCGAAACAGACAGCAAATACACAAAAAGGCCAACTAAAATGTACTTGTACTGTAGTGATTATTTTTACCAACAGAGGGCAGGCTACACTGATTACTTGGTCACATGACACTAATTTAAACATAAAGAATGTAACCTAGATGAAAGAAGAGGCATATTATTGTCAATTATAAAAAGAGACACCGTTTTGGGTTTCAATCAGGGGTATCATGCACGTAATATTTGAGGGGGCCTGAGTTTGGGAGGGGTGGGTCGTCTGGTGACACACACTAGCCACAACAGCACTTTTTATTTATTTGTTTATTCAAAACATTCCCAAATGCATTTAAATATTTTGATAAATTATGTTGATCTATAGTGGGTGATGGCCGAAGCAACCTTATAATGTATTATAACTATACTTAAAAATCCGTCTGTCATATGGGTGTCATGCCGTAACATATTTATAATGTGAAACAATGTGAACACAACTATCCTTCAAAATAAGAGTCCAAAACACAAAGCCAGACAATAGCTACACTGACTTAATCTCACAATTAGTTGTTGGCTGTGTGTTTTTGGTTCAGTAAGAACCATTTATTTAGAAACAAGTGAAGCAAAATCATGTCAAACGCCATCTAGTGGTTAGCCTTTTCCTCTCTCTGTAAACAAGTGGGAGCCAAACTAAAATATCAAATTACGCTCCATATTTAATTCCCCCCAAAATACGGTTTACATAATTTTGGTTAGCCCTTATAACACTCATGTGTGTTTAAAGGAGTCATATAATGCCAGATGCACTTTTACAAGTTGCTTGAAATGAAATGTGTGTTTATTATGGGGTGTATAATAAATAATAAATTCTAAAAATCCACCCAGTGTTTTTTTTTTGTAATCTCCTTCAATGTTTTCCCCTTCCTCAAATCGAGCTGTCTAACCGTGTGAAGTCAAACGGAGGCTCCTCATAACAGCTTGTGGGAAAATTGGCATTATATGACCCCCTTTAAGTGTTCTTTTGCTAATAAGTTTGCTGTCGTTTACATATTTGATGTTATAAAAATACCCACCTCACAATTATTACCGCACAGACTTGGGTTCCACATGACATCATATGAGTAAGATGACAGCGAACATACTGGGATATTTTGGCTTCACTTTTCTACAGCAGAAGAAATACGCTGGTCCGTATATTTTTGATTCACTAAAAATGGTTAATAGCAGCCATTTGTTCATAAATCTGGCAAAATTGGTATGTCTCTGTATCAAAAACATTCATAAAAGTCATTTGCTTGGAAATCAAAGCATGCTGATTACTGTATGTTTCTAAAATAACTATCGGATGTACTTTACTGTTCAAGAGGTTGGCGTTGGTGCAGTTTTTTAAAGAAACTAGTTCTTTTATTCAGATGCATTAAATTGAGAGCGTAAAACATAAATAAACTATTTACTTTTTTAGTGCAGTATTATGTCAGCATCCGCAGAAGGATTCACAAGCTAAAAAAACTCCACCAAAGTTTCTCAATTCCTACACAAATAAAATTCAATCCTCAGCATCCCCACATCCTAAACAGTCTTTGTTATAAAAACCACAATCATCAACTGTAATGAACTATTGTACCTTCAAAAGTCTAAACATGCATAATGAACAGCAGAAGCCCAACAGCACAATGCTAGAGGAGAATGCGTTTTCTCCTGTAATGATTCATTCATACAGACGAGGACTAAGGCTGGAGTTCACAGCAGCCCATTGCCTTCGTCCTTTGTAATGAAAGTCTCAGGCAGCGCTTGTACAGCTATGTGCACTGGGGACGCCTGCGGTATCGACCCAAGGCTCCATAATTTACTGTAATCAAGTGAGAGAATATTTTAATGGAATGAAGTCTCTTCTGTCAGCTGGCTTCTGAATATAATTTATTATTTAATATCTGATCCTTTCTAATTAGCCGCATTCTCTGCGGCCAGCCTCTGCCCTCCACTCAAACACCAGCCAATTAAAATCACCCTGGTAACGTCTTTAAAGGGTCAGGGAGCTGCAATTGCTTTTATAAAGATATAGCTGTGCAATGCAGACTCATTCAAAGAACTTCTGCCCTCCAGGGATTTATGTGAGGCTACGGCATTCTTTGATTAGAAAACCTGACAAAACATCTCAGCTTTATGGAGATGCTGAGAGAAAGTACATTATACAGTATGACATATGCTTTATTAAACTCGCTTTATTACTGTACTTTTTATATGTAAATAAACTCCTTACCTTCTAGAACAAATTAGAATGTGATGGGCTGTCATGATCTTTCCTTTCAACAACTTAAGAGGATGTAAAAATACAACGAAGCACTGTCATACAAATACAGTCTCTTAAACTGAATGAAAGTGGATGGGGACCATGGGATTTCAAATCTTTATAACAACAAAAATGCACATAGAGGATAAAAAAAATCCACATGACACATGCACAATATGTTGAGTATTTTGAAGTCAAATAATAATAAATTGCATTATTTTAGTGTTGTGTTAAAATGATCATGTTTTGTATTACATTCTACATAATAATATTTACCTCAGTTTGTGAAAAATCTACTTGTGCAGAGTTTTTATTCATCATGTCTTTTCTCTTTCTTTTTACCACCTGTATTTTTTAAGTGGATGTTATTATAAAGGTAAAAATATACCAAATTACTAAAATTCAGTTGATACGATATATGTTTTTGTTGTAAATTTAAGTGAAATATGTCTTAGCATGTAAAACTTTATAGTAAATTAAATATAAAGATGTTTTACAGTAATGTTCAGGCAACCACAATGGCCAATTTTCACTTGTATTTTTTTTAAAATAATGGATACAGTATAAAATGTTATGTTTTTTATGTTTTTTTTTTTTTTTTGCTTTAAAAACCAGATGGCATTATTTCCATTTAATGGAAATGAACAGCCTGGACAATTTGCTAAATATCACCTTTTGCATTCAAAGGAGGAAAGCAAGTGTTAAGGAGCATATAATACCATTTGTTTGCAGATCTCTTTTTGTTATCTAATCAAATAAAATACATAAGTGCGTGTCTCACCTTCCTACAGGGCTGTTGTCTTTGCTCACCCAACCCTCAGTTTTGGCTCTCGAGACCGGGGGCTGAAGCATCTCAGCAGCAAGGGGGTCCGAATCTTCCTCCTCACGGCCCACCCACTCACCCACCACCCGCGGCCTCAAAATGGAGCTATACGCCCGAGGGTCCTTTAAAAAGGAGGCCAAGGTGTGACGAACAGAACAGGAGAGAGACATAAACATTAAAAAATCTGTGGTTATGCAAAGGAGTAATCAATTACAGAGGTGATAATTAAAAGGACTGATGTTGATGTATGACTCATTATCAAAGCTACTTGTGTGGCCAGTCATTTTTACGGTGAATAGATTTTAATAATGGAGGACACGCATGGTGAGCAGTAATAAAAAATTCAGCTTTGACAGTACATTTTTGCAGTATTTTATCAGCAACAGGCAATTATGAGAAAATGTCCTCTATAACAGGGGTACATGAAGAAATTCATTTGCATTAATAGCTAAATGTTTTAATATTAATTTGAAATACCAAATTGGGAATGGAGGGAAGCCTGGGCAAACAGCCAAAAAGACACAGGCTATTAAAAGTCTCAAAACTGTACTGTAGTTTAAGAAATATGACTAAGGAAGATGTTTCAGCTGGATTCTCTCTTCACCTTTTTTTTTTGAGTCTACAGACAAACCAAAATAGGCTTTTCTTCTTCTCCTAAACAAATCCATAACAGTGTTTGATTTCTATTACTGCAAGGTAGCATATCAGATAAAAATAAATAAAATTTGTCTTACCAGGTCAAAGTCATCAGAAACAGCAATGCCTGTGCAAAGGAAATAATTCATAAATCAATATCTAGTTTATTGGACACTCTAAATTAGAGAATCTCGTTTTTTAGTAGTCAGAAGGTACAACACAGTACAATCAGGGTTTTTTTTCATATGTAGTTGATACGCCTATTCGTTTAGCTCTATTTTACTATTTGCCTCTGGCATTGCTTTTTTCCTGCTGTCAGAACAGTCCTAAAACTCATTTTGGGGTCATGACCCACCAGTTGAGAACCACAGACATAGAGAGCCTTTAGCTGCAACAAAATGAGTTTAGACTATAAAAAAGAAAAAAAGTCACAGCAGCACGATTTTAGCTAAATTCCTTAAATTCCTTAAAGTGATAGATCATCAAAAATGAAAATTCTGTCATTAATTACTTAACCTTATGTAATTCCAAACCCATAAGACGTTCTATCTTCGGAACACAAATTAAGATATTTTTGATGAAATATGAGGTTTTCTGACCCTCCATGAACAACAACACAACTGACAAATTCAAGAGTCATAAAAGAAGTAAGGACATCATTAAAATAATCCATGTGAAATCAGTGGTTCCACTGTATGAAACTTCAAGACAACAAAAATAACCACTGTGTCAGTTATCTGGGTTCTACATTAGAAAGTCAGCTATGTCATCCGCACCACACACGTCATGCAAAATCATTATTTTTATTCTTCTAGCTTCTAAACTAACTTTGAACCACTGATGCCTCATGGACTATTTTAACAATTTTCTTACTACCTTTCTAGGCCATAAAATGTTTCAGTTGTGTTGGAAAATCAGAAAGCTCTCACATTTCATTAAGAATATCTTAATTTGTGTTCTGAAGATGAACGGAGGTCTGACGGGTTTGAAACGACATGAGGGTGAGTAATTTATGACAATGTTTTTTTGGGTGAACCATCCTGATAAGCATACTGCATGTTTCACTGGGTAGCTGTCCATTTACTTACTGCGGGACAGGTTCTCCAGGGCTTTGCCAAGCTTCTTGCTCTCTTGCAGTATGTGATTGAGCTCATCAAAGTCTCGGCTCTCAGGTTTGGTCCTCCAGTCCCAGGTAGGGCGCAGTATTGAACGAGGCACTGCAAAAGAAGACAAATAAAACACTTTAAAAAATGGAAAAACATTAATAATCCAAAAAACATTTATTTGTTTTCATTAAAGGTGCTCTATGCGATGTTGCTCGATTTCATTTTTATCTCAAACCGTATGTATCACCCCTTGATCGTCTTGCTGTCTGCTCTCTGAATACATTGGGAAAAAACCCGGTCTCGAAAGACAACACAGAGGCTGCAATACCAAAACAAACACTACTGACACCACAACAAAAACAAACTTCGGCCAAACAATTGGCGAGAAGACGTGGTGTTTAATGCATGTTAAACCCCACTTCTTCTTTCCGATTAGTTGGCCGAAGATTGTTTGCGTGCATTAAACCTCACCTCTTCTTGTCGATTGGTTGCTAGAAGTTGTTTTTTGCTTTGGTGCACATCCTGTACCCATAGTGTTTGCAAGATTGCAAAGATCACCTTTAAAATGGCAGAAACTAAACTTTAAATTAAGCAATAAAATAGAAAAAGGCCCATATGCCAAATATATATATTTTTGTAAATAAATCATAAATTAACAAAACAAAAGAAAAAAAACCCGTTAAAACGTTTAAAATGTTAACTTCTTAAAGTACTCAAAAGAAACAAATTCAAAATCAAATTAGGATATTTATGTTTGAGAGTTAACATGCAATAATATGAATATGATTTAATGCGTTTTTGAAGTAGGCTAAGGTGAAAAGTTTAGGAGTTAATGTTGAAATATTAGTGTTCTTTTTTGATATCGACTTTCTATTGTATCGACTTAGATAGCAAGCGTTTTGGTATGGTGACATCCCTAGTGTAAATTAACACAGAGCTGCGTTTCACTATGAAACATGCAGCACATCAGTCTAATTAAATCACAGCTTTTGGGATTTGATAATCACAATCTTACAACCATACATTACTGAAACTCATCACAACACATTTTTCACTTTCTAATCTACACAAATCCCATCCATTTGAAATCATAATCATTTACTTTATTGACTTACTTTAGCAACCGCTGAACATTCTAAAGGTCATTTTACGTTGTCCAGGACACTTGACAACTTGTTTTGGGGAAAAAAAAACTTCATATTGTACTATTTACACTGTTCATAACCCCAGTGCAAAAAAAACAAAAAAAAAACAAATGTGCTCAGATTGTCAGAAATATGCAATACCTCTGTGAGTCTGACTAAGAGCACTTGCAGCAAAGAGTGTAACACTGAATAATTTAAAACAGTCACAACGTCAAGTTAAATGTGTTTGCCACTGCTGTGACTGTGGGTATTTGCTTTCAGTGCAGTGCATGTTTTGCAAATGATTTCTGTACAGGGTGTTTTCCCATCCACATTCCCCAAGCCTCTGTAATTGCTTTAAACGTGGCCTATGTGGATAAAAAGTACTGTGAGCATGCATTACGATGGCACACAGAGTTGCATTTTCACCTGACAAAAAAAAGAATAGTATAACTATTGTGAACACAATGACACTGACAGCACAGGCTATCGCAGGTAAAAGAACAAAACAGCTCATTAGCTCTTCCGTTCAAGCGCTACAGAGCTAAAGATGGACGGAGGATACCCAGGACGACCAATTAGTGCATATTATAATGATCTGGGAGATCATTTGGATTGTTCTAAAATTAGTATTTTGAAGCCTTAAGGACTGTGCTTTTTTGCATGAGTTTAATTTGCATAAAATCATGACAGAATCATAACAATTACTCAGGTAGATCTATAGCATATATAAGAGTCCTTCGCAGTTTATTGCTTTGGAAGAACAGATTCTGTCTTTCCGTCTCATGCATTAGTTTGAAAATGAGAACTACTTTGCATACTGCAGCATGCTGTGTAAATTACACTCTGTTTATTTTGCATGTGCTGCAGAGTAACCTCTGGACTCATTATGTGAAGTATCACTACCTGGAAACCAAGGGCCTATATTTTTGTGAACACCTGACGTATTAGACACTTCAAAGTCACGCAAAAAAAAAAAGAAGCAAAATTTACAGCAGCTCTCAAATCTCGTACATCTCATGCATACTTGCAAATATCAAAACTTGACATTGAGAAGTGCATTTACTGTACATGTACTAACCAAATACGGACGTCTATGGCATTTGGATGTCTATGGCAGTTGTGATATACACATTGGATGTCGGATAGACGTGCAGATCATGTCTATATTGGGTCCGTCTATTCGACGTCCAAACTAGGTCCACTATTTGGACGTCTATCCATGACCCAACATGGACATAATTTTGACATTCAACATTTGACTAATCTGGGTTTTTTTGGAGGTCATTTGGACATCTATGGCAGTGGCAGTAAATGTGTTTTACAAAATAGAGCCTTTCAACATGATTATACATATGAATACAGATTTTTTATAAACAAACAAGATTTATTATCTGTATGACTATTTATTTATTTGGTAAACCATATGTTGTTGTTTTTTTTTTACATTTTCCTGTTTTTCAAACCACTTTTGGACTATAAATAGCACTTACATGGAGGTCCCACCGACGTCAACATTAGACGTGCAGTAGAAATCGAAAAAAGAAGTCGCCCGGTGTTACAAAACAACCCCATCAATGGACGGAAATTGGACGTCCAAAAATAACATGGAAAAGACATCACTATGACGTCACATTGCGCAGTGGGATATGTTACCACGGTAAGCAAGACTAAGTTCAAAATAAAAATTTCTGTAATTCATGCCAAATTTTTTGAAATAACTGTCCCTTTACTTTTAAACTTTTCCCCATATGGAGCTCTTTTTAGATCTTGGTAGTGTCTACATTCATATTAAGGAAAAGAGCAAAATGGTCATATAGGACTTTTAGAAGGACATTAATAATTTAAAACTTGCTCAACTATTGCTTTAAAATACTGTATTAGAACAAAAAATAGAAACACAATCAAAGGATTTTACAAACTAGCTGATCTGCATAAGTCCATAAAACCATCTAAATAAGTCAACTGGAAATGGGCACAGGCATCCATCCACAGTTTAAAATGGGGTTTCACATATTTACAATCTCCCTTCGTGCCATTTCCCCAAAACTGGCCAACAGCCTCCACTCAGGCAGAAATAGAACCGCTGTCAGTAACAGAGCATCATGTTAAATTATTAAAGATGCTGGTACGAGTTACTCCCTCAGCAATACATATCACTCAGAGCCCATGCTGATAGCCTCCATAATGATATTATCTAAAGATAGAAGTCGTCATTGTTCACTAATGTACAGACGGTCTCCTCTATTTCTGATCTCTGAAAATGCTCGGCTGATCCCAGATTAACAGCCAGCTGAATCACATAAAACTGATGTAATGACACTAGCTTCTCTCTTGCAGCGGGACTCACATGATTTAGATTCAGGAGATGGAGGTGAAATGTTGGACACAGCCAGGTCACTCTTTGATTTCTTGGGCTTCTTGGGATGGATCTGCCAAGGTTTTTCATAACCCCTGGAGTCCCGTCGTGTGCCTTTGTATTCTACAGAGAGAGAAACTGGTAGTGATCTAAATTTTTTCTATAAGTGAAACAGCTTGAACGATTCTAAACTATACCCACCTGAGGAGCTCTCGGCCCACAGTGCTGCAGATCCCGAAAGGGTCCTCTGAATCCTGCCGGGACTCTCCTGCTTGGTTTGCAGATGGCCAATGAGGAAAGGAATGGGGTGATCTGGTGTCTCAGTTATCAGTTTGGTCATCATCTCCTATCAGAGCCAAACAAAAAGTAGATTACAAACATGTACAGTGGCATGTAAGTAAATGCCAGAGAACTTGTGCTAAAGTAGTACATTGTCAAGCCAGCTTGTGTTGTGCCAACCTGAATCAACTGCTGGCAAGCTTTCACCATCAGGAAAACTAATTAGGTAATTGGTCTGGGAAATATTCACACTGATATTGACTATTATATGAGCTATAGCATATAAGAGGATATTGCTGGAGGCTAACTGGCAGAAGGGAAGGCTAAAAATTTGATTTATGTTTTAAAAAAAATGCCGGTAGGCATCATCAAAATTAAATTTCAGATGTGTTAAGCCTTATTCGGACATGATCAGTTTTCTAAACCAAGGGTTTTCTGCAAAAGTAGTGGAAGGTTCATTTTAATTATGAGGTCTCTGCAGAGTTTGCAGACTTGTTTTAGTCCTGTAAGACCTGCACAAATACAATAAACACTCTCTATACCTACCTGGTCTCATGGTGTAAATGTACCTGGGTGCACTTTTTAGCGTGACATAAAATACGTTCCAATAAGTACATATCACTGCAGTTTTTTAAAAAAAAATTAACACTAGAGACACTCTGACACCTTTTATTCCTTTTTATTTGAGGAATATCCTGTTATGACTTCAAAACAATGTTAATATGCTGGGGGGAATGCAGAGAAGTCTCAACACCCGGCAGGACTTGGAAATGATCTTGAGTGAAATAAACCCTTGTGACTCGGATGGAG
>JAUYWG010000064.1:9200937-9227672 GCA_034779775.1 Enteromius afrohamiltoni | reverse complement strand
TGTTTGTATCTTTAAAATCGGTCCATCAGAAAAGCAGTTCTAGGCTATGAAATATAGTTTGCACTGTTTGATTAAATTGCTTTGGTACCAAAATTGGTACAGAGAACCGTGGATTTTCACTGGTATTTGTACCGAATTGTACATTGGTGCATTACATTCTTTATTGCATTAACTTTCTTTTTACCGTATGTTTTCGGTAAAGGTCAAATAGATCAGCATTGTAAAAAAAAAAAAAAAAAAACCTTTCCCATCTGGATGGCGTTACATTTCTCAATGAGGAAATGCTACACATTCAGACATGTCAATTGGGCCATGATTTGATCACAGGATCCACTTAATATTGCATATATTTCACTTTGGACTTTCAGGTAAGCTTGTCTCGTAATGCAAAGCATTTGCTCAAGATCAACAGAGGCGAGCTCATGCTGTGCTGACGCCTCTGGTGTCTGCGGGTCACTGAAACATTAATTAGTGCACAGACCGCCAAGAAACCTCTATAAATAAAGGCAAGAGAGGGAACTCTCTATCTCCTCTCCATTATCCCACCCTGCTGTGAGTGTCTCTCCTCAGGGTACTGTACAAATCTGTGTGTGTGCGTGCAGGCTCTCTGCTGTAGTTAAAGAAGTCTCAACAAGACCTACACAGTTTTGTCTCATTTAAGGTTTTCTACTGAATGCCAGAAAATACTATCATGCTATCATACATCCCCACCCAAAAATATCCCATTAAGTTATAGGCTCCCAATCCCATCTGAAAATTATAATATAGGCTGTCTATATTAATCACTCAAATATACCGAACAGTTCTTGTGCTTTCAGTAGCCTGTGGTAGGTGTCATTTTCAATTACAAGTGGGAAATGCAATGATTCTCCAGCCAATTGGTTTTATCGATATTCTGTGTGCTGATGTAGCATTCAATTTGTCACCTGTGGGACACTGAAGAGCTAGATAATGACAGTTGCAGCTTAAGAAATCTAATGGCAGATGATCTCAAATGTTTGAAAATAATAGTCAGTGCACAATGCAATCTTATTTGTTTTTCAATATTTTACAATATTTTTGCTTTACTGTTACATTTTTTTTAAAAAACCTCTCAGAACAGTACAAATCCGTTTTTATAAACAAATAGGTCGACTCACAAAACAGCACATTTTAGCGAGACATGAAATACGTACCAGAAAGAACATATCACTGCAGTTTCCAAAAGAAATAAATGCTAGAGGCAGAAAAACTTTTATTTACACAAATATACAGTTTTGATTATTAAAGTGTAATTTTCTAACAATTACTTGAAGAATATCATGTTATGATGTCAAAACAACATTTGTTAACACTATCAGGTAGGTTTAGAGTTAAATTTGGTCTAGGGCATATTTCCAACATGATAGAGCATCAAGTTTTAGCAGCAGTCTCCAGATATTTCAATTCTGAACTGCTGCAATACATACCAGTACCTGTATCAACGAAATAAAAACCTGCCACTCAGTGGACATTTCTCTTTGAAACTGCAACAAAACCTGCGGTAAGGCACATAAAAATAATGTTTCCCACAAAAAGTGCACAGAGGTACATATTTTTTTGAGACCAAGTTGAATATTTGGGACTGTACATTCATTAGTCAAATTGCATGACCTTTTAAAATAAGCCACTGAAGACAGTGAGTGTGAACAAGAAAAAAAGAAAAGCACTGCACATAAAATACTAGTGGTGCAGAAATCACACACTGCACCTTTAAGGCGCAGGTACAGCAAGCTAAGGACAAACTAGAAGAACAGAAATTACCAAACAACCTTTAACCCTTAGTTCCTTCACACCAAGAGTTCAGTGAACATCGGCTGACACTATTTCAGAGAGGTCTAAGCTGTGATCCTTACACAGAGCCCTGGAGAAGCTGAGCCGTACAAATTGCTCTATACAATAAATGACTTTTCTAGAACAAAGCAATGCACTCTGGGCCAGTGTACCCTTGGCTCTGAAATGCATTGGGATGGTCTTATGGCAAAAGAAATATTTCTTATAAATCTTGCATTTCCTGTACATGCCTTATGATATAACACAATGGCTAGACACTATCAATAAGCATCCACATCATATAAACTACTTCCAGCTGTAATGATAAGATTCCAGTATACACATAAACATATACTGTCCTAATGAAAAATATATTAACCGTATATGTTCTGAATACTGAAATGACTTGTGTGTTGGTGCCTGAGCTTTTATTGCTTGAATGCATTATTATGCTAATCAAACCTCCATTTGCTCAAGCTACAGTGTATTTTGTGGGTGAACGCACAATTCTCACAACAGAGATCAATTATGCTGCTGCTTTACAAACATTTTACTCCCTTTATTGCACTGCCTACAACCATTACACTGCAAGACGGCCACTTTGATTGGCTATTGAAAGCCTGTTTTCCTCTTCCTACCCCAAACTCGTTCTTGTCACAGTTGAGCAGAACAAATAATCACTGCAACTGCTATGAATTCTGCTATCTGCTTCTCTCTGCGTCCTTAAGTTTAGTCTTAGGTTTGTTCAAAATACTTGATACAGATCTTGTAGCCTCATTAGAAGGCGAATCTTCTAGGAAAGATGTAAATTACAATTTCTCTTCGCTAATGAATGCTAAAAAATGCATTCAGGCAAAACAGTTGAAGATAATCAACACTATCTCGTTTCTCAACCCCCACACAATGTCACTCTACTAGAAAATTAAAATAGTTAAAGCCTTTAATTTAGTGCAGTTAGACTTAATTATATTCATTTGAAGGCATATAAGCATGCTGTAAGTGTTGTTTGCATTTATTCCATTTTTTCCCCCTTTTTTTTTTCTCCAGGAGAAATCATTATTAATTCAGAGCAGCCAGAGAGCCGATCACCAGTTAACTATGTCAGCTCTCATCCAATCTGGACTTAAGTGAAGCGATAAGGTCTTAAAAATGGTAAGAAATTGCTCTCCTCTTCTTGCTGTTGCTGACACTGAATGTGCAATAAGATAGTTTAAAGAGAGAAAAAACTAGTTTCATAGCATGATTATTCATATAAGTGGCCAAATTCTGTGGCATACAAATGTATTTCACATTTTAAAAAAATACTGACCCATAAAATATTTCAGTTCTGTGTCGCCGAGCCTCAGTGAGGAAGGTCTGACACTTTAAAGATGCAGCAGCTACAGTCGTCGTCTTGTTCCCCAGTCACATGCATATTGCATTCACAGTGACCTCAATTTAAGTTTTACTTGGCGAACTGGAAAAGTAGCTTGAGAGGGTCATTTATCATTTTTTTCCATACAGTATTTCTGTGTTGCTGTGCCAAAGCGTTCCTAGTGAGCACAGTTACAGTGGAAACACACCAGGCAAACACACCTGCAAAGAGATACTGATAATAGTTATGATGTGCAAACAAACTGAGGCTCTATATCAGCTGTTTGCAGTGACATTATAAAATAACACAGGCAGAGCCTGATGGACAAAACTGGTGTCCCTGCTTAATATCTTAACATTTGTGTTTTGAAAGGACGAGAGTTCAGTGAAAATAAAAATTTAGGGTTACACTTTACATTACAGTATTTATGTTACTGTATAATACTAATAAACATATAGCAGGGCCGGGGCAAGTTGTCAGACCTTTTTACTTTTTACCTTTTTACACCTTATATATAAACATATATGTACCTTTGCACACCATTATATAAATATTCTAAAAAGATAAAGAAAAAAGATACAGTATTGTTCACAGGATAGACAATGACTAAGATTGGGGCACTTTGTTGCATTAAGTGGGGTTAGTTCTCACAATATACGTTTTTGAGCTAAATGAAAATGTAATGAAATAAAATAATCCTTGCATGTGGCTCTAGTGTCCCTGCAACCCTACATAGGACAAGCAGTGGATGGATGAATCAGTGGAAAACAATTAATTAATTAATTTAAAATGAATAATAATAAAATTAAATTAAATTAAATAGGGAAACACAAAAAAATTCTCCAAAACTATCTTTAAAATATGATTATACTAATAAACTTTGGGTTTGGAAGACTTTAAATTTCACGAAAATGATATCAGCTTAAGACTAGAGGTTTCACCACACCAATCTACTGCTAGTGAAACTGTTATTTTTACAGGCAGTGTGACAACTAGCCCCGTTCTAATCTACTTTCACTTACAGTTATGTTACTACCGTATATATGTGTTCACCATAATATAAAGTTTTACCATCTTTAGAAGTACTATTCGAATTATCAGACTAACCTGAGCCAGTTTCAAGAGACCGTTTATTCGCCTAAACAATTATCTAGATGAAATGCTGTCAAACCAGCCCAATTCAACAGCGACACGAAAGCAAAAGACACTCGCGCGCGCCACTCACTGCCTTCCCTGCGCTGCGCCGCTGTCCATGGTACTAGGTCACACGCGCTGCTTTTAGCTTTATTGCTGTTTAATATTCAGCGCATGCACACAATCGGCTACAAGACAGTTGATACATCAGCAGTTTGACTCGTATGGACTGTGCTTCTTGCTACAGATGCCTTACGGAGGTAATAGCGTTGGTGGATGACAACGCTATTTTAGTTCATTAATGGTGTGGAGCAGAAAAGTCATTTTTCTCAAGGTGACTGGTGTGTCCAGTTTCTGTTGTTTCAGACATATTGGTCGGCTACAGTATGATGCCTGTCCTCTTACTATTTTCTGTTGCATTATATTTTTATTTAGTCCATCACACTATAATGATTATCCAATGATGCTGACAGTGCAAAAAAATGGGAACCTGCGGAGCGTAACAGATACTTATATACTGTACCTCTGTAACTTGATTTTGTGCTGTGTCTGTCTCATTATTATATGCTAATATTATGGTTCAATATTTCCTGTGTCTACTAGAAATGTAAGTAGTTTAGAAACCAACCACTTACTCATAAACTCTTTAAATCAGCGCCAAATGCAAAGACTTCTGCGGTTCCATATAGATTGTAACGTTCATTTAAAAATGTAGCGTTCAAATGCACGTTTAAACATTATTATCATTATAAGCATTTTAAAACTCTGTCTCGTTTTGTGCAATCTTTGTAGGTCTAGTAGAAAGAAGTAGCATATTTTAGAAAGCGTTACAACCTAATTTTAATATTAGCCTACCTCAAAATTGGTTTTGGTCCTATGAATCTTAATTCTTTACAGATTCGTACACCTTGTCGCTTCATAAGGGTCATGCATGATATTAATTCCATCCTTCATTTCCGAGTTGTTTCAAACGTTACAACTCGTTACAACTCACCCCGTGTTACAGCATTCCCATGTCTCCATATTTACACCAATATACGCCAATATACACAAACTATATATTGCAATGCAAATGTAAAGATATAACCCAGGAAGAGAGATGAGATGAGCCTGACTCTCCAAAAACAGTCCGGTTTTTGGATATGGATATGGATAATCTTGATAGCACAAACAAAGGCAGTTTGGGTTACTGAGAGAAAGCGTCCAGTCAGCAGAAACATCTTCCGCCACATTACCTCAGATTATTTCTATATACTGGGCTATCACGAGAGCTGAATGCTTCAGTGGCTAATGCAACAAATAAAGCCCAGCATAGTTTCCCACAGTTTCATTGATTGAATGAAGGTAAGTTATTGCAGGAGGCTTTATAAGCGCACATATCCGGCTTACATTCACTCACTTCCCAAATCAAACGGATAGAAACACAATCATATGTTGTTAAAATGCCTTTTGCCATCACTCAGTTACAATTCAACTCTAAGTCCCATCTCAGTGTGCATTCGAGCCGACTCAAGTAGTTCCTGCTTCATTTATTTCCGATGCAGCAATATCCCGAGGTGCCTCGCGAACATCTTTTGTGAAAAGTTGTAACATACCTCAAACAAGGGTCCGATCTTATTCTTCTCCAGGTATGACTGAATTCTTGACTGCTGAAGAGACGCCATGAGAATGCGTTGCGTTAAACAGCAAAAGGGTTGGATATCGTTAAATATCGCCAAGCATCTTCCAGCGTGCGGGACTGCGGAGGGATCTCTAGCTGGCAGAGAGCGGACATCCAGCGCTGAGAGCTCGGCTGCTGCTCCGGCACATGCCGAAAGTCCTCCCCCCAGTTTGCTCACTATCTTATCTGATGGGACTATCCCTCCTCCGGTCTCGGCAGAGTAGCTGTCGACGGCTTCTTCTCAAAGCCAATCAGAAACATTACACCTTGCATGAATGTTTATTCATTGGCTGTTGAGGTCTGAAAAACCCGCCCATGTTGTTTACACAGAGCAGCCTAAGTGTCAATATTACATTTAGATGCACGTACTTTGTGTGAAACTCAAATTATAAAGAATTATGACTTTATTTCTGTTTTATTGCCTAATCTTGTATATATTCGTAAATCAGCCACAGTTATTATGTATAATGCTTATCTATCCCAATTTCAAAAGTGTAATGCATTAACATACACAAGAAACGCATTTTATGATATATTATATATATATATATATAGAGAGAGAGAGAGAGAGAGAGAGAGATTTATGTAACCATAAGTGACAAATAATTTCCTCCATTATATATATATATATATATACTTGCTTATTTGTTTTTTTAATGTTGTGATTGGAAAATCTATTGTAATAATAACAACAATTTATATTTATATCTAAAAATATACTAGTTTTCCTTTCCCAATTTAAACACCATTGGTTTATTACTATATTGGTGTCACTAAGTTATTACAGAACATCTGGAAACCATTTGCAAAAACTGCAAGTGACAATGAGCCCAGGGAAATCATGACAGGTAAACAATCTTTGTCAAAGACAGTTGCCTACATGCAGAGGCCATTAGTGAGATTCCTGAAGACTAACTGGTCCGATACCAGCTGCACATTTGATGGATGACAGCACAGCACATAAAGCAGCTGGGAGTTTGTGTGCTCTCAGCACATGCATACTGTCAAACACAGACTAAATACATTGACTGGAGAGACCTGTGACAGATTTGCAGCACAAAGTAAAATCAAAATCACCATTAAAGTCTTTTGCATAAATGTTTAGTCACACAGCTGCATAAAAAACTGAAGGCTTAATATATAACGAACATGATTGCGTTTTCGCTTAAACATTTTTATTTGAAATTAATTACAATTTGACATTACAATTTATTGTAATAATGGGGAAATCAACCTGGTTTTCAGGTTTAAAAAAAAAAAGAAAAATGTATTTGGAAAATCTCAAAATGGGTTAGTTTTATGACAAAATAAATAACTGTCTTTTTAAGTGAAAAGTTTTTTACAGTAATATTTTCATATGAATTTACTTTTTTTCCATTAATTCAGACAGATGTATTGTATAAAATATCTTAATTTCTCAAAATGGAACTTAGTTAATAAACAATTCCTGTTTAGAGCGGTTTCTCAGTATTGCATAGTAATGATGGATTAATTAGTTATTTTAAGCAACGTTAATGTAACACATAACAACAACTCCTGAGTGCTGATTTCTTTTTAAATGTGGAGACAAAATGACTTATATACCTATGTAAGTGAGACAAATATATAAATCTATAACACTGATGACCGTGTCGTATGAACTTTCCAGTACTGTATATCCCTCCATATTCACTGAGACTGCAGCACTAAGACTGCAACATGTAGCTTAATGTACTATGGTGTTAATAAACTCTAAGTTGAGTGAAAGCCAAATCTACACATATGTTAAAGATTTATATGAAAATAGATGACATTTTTAAAAATGCACATAGAGTTGCAATGATGCTTTTGGATGCTATGCCCAAATATGAACTATTAACAAAAGTTAAGCATTAACGTACATAGAGTAAAGCACTGTGCAGTTTTTTACATGACGAATAACGTTATTTTAACACAGACGTTGCGATTGATAGTCTGTTTTTGTGAATGATTTGACAGCAGCTGGGAGATCAGACATCCTGTTTGTTTGATCTAGAATAAGATGCGCCGTAGCAAAGCACGAAATAAAAAAATAATGGTGACTTTAAAAAGCTATGACAAAAGTCAATAGATATTACGCTGTAAATCCTTTGAGTTGAGAGGTGACAGCTCTGCCTCTGAGCAGGAGTGAGGGGGAACGTCCAGAAACTCTCATGACGTGGACAGTGTGTGTGCGTGTGTGCCATCTGGAGTTGGACCAAAATGGTCCAGATCTACTGAAGACTTGGGTTCAGGGGTCGCCGTCAGGAGGGGGAGGCTGGCACAGTTTGTACAATCTGTTAATAGAAAAAAATGATTTAAAAATATTAAATATGTATTATATATGCATTACATATAAACATTTTAGGGGAATTATTTTTTACATAGTACCATATATGTGGCCCTGAACCACAAAACAGTCATAAGTCATGAGTTACAATAAGTTAAGCAATATCCAAAAGTACACTATATTGGGCAAATTTATTGATTTTTCTTTTATGCTAAAAATCGTTAGTATTTCAAAAGTATAATGCATTAAAATACATAAGAAACACATAAATGTATTGATATGTAACCATAAGTGACACATTATTTTTCATCAAGAATGGGTTAAGAAACAAATAAAAAAGTTAATTATTATTACTATATGAGGGAGCAAAAAAATATATATTTTGTACATTTCCAACCATACATTTCAGTTTCGATTAGTAATATGCATTACTAAGGGCTTCATCTGGACAACTTTAAAGGTGATTTTCTCAGTATTTCAATGTTTTTGCACCCTCAGATTCCAAATTGTTCCTAATATATGTATGTTGCCAAATATTGTCCACACATCAATGGAAAGCTTATTTATTCAGCTTTCAGATTATTTCTAAATCTCAATTTAGGACAAATTGACACTTAAGACTTTGGGGACTTCATTTACACTGTAAAACAGCAATTCCTATTTTACTATATTCTAAAATATAATTTAGCCCTCTGATATGATTAATTCTGGTATTAATTCAGTTTTCACATTAATTCATATTATCCCGAAATTCTAATATGCTGATTTGTTGCTAAAGAAACATTTCTTTTTATTACCAATGTTGAAATCAGTTCAGCTGCTAAATATTTTTGTGCAAACATTGCTATTTTTCCAGAGTCTTCCAGAGTTTAAAAGAACGGCATTTATTTGAAATAATAAAAAAAAAAATACATTTTTTTTATCAATTGTGCATCCTTGCTCAGTAAAGCATTAAATACCTTAATATCTAAAACACATTTATAAACCATCATTTTATAACAGTTATAAAAAATCAAGTTGCAGTAGATTAATACCACAAGCTATATATGTAAAATCACATCTTCTAATTGGTTATGATTATGTCACGTTGTGTTTTCTCATAAATTACGGATAGACTGTGTTACAACAGAAAGTAATACTACATTTGACACTCATTATGTTTTTTATGCAAATGATGTAAGAAACTAAACGCATACACTTTAAATTTGTGTAATAAACAAGCTAATAACTGTTCTTCTGTGCAGCAGTGAATTTTAAAAAGGTTAAACACAAATCCTTGGATTTAGGCAGCGTTTGTTATATGCCAAATAAACATAAGCCGCGCAGCAATGATCACATGCAACACGCTATGAAAAGCTATGAGTCATTGTCTTGAGGGTCACGCTACGGTACATCTCCCTACAGACCTCAAGTGACTGTGACAGATTAGACTTTACGCTGGAGTTTTCTACCTGCTGAGAGAGAAGCAGGGGCTCTGTTTTTAACGTATGTCTCATTCTGTTTTCCTGCAGGAAATAGAGTCGGGCTCTCATGCATGTTCTGTTTTATGCATGCACACACATACTTACATTTGTGTTTTATGGGGGCTCTCTACAGGTGTAATGGTTTTTATACTGTACATACTGTGTGTGGTATTGTCCTACACTGACCCAACACCTAAACCAACCCCTTACAGGAAACTCTGAGCACTTTTTTGAATTTCATAAAACACTGTTTAGTAGGTTTTTTGAGCCTTCTGTTTTACGGGGACACAGGAAGCCATGTTTACGTTGTAGTACACATCTCATTATACACATTTGTGTCCTTGTAAACTACAAATGCCTGAACACACACACACAAACGCATACATCCGCACATACCTGCAGTAATGTGACACTAGAGCACATGGTTTTGAAGCTGAATAATATGTTTTGTGGATTTAATCCCCCAGGTTTTATGTTCAATTTCATTGTATATGGATGAATACCACATAATGCGCACATTTGCAAAAATGCTGTATCTTTTGTTTCACGTGGCGCTACCGCAGGGGTTTATTTGAAGAAAAAATGCAGAACAGATGTTCCTGAGATTCTGTCTCCAGTAAAACCGTGGGCTGCTTATTAATACGCTAAAGGACATTTAAAAAGCAGACATACATTTACTTTACTAGATTTGCACTTGCACAGAGAAATAGAAGCCCTTGCATGACAAAAATATCATGTTATACAGTAGCTGTAGGTGAGCTATAGATTTTACATTTTTGCACAATTTACATCATATTATATTATATAGTGCTTAATTAAAGTGGAATTCTTGTAAAATAAAATTATGTACATGCAAATCAATTATTTATATGGGCATACATTTGTTATTAATAATTAATAGTGTTGTCAAACAATTAATCACGTTTTTGTGTGTGTACTGTGTATATTATATCACATATATATATATGGCATATATTTTGAAAATATTTACATGTATTTACACGTGCATGTTTATATTTATATAAATGATATTATATATAAATATATTTAGTAAATAAACATACTTTTCTTAAATATATAAAAGCATGTGTGTGTATTTATAAACACCTAATAAAAAAGTACAGACACATATATTATGTAAAAATTTATATAAATAATAGTTTTTAGTTATGTAATCATTAATCATTATTATTATATTAAAAAGTTGCAGTTACATTCACTAATTCATTTTTGGAACAACATGAACAACAGTGTTTTTATCTTTGTGTGGGCTATCCCTTTAAATTATTTTAAAAGTTGACTTTACAAAAAACAGACGAAATTACTTTGCTGTAAAAATAAATCTGCACATTAAACCTTAACGTAATAGTTCACCAAAAATGAAAATTCATCCACAAAAATCCCAAACACTTAGAGGTTTACAGCAAACCCTTCATCAGAATGTTTGAGGCCTGTCAATATAGTGCTGTAATAATTCTGGAGGCCTAAACATATTTCTGAAATGTGTAAATCTTTGAACCGTGGCATTTAGGTCTAAAATTATTTCATGCACATTTTATGAAAGGTTAGTGAAAACCACAGTGTGAATGTGAGGGGACTGAAATGATGTGTGTGTGTGTGTAGTGATGGAGGAAAGTGGTGTGTGGGCTGCTCTGGTTACCTTGGCACTGTTGATGGGGTGCGGTCTCTCACTCCCAGGTTCTTGGCTGAATTCTGCACTCTTGCTCCCTAAAAACAGCCATAATTATAAATGACTTTCAGGCCGGTCGGAACAGCTATTCTTTAAATAAGCATGAACATAGTCCAGTCAGTCAAAGGTGAGAAATGCTGTCATTTATTCAGTGTTGTACACTATGGAAGTGTTATGAAATATCTATTTAAAAACAAAGAAAAAAAGCCAGTGAGAATTAAAAATAAATCAAAGTAAAATGTCTTTGTTAGGGCTTTAGGTGAATTAATTACATGATATATCAAATAATTAATCTAAGATTAATTAACCTAAGATTAATTTATCTTTAAGGAGGCATGAAAATGTTTTGCAATTACGTGGTATTTTAAGCTTGAATTGCTGACGGTAGAAAAACTCTTCATGATTTATTTTACAAACTGGTCAGGAGGCTTGGTAATTGCGTAAATCTTTCCATTATGCTACATAAAAAAATGAACATAATTAACATAAATGAACACATTTAAGTTTTAATACAAATAATTCATAATAAATGCGAATAATTCATCGGTCGATGGATTATAGGAAAAATCTATAATAAAACATGTAAAAAAATCGTCTAGGTTACGAATGTAAGGAGGGAACGGAGACGTTACATATGGGATCTCGCATGAGAGACCGATCATCTTCGAGTCATTTGGAAAAGGCCAATGAAAATTGGCGAGCAATAATCACAGCCAGGTGCATCTCATCACAGCGTGAGTATAAGAGGGCACGGCTGGATTCCACATGCAGGTTTTCTCTGAGGAGCCGAGTCGGCATCAGCGCGACCTAGCTTCATGGCAGAAAGATGTTACTCTTTCAGTCGAATCTCTTCGACGTTACATATGGGAACACCCATGGAACAGGCCACGAACCTGAGGCCGGGAGAGCCATTTCAGCAGGAGAGTCTGCATGTAACCTACCCAAGGCCCTGAGGGCCCCCCTGGGCCCTGTTGGGATGCCAACTTCTATGTTTTGAATCCTTTGTATTAAAAAAGCTGAAGCATGGGTTGGGGGGGCGGAGACATGAAAGAAATTTCTAACATGGATTTTTTTTTCATGTAAATGCACTATATCAATAAGATATGGATATAAGTGAGGGGAAACACAGCCTTCTGGCTGACTGTGGAAAATTTTTAAAAGCCACAACCTCTGGTGAAGGAAGTCCAGAGGACGCAGTCAGGACTGACTCCGCTCTAAGTTTGACTGCGGGGCAGGAGGAAGAGGTTCGTCTTGGCATCGAGGAACCTATAAGGGCACAGCAGCAAGCCAACACCAGCCATTCTTCCCGCTACCTGCTTGTTTGGTTTAAGACACGGGAAGACACGGCCTCTTCGCGGAGGTCGTAGAACCTGGCGAAGGTGTTAGGTGTCACCCAGCCCACAGTTCTACAGATATCTGCTAATGAGGCACCGTGCATCAAAGCAGAGGTGGAGTCAACACTCCTTGTGGAGTGAGCCCTCAGACCTAAGGGGCACAGCTCTCCCTGGTATAAGTAGGACAGGGAGATGGCTTCCACCACCCAATGGGCCAGCCTTTGTTTGGAGACAGCATCCCCTTTCTGCTGACCTCCAAAGCAGACAAAGAGTAGGGGGCTCGCCACGACCTGGTCAGCTCCTCATGCACCTCATGGAAGAAAGGAACTGAGTGACGCAGTCCAAGAACCCAAGAACCAGTCATCCAGCCGAGAAGGGTCGGCCGAAGGCGCGCGTGGCACCTCCAGACCTATCGCCTCGGCGGCTTGGAGGAGCATCGGTGTCCGCCTGGGACGGAGCAGAAACCATGGGCGTTCTCTGTCCCGCGCTGGTGAGCGCTCCACTGCCTGGCTCTCCCTCTGATGTAGCGGAAGCCATCTCTACATCCTCAGGTGCACCAAAAGATACGCTGGGCCCGGTGGCATTCGGGGGAGCGCAATCTTCGGGAAACACCACGACGGGACCACTGGTGCTGGTAGATGCCTGCGAAGCGGTGCTCCGCGAAGTATATATATATATATATATATATATATATATATATGTATGTATATGTATATATTTTTTCTTTTTTTACACATTGCATATAATTTTTTTATTACTAAATGTATGTGTGTGTCCTATAGAAAAAACACACACATGCATGTATATATTTCAAAAACGCGTTATGTGTATTTATTAAATATACTTATACAATAAATTACATGAATTTATATACATGTCAATATTTTCTAAATATATACTGTATGTGTGTGTATTTATATGCATAAGTATACACAGTACACACATATGTTATGTAAAACTTTATTTTGGATGTGATTAATCGCGATATATACACATATATACATATATATATGTCAATTATTTATAGTGCTGTCAAATACAAATATCCACCCAACACCATACACTTACTGAAATGAAGTCATTCAATTTCTTTTAATGTACTTCTATTCCTGTAGCAAGGAAAATGACGTTTTAAAATAGCCACTAGTTTTTCTTCTATTTTTAAATAATGAAATAACTCATATAATCATTTCCTATTCTGAACAGATCATCTGTTTTTTGCCTCTTCAGTTGCCCGAGTCAGCCTGCTCTGCCATCCTTCAGAGACGCTGCGACTCATATTTCATAGAAAATAGTAGAGTTCTGGCAGCTCGCTGAACCTGTGACTTACAAACCGCATCCATCGTCACAGTTCACCAACACCGGCCTTGTCAGACGTGTTAGATGGACTTGTTTGTAATCGTAAATTAGGATACATACATCCTCATATAACACCCAGAGTCGTTTGCTGTAAGTCACATGCGGCCAACTAAACGAACATCCGATGCTAAATGAATCACAGGACTGTTTAATAGAGAGCCTCTTCATTCTGGAATCTAATAAAAAAATGGCCACCTGTGCCTTGACGTACAGTAAGCAGGAAAACGTATATCTTGCACTTTTTACAAACATTAGCTGTTTCCGCAAATAGCTCTGCAGGTTGGTTTGACGTGGGGCGTCTCGAGATCAGCAGCGGGGGGGATGTTATTGCCGCATAAACACAGCTGTGCTTGTGAACGGAGCTTCAGCGTACAGGTACACTGCTGACCGCTGAGTGCTTCAGACATGGTCAGTCTCTTATCATGTCCTGATAACATCAGCAATTAAACCACCAGAGACACACACTTCGCCTGATGCTTTCCTGGGACTTCTTCGAGGAGAAGAACTGAGATATGAGAGGGCAACACAGACACCGAGGAGATTATTCATCCTCTTGATAACCTTTTTTTAACAATCGCTTATCTAAAAATATGGTTAACTGGTTTTAGCAGTGTTTACACACAGAAACTGAGTAATTCGTCAGTGTCCCTTTCTGTTCCTCAATGAGTTCTGGGCATTATGATGGATGAGTCTGTTTTAAGTCTTGCTGTGAGGTCTACAAATTATGGTGAATAATAATAAACGGGGGGAGCTCTAGGGGAGTTTTTATACTCAAAGTCATTTTGGAGCTTGGACAGCGCAGGTAAGGAGTCATCACCCAGAGGCGGTCCAGAACATCACATTTTCTATGCCACAACGCATCGTAAATACATATGTTTTAAAACCAGAGGTGAAATGCGAATACATATTATAAAAAATATGTCTATCTTCAGGTGAAGGTTGAATATAAAGTTACTTATTAAGTCAGTTTACTGCATGCATTTTAATGGCTTGACCTATGAATGACCTGTGCTTTGCTTGCTTCATCTTTTCCCTTGCTTCATATTTTGAACAGTTCGTAGATAACTGAGATAAAAAATATGACTTTTTTTAAAAAACATTTTTCAAAAATCATGTTTTTTTGTTGTGCATTCCAATTAATCTCAATCAAACTGCAGTTGGTTTATTTTGATTAGATTGGAAAATAACAAAAAATACAGCTAACACAATAAAATACAATAAATATGTGATTAAATAATAAAAAAAAAAAAAACATGATTTTTAACATTTTGAAAAATCTGAGTTTTCTGTTTTTGCACATACACTCTTCATTTAACTTTTAGACATGGCAGCAAATCATCATACAATTAAACCAAAGGGTTCTTAAGATAAAAAAAGTAAATACCTGGCATTATAAAGTCTTAAAATGAGAAATATTATATTATTCATTTATTTGTGTTTACTTAATATCTGATTGCTATATGTATAATAAATAAACAATATATATTCAAATAAAAGGATTACTAATAATTGTAATTAATTTTAATTGAATCAAATACATAAAAACACTTAAATATTTTTTTTACCACTTATATTATTAAATAATGATAAATGCATAAATAACATAAGTGGAATTCTTGGGAATAAAATTCTGCATATGCAAATCAATAATTTATATAGGCATTTATTATTAATAAATCATAGTGCTGTCAAACCAGAATTATTTTAATCAATTATAATTGTATTATTTTGAAATAAATATTAAAACTTACAGCACAAATGAAAGCAGAAGTGCATTGAAAACACACTGGCCGATGCCCTAATGTACTCTTTTGAAAGTTATCTGTCTCGACGTGACTGAGTTACTGTCAAGGGCTCTCTCTAGTCTTTGCCTCTCTTGACTCAGGGCCACCTTGAGGTTTCATTTCTTCCGAGCTGACACAGCAGCCGTCCAAGCCTTCTATTATACAAGTCTCACAGAGCTTAATGATATCAAAAGAGCAGACCCTGTCAGTTTCATCCATAACTTCATGAAAGACGCTTCAAGGCTAGGGTGAAAATGGGCAAAAAAGACTACCAATCTTCCACTTTCCAAATGAAAGGTAGGGAGACTTCATTTCATGCATGTCTATCCTCCTTCTTCCAGACTGGCTAACCAGAGGGAGGAAGAGCTTATGCTAATAGCCACGTAGAGAAACCGAAATGAGAGAAAGCAAACCAAGGCAGTTAAGCTTGTTACATTTCCCAAAATAATTAAACAGGCCATTGATAAAAATAAATCCTCCTCGAAATGAACACGGTGGCCTAGTGTTTAGATATTTTTTGCAATTGTAATTCCCAATAAATTAACTGGGTCAGTACAATTCAGAAAACATTAAAAGCAGAGGTAAATATTAGCTCATCTTTTTCTCAGCTGGAAAAAGCACTCCAAAACCAAACCATATCAATGAATTTCCCTGTAGAAAATTTAAATGAGAAACCATGGGTTTATAAAATCATAAAAATGGTCCGGTTCTGCAGGAAGCTTAAACTAAATAAGCCATTTCTTAGGACTTTTATTAACATTTATTTATTTATTTATTTATTTTTGTAGGGGTTAGGAAAATTAATTCATGGAAAAAATTAAACAAACATTTAATGTTGTGTATTTTGAATACAAAATGTTATCTATGAAATTAGTATTCCCAAGACAAAGAAGTATGCTGTTTCATTCCAAAAATGCCTCAAATTTAATTTCAAATTTCAAATTAAATTAAATAGGCATGCGTTTATTTATTGACATATATTATAATGGTTTTAAATTTACTTTAATTATATATATAAAACCATTTTTTACAATTAAAAAAAAAATAATTATGTATTTTTCATAAAATTAATGCATTCAAAAACTTGATTCAAAACATTAAAATAAGGACTATTTAATGACTGTTGAATACATACACTCTTGGACACATTTAGCAGACATAAACTCATCTATAAACTCACCCAAAAGTGCTAAAGAAACACCAGAACATACCTGCTTCCTCATGACGTCAGTGGCCTGCATGATGCATCTTGGGGGCAAACCATGATTTCGTGCCAGAAGAATGGCCTGTTCCAGCGTGACACTCAGAGTACAACTGCAAGACAGACAAAAAGCATTTAGCACCATAAATCCCACATGTGCTCTTTTTCAAATATTTCATAAAGTGCTCAGATGCTGATTGCAGCAATAGCAAAAAACGAGAATGATAATTACATTCGAGGAGAGAAAAAAAAGCTAATTTTATTCATAGATCACTTTCCACTAGCTATGTTCTAATTTAATTAATTATGCAGAGATGTTTTTAATTAATAATGTAATTAAAAAACAGAGGAGCTAAATAAATAGGACTGAATTCTGCATTAGGGCATGGAAGACAGGTCCAAGGCATTTAACAAGCTTGTCTCATCTGTCAGATGGGCTGTCATTCCAGCGTGATGAAGCGTGACATGAACTTTCATTCTCTGAGAACATGTGTCTGTCGCTCACGTCCCATTAACATTTGAACAGACAGTCAAAGGGCAGAGTGGCCAAACAGGTGTGAGAGTCATACACTTCACTGCACACTGCACCCCCCCATAACCATCTAAAGCATAAAGCACTCAACAAGCTCTAATCTCATTGGCTGCCTTTAAGAAATTTAAAGGAAGACTGATTTTTTTATTTTTTAATATTACAATTATAATGAAAGTAAAACTAAATTTAAATAAAAAGAAATCAAATGGAATACACTGAAATTACCAAAACTGAATTAAGAACATAAAAAACAATTATAATTACAATAATAATAATAATAATAATTAAAATAAAATAATGAAAACTACAACAAACCCGTTTGCCAGAAAGTATACTAGATATCCATGTGCAATATATAAATGAAAAAAAAAAAAAGTACCTTAACTAAACTAACATCAATTAACAATGTGCAACTTTTGCTCTGCTACAATGTGAAATAAAACTAAAAGAAGACACTGTCAAGTTAACTACAGTAGATATAAATAAGAAAAACTAATGAGTTTTATCGTATTTCGGTAATACATTTTTAAGTTCTAAAAGTTAAGGTATTTTCATAACACACCGAACTCATTTATTTCCAAAGATTATGAAAATCGGATTTCTCATTTCCCAAAAGAAAGGCCAAAAGAAGTACCACTAGACAAAGTCAATGAGCAGTGTCTGGGTCAATAAGACCTTATCCAAATCTAAATGATGACTTATTTAGAGAGATACCAAACTGGTTTTAGATTACCAAGAACATGAGCAAAGATCTGATAAACAACGAAGCAATCATGAAAAAATCAATATCTGACACTGCTAATGTTTTATACACCTGTGGGGAGACCATTGAGCTGCAAAACAGTCCGTCACAAAGATATTTGGTTATTTAATAGCTTGTTCACTGTCAAACTGTCTATATCCATGATGCACCAGCCTGACATTTCCATCTCATTTTTGCTGATATATACGTGTTCACAGATAGAGGTGTCAGATGTGTTATATGGCTCTCATCTGTGAATTCAATCATCCAGTTTTTCTGAAGTGAGAACACCACTGACCTTTGGCTCAAGAAAAAGACATTTTCTTGATCTCCATATTCAAGAGTCTAGCTATGCTACTAGAATACATGAAACTTACCAGGTGATGGATTTGTTTTTTGTGTCTTTATAAAAAATGATTCGGGATTCTTTGCCTGTTACACGCTTGGGTTGTTTGCCCTTGGAAACAAATGGGTTTCTTTCTGGCAAACTGCTGACTATGTAGAAATTCACTTGAAGCTAAGGTGTATTTTACTCTCAATCGATCCTCTTGATTTTTAATCGAGAAAAAAAAAAACATGAAACAAAGATTTCAGAGTCACCAATCACCACACATATCGCACATTCATAGTCATTTGAAACTTCAAGGACATGTCATGAAGCAGCAAAGAGAGGTGAATGTAGCTGAAGTGTGGGCTTGATTTATGTGTTTCCTTTACTCTGATAGACACACATACTGTATATTGAGTGTCAAGGGCACTGTGTGACCTCTTTACGATAGCAAACTACACCCCGAAATTGATCCTCAGTGTTTTACGGCTGATTGAGCTGTCCCTTCTCCGCTCAGCCATAGCATTTCTACTGTTACTTAATTGCTTAAGGGAATGCTTAGAAGTAAGCGTTAAGAGCCTTCAAATCTCATGTCATACACCACTTTGACCTCCACATGACTAGCAGCGAAGAAAGCATCACGGAAGAACAGTTTTATGAGGTTATGAGGTTAGTAGCAAGGAAGTGGAAAGAGTTTATGGTAAAACTAGTAAAAGCAAACCTGTGTCATTTCAGTATTATTTTTATGGAAAGAGAAAAAAGAAAGATCCTCTCATATTTAACTGCTTTTAATAAATAATTGTATTAAACTTATTACATGCTTGATTCTGATTGGTCAGTTGAGACATTTGCAGGTTCAAATAATAACCGCTCCAAAGTAATAACGCAGAGCCGGTACTACTTATATGTTTAAAATCCCTCCGCGCCAACAAAGATCCACTTCACGTCGGTCCTGATCACACTGTCGAGGCTTATTTCTGCGATAACTACCGGCTGCCTCTACATTATCCCTTACTTATCATTTCAATTTTTCAACTTATTTCTGACAGTTTCTAAGGCAATTTTTCAATCTAATATTTGTATTTTACATAATCTTTTTTTGTTAGGTTTATTATACTATTAATTATTTTGATATAACTTTTTATTCAGTTTTTATTTTTTTTGCGCCATTTTTGTGCTTGTCATTTTTAAAAATCTTTCAATAATACTTTATTTTACATTTATTTTACATTTATTTAATTTTATCAATTATAAATTACTTCAAATACAAATAGTATTACTTCAACTTGCCAAGGCAGTTTTGGTATCTAATATTTGTATTTTTGATTATTTCTGCTTTTTTTTTTTTTTTTTTTTTTTTACAGAATGTAAGCTTTATGTTAGTTTATTATTATTAAAAGTTGTATATATATATATATATATATATATATAAAATTTATTACTTTTTTTCCTCTGTAGAACACATCATTTTTGTTTTGGAGTATGTGTTCTTTAATAATATTTTTTGAATAGCACTGATTTTCATTGCATGGACAAGAAACTCTCTTTTAAAATGATCCACAATTCCGAGGAAGATCAGAAATGCTTTGGCATCGCAGCAGAGGTGGGAGCCACGGCAGGAACCACTCACAGCTGTGTGATATCAGCCATAGCGAATCAAAGCTGGCTTAACAATGAGCCAACTGGCCCCAGGCAAGACCTGCGTGACAGCATTTATTTGCTCTTTATAAAATAGCGTTTTGAACTCTTCTGCTGACGTACGAAATGTGGAAGAGGCCCATCAAATGTGTGTGATATTGTTAAGGGAGGACTGCTATATACGCTACACATTAAGCAACCTACAACCAGCAGATGCGAATGACTGATTTACACACTTCATGTAAATGTGACCCTGGGAATGCACAGATGGAGTAGAAAGGCTATATGGGAGAGAAAGTAGATACTGGTCATAAAAGATGTATATATAATGAAAAAAATCAAATATCCCAATTTGGGGATGATGATATTTGAGCACATTTATGGAGCTCTGTAGAGACCCATGAATGTTTCATTAAACTATCCATGCTTCAGGATCAGTACAGATGGTTCAGTACACTAAAAAAAGAATTTTATTGAATTTAACTATTCATTTTCTTTCCTATGAGGTCTGCCTGTGAAGTCAGTCCTGGCTTTATGTGCCAAAAACAATCATACAGTTTTTCGATCCTTTAAAGCTGGGTACAATTTTTGTTTGCAAAGCTTCATCCTGCAATTAAAGTCTAAGCTTACATTACAGTGTGACAGTCACACAACATCATTTGTACAGAAATATGCTCCACAAATTGTTGCTCAGATCGCATCAAAAATATCTTGGTTTGTTTTTTTGAATATGAACAGAGGTGTTACGAGTTTGGAATGACGTACGGGTGAGCATATGTTTCTTTGCTTGAAGTATCTCTTTAATTGTATCTATTCTATTTCACGAGTTTGCGCTTCCTTATGATAATAAAATAAGCAAGTTGGGCGTGTTGTCCGGGGGGCGAGCCAGGGGGCCGAGCCCTAGTGGTTTGAACCCTAGCTCGGCATCTGGTTTCGAACCCTGCGTGCCGCCCCGAGCAGGAAGACTGGAACTAGGTGGAGAAGGGGCGGAGGAAGGATGCGTAACGAGAT
Source organism: Enteromius afrohamiltoni (assembly GCA_034779775.1). Classification (NCBI taxonomy): domain Eukaryota; kingdom Metazoa; phylum Chordata; class Actinopteri; order Cypriniformes; family Cyprinidae; genus Enteromius; species Enteromius afrohamiltoni. The sequence continues at coordinate 9,206,364 of JAUYWG010000064.1, read as the reverse complement.
AAGGAAGGGAAGGAAGGGAGCCTATTTAAGGAGGAGGCTAGTAGATCTGATTGGACGGGACGGAATTGGATTGATTATGTGGATTGTTGAATTGGTAATGCGGGGCCAGCCGCGGCTAATCATGCGTGCGCACTCCTCCCGAAATTTTGTTTATAAACATCACTTAGTTCATATCCGGTCATTGCTATTTTTTTTAAGTGAACTCATTTACGGCAACTCAAATGTCCAAGAAAATGTGATGTCTCATTTTATGCCCACTTTGAACTGTGTTTTGACTCAGTACAATTTAGAACAACTTTGTGTTGAAATTGGACCTCTGCAACACCTTGGCGAAAGAAATTTAGCCATAAAATAAACATCAGCTCTCACTTAGCTTCGGCCACATTTGGCAGGTGAGCACTTTATAGCAAAGCTTGTGCTTTTCTGCAACTATTTAATTTCATTAAAAGCAGGAACTGGCACATTTTGCCTGTTGATTGAGGCCGTTTGGCAGACAAAAGGATATATAAATAGAAGCACATTATGAAATGCTGATGCTCTTCATATTATGCATACTGGGTGTTTTATTATAGGAATAGTACACCCCAATAGGAAAAATTCTGTCATCACTTACTCACTGTTTCAAACCTGAAAAAGAAGATATTTTGAAGAATGTGTGCAATCAAACAATTAATGGTCTCTATTGGCTTCCATAGTATTTCTTTCCAGAAAGTCCAGAATTCATCCAAATATCTTCTTTTACGTTCAACAGAAGAAAGAAACAAATACAGGGAGAAGTAAATGAAGACAGAATTTTCACTTGTAACATCTGAAATTCGACTTAATTAATTAAATCGACTTCAATTTAATTAATCAACTCTCACATACAGTTTGCAAGCAATACCACACATTTCCAGCCTAAACCTATTTACTGCAACTTCAATTTAACTATTGAAAAAAGCAGGCTGGAAACAAACTATAAATGTGAAGAAACGCCCCAAACCATGTTTTACACAGAATTATCCGGAACTATCGGTTGATTACGAGCAAAAGCAGGTTAAATAAAGAGAGAGTTTGTTTGATGAAGGCATGTTTAGAGGGGTAAACAAGACTGAATTCATCGTATCCCTGGCAGGTCTGAGCACCTGCGGCTTCACTAAAGCTGAGACGTGGCCTGTAATTGCCATGGCGTACAAATGTGAGTTAGTCACACCCAAACCAACACACACAATGCTGCGAACATTTCATGCTGCTTTTATCCAATAGACTGCAGTAAAGTGCCACTCAGGGAGCTGCATGCATGTGCATTTGTTGCCATGTGTAAGGGCTTGAAATCATGATTGAAATACCATTTCAGCAACATACAGTGCAAATAAAAAGTCAACACCCTCCTGTTCTTTTCCACATCCAATTGCATGAACATTTTACAAAACAAATTGAAAAAGAAAGCTAAAGAAAAAAAGCCATGACGTTGATGATTTTCATGCAGTTGCTTATGGTTTCTGCTTCTGTTAAAGTAGAAGGTAACACCCTATTTATTTTGTCAACTGAAGGTGAAAGATCTTTCCAAGCAGATTTGTGAAAAAGGTCTTGAAAATTTATATTAAAAAATAAAAAATTATGCCAATGAATATCTCGCAACACATTGTAAAGCTCCCTATTACAAAACGTGACCAAATGTAAATCTTCTCAGAGCTGGCTGTCCTCCAAAGATCAGTATCCAGGCAAAGAGTAAGTGATTCCACTGAGAGGCCTGTAAAAGTTTAAATCTAAATTGAATCTAAAAGAGTTGCAGTCCTCCAGACAGTGATGTTAAAAAACAACAGGAAAAACATACAAGATGAGAAAAATGGAAAACTAAAAAACATTTTTCAACAGCATACAAAGGAAACACACAACACGGGTGATTTCCAGGAGTGACTTTGCACTTGGTTGAGTGCCATTCAGAATTTCACTGAGAGTGTTTTTCCTGAATTTCAACTGAGCTTGAACTGTTGTGGTAAAGGGACATTAGAATTGTAATTCAAATATGAATCTGAAGTAGAATTATAACTAAACAGAAATTCTTTAAACGTAATTTTTAACCACTTGAATCAAATAAAATGTTCCTGTAAAATATATATATATATACATATCACAGTCACCAGAAAAGTATTAAGCAGAAGTTTAGCATTGATGAGAAGAAATGATTCTTGCATATCAGAACGATTTCTGAAGGTCCATGTGACACTTAAGACTTAAGTAATGGCTGCTGAAAATTCACCGTCGTATCACAGGGATAAATTACAATTTTAAATAAATTAAGGTAATTGAAGAACTTAAATGATAAAATAATAAATGAACTAATATGCATTTTGATCAAATAAATGCAGCCAGAATAAGTCACTTAGAAATATATAAACACTACTTTTAAAAAGTAGTGTGATGTTTTCAACAAAACCTGAATATTTGCGGAATATTAATACAGTGCTGCATTGTAAGCCCCATAATAACAAGGCCTATGCAATAAGGCACTGACACACAGAGACATTTGAAACTGAAAATGAATAACAAAAGAACTGTTGGTTTCATGAAAGAAGTACGTCAGCTCTGGATGATACTAAAAGTAGCCTTGAATTGAATAAAATATGTCCCTTCAGTTGTGATTCACAAAAGAACCCTTAGAGATATAGAGCTGTCTGGACCATCTCTGAAAAGATGGATTAAGCGAGACCTTCTAAATGTAGCACTGAAACGCTGAATATTCATAATTGCTTTGGGTGAATGATTAGTGCAAAGAAAGGTGTATTTATAGAATGATGCATGAGCATGTAATGAGGATTATTACGTATTCATACAGAAGAGGAAATTGAATATTAAATGGTACGAGGAGGAGAAACTAAAGAGAGGAAGACTGCAACAGAACCAGAGATAAACCCAAAAAACCTTGCCAAAACTGAAGAAAGATTGAGGCTGCAGAGAAGAAAACAGGATAAAAGACATAAGTGACAGGAAGTAAATTACTCGGAGCTACAGACAGAAAGGAAAAGAGACAGGGGAGGGAAAAACAGAAGCGTTCCACTTAGACAGAGTCCCTGGCAAATGCCTGATGTCTGTCGGACAGAAGGGAAAGGAGGAGTGTGAGTGTATGTGTGTGTAACCCAGGCTGACCGGTGTACTCCGCTGTTACACATGACGATGTGACAAGCTCCCAAGCGGCTGCACAGCTCCGAGGCCACGGTGAGCAGCCCGACCCCAGACGCTCCACAGGCTGTGAACTGGCAAGCGGCCGTCCGCCGACACGAGATAAAACTTTCCATCAGTCTGTACAACTCATCCAGAGCATTCAGAGGACGCATCAGCTACAAAGAGAGAGAGAGAGAGAGTGTAATAGAACAACATTACAATAACATTACATATTAAAGGCATAGTTCACCCAAAAATGCTATCATTTAATCACGCTCTGATGTTCCAAACCCATGGTCTGAAAAATAAAAGTTCCAGTAGAAGGGTTTCATACGCCATAGCATAAAATAACCTATTATTTTCTTAGCATAAGGAACAATTTAATAATCCAAAGAGCCTTTTTCCACTATAAAAGATATTTTGTCCCCAGTTCAATTAAAAGGTTTCATGGATGTTTCTTCATTGAACCATGAACGCCAATAAGGAGTCTTTATTTTTAAGAGTGTATGCTATTAAACTTCTGTGAAACGTGAATCGACATACTTTTCCGAACAACGACAGTCCACATAGTGACTCAAAACAAATGAATTAATGAACAAAATAATAAAAAAAACTCAATTATTTAATAAATAGTTTTAAGTGAGATTTGACTTGGACCGAATCAGTAGATGAATAGTTTACGAATTGACTGCTTCACTGAAAAAAACTGACTCAAATGAGCAATTCATTTACAAATTAGACTGATTAGCTTCTTGTGCTAAACTGATGTTGATTCGCAAGTCATTCTTGATTGAACTGTTGAGTTGCTGTGTGAAACCTCTCCTTTAGTGTTTTACTGAAATAATAAGAACACATGGATTTGGAACAACGTGAAGGTGAGCGATTAATGACAGAGCTAAGCAGATTCCTGAGAATCAATAAATGCATTCGATAGATAACTAGCTTCACTGTACTGCCATACTGTATACGTAGATTTCCCTGGGGATCGTACAGTAAGCGATGACACATACCTTGTCTATGAAGGCTGCTTTGGGAGCTGAGCTCGGGGGAAGGTTTGATTTATCCAGATAAAAGGCCCTACGGATGATTAACACAGACAGGTTAGTGTAAGCGGTGAGAACACAAAGACAAATGATTGCATATACAAGCAACAGGATGTGCTGTAAAACTTAATTTGGGATTTGATTTACATAAAACGAAAGAATTCCTCAGACTACAAACAAAGCAACTGCTACAAACAAAACAATGCATTCCGGGCCCCGAAGGAACAAGGTGGAGAAAAAAAATCGGGGTGGGTAAATACCCCGATTTTTTTTTCTCCACCTTGTCCCTTCGGGGGCTCCGTAGTATAGCATAGGGTAAGTAAGTATGGGCAGAGCAAACCAGAAATTTTAAAATCAAAGCATCTCTCTTATTCCAAAGCCCTATAAAGATATATGGCAAAATCCTGTCTGTTTTGGGGTTCTGGTTCCGTGGCATATTGCAGCACATGTTTATTGTCAGGAAAATTAATCTGCCATCTGCACCCAGCAAGGGAGAGATTTATCACGATAATATTCTCATTTGACGCAGCATTAATATTATTGTTAATTAGTCAAAGATATTAATCCTTCACTGATTGGAGCAGATGATATGGAAATGTGAAACTAGTGTGGCACTATTAGAGACTATTAATAAAGCCAAATGATGTTTTCAGACGTGGACTCAGGTATTCTCTCTCTCACAAACAAACAAGCACACACATGCGTGGAGTCTTGAGCTGCCATAATAAGATCCTACTCGCCCTGCATACTAATTTAGGCGGCTGCCGTTAGTGTAATGGAAAGCATTAAGCAAAGTTCTTTAGAAACACCCTGAGGCCATCGGCTTAAAGCACTAAGAGCTTTAAACACTAATTCCACTGATTTACAAAAAGATTTTCATCTTCATTTTATTAAGCAGCACCCAACATATCCTGCAAAGCGCAAACAAACACAATTGGACGTTAATTGCCTAAGAAACATCCATCAAGGCCTCTAAGCTTTGATTCATCAGCTGCTGGACTTCAATGGGCATTGTAGCCATTTCAATGTACTGTAATACAAAGGGATGTCTGCGATCATGCTATCATTTCGTTACCTTTCTCATTTATTTTGACCTTTTTCGAATGTCATAAATAAAGCTACGTTTTAATTGGCAGTTAAATAACAATCACAGGTTTACTATTCGGCTGAAAAAGAAAAAAATTAAATATGAAATAAATAAAGAGTGAACACACACACACACATATATATATATATATAT
>JAUYWG010000064.1:9151484-9163850 GCA_034779775.1 Enteromius afrohamiltoni | reverse complement strand
TAAATTAAATTAAATTAAATTAAATTAAATTAAATTAAATTAAATTAAATTAAATTTCTTAATTTACTCTACTTAACGTAATTTAAAGTAATTTTATTTTATTTTATATACGTATTTGTGTTTTTGCACTTGTACGTGTAACAGCACCTTCAACTTTACACTCAAACACATCTCCATTCTCCCTTGCGGCAGGCTTCTGATTGGTTCTCTGGTGGTCTTCCTGTGCACTCTCACTGTTGTTGTACACCCATTTAATGGAGTCTTGCTGCAAAAAGAAACAACAAAAGCTATTCAGACAGACTTGCTTTCAAAACATGGTTTGTGAGTTGATAACAAACTCTCATCGAACACTAAAATCCTAGTTATAACCTTATTTTTTTTCTACTAGATAGCAATGATGTTAAATGTAGAGCAAACGTATAACTTTCCTTTAAAAGGATAGTTTACCCACAAATGAAAATTCTGTCATTAATTCCTTACCCTCATGTCATTCCAAACCCATAAGACACAGAAGCATGAACCACCGATGTCACATGGACAATTTTAAAGATGTGCTTACTACCCTTCTGGGCCTTTAACGGGTTAGTTGAGTTGCGGTCTATGCAGGGTCAGAAACCTCTGGGATTTTATCAAAAATATTTTAATTTATGCTTTGAAGACGAACGAAAGTCTTGAGTTTGGAACGACATGAGGGTAATTAATAACAGAATTTTAATATTTGGGTGAACTATCCATTTAAATCTGAACTTGGTTTCCCATTAAGGCCAAAATAGTTCAAGAAAAATCAAAGAATAAACTGGTGTGGTCACACTTATTATAATTGTGTGCAAAATGCAGTCATTTGAATTGGAATCTGTACAATTGGAAATTGTTTTCTCAAAAAGTTCTCTTAAACAGATTTTGCACCAAGTTCTCGTTACTTGATGACAAAGTGACTTCTGAATGAACTGTGCTACATACAGCGCTAGACTATTGACAACAAACGTCCCACTTAAATATTTCAAACTTCCTTTTACTCCTAAGTTTTGAACAATAAAGAACTTTGATATGAGTATCTCAGCGCCTTTATGTGCTTAACAGACTATAGCACATCCGCCCCTGCTCTGTTTCTGTCAATATCTCCCCTACATTTCCCTCTTTTGGATGGTGGGCTGCAAATCCCTGCTTAGTGGGAGGGTGGGCACCCCTCGTTCTTTTTCCATGTCTGATGGAAACCAGAGTCCAGCCAACATGCCAACCGCATCGTCCTACTTCAGTCTGTGCCAAGCCTGTCCTTTATTACCCTCCAACACAGAAAGTGTGTCCAGAATACATGAATACATAACTACTATTATTGTTGGCTAATTACCCAGACAGGATCACAAAGAGTTTTGTTATGTGCTTTGTAGTGTTTTATATATACAGATTTACTACATAGAAAGGTCAGAAATAGTGCATTACCATGGAGAGGCTGAGAGATGCTCGCAGTCTTACCTGTGTGGGACGCCGGTACTTCCTGCAGGCTGTGACGTGGGCGATGACACTGGCATGGCTTTCTTTACTCACATTGATGCCATTCACTTTAATGATGCATTGACCCGGATGCAGGCCTGCGACTGCCGCAACAGTGCCTTTTGGGAAACAGAAAGATACAGTCGATAAGATATATTTGGCCAAATTCTAAAAAAGCATTGCATATCGGTGTACAGTTTTGGAAACCAAATAACATTTTATTCAATATTTTTTATGTTCTATTTATTGTTATCTCTTATGAATATTAACCATGGTTACATAGTAAAAGTGTTGTAACCGTGGTATTTTGGCTCAAACCAACCTCCCAGCTTAAAAACATACCTAACCAGCATTTGCTGTTTTTTTCAACAGGGATTTGTGTGGAGTTGTGTGGAGCACACAAAATGGCCCAGTTACTTTCTCTGTGGTAACAATTCTTTCATGTTTCATGTCTGAATGGCAGTGTGCAAAGTGAATGACACAAACACATTTGACCATAAACCTAGCACAGCAGATCTCCTAGGCATGTGTGCCACTCTCTGCATTACAGCATGCAATAGTAAACTCTGTTATTTTTCAGAAAAGTGAAACATCAGTAAAATCAGTCCATCAGTATGTGTGGTACCTATAAAAGAAATAGTCTGAAGACTAGGCCAAAATTTGAAGTTTCGCTGCAGAGGCTCAATATTTATAGTTTGCTTGCATAATCTCCTAAACACTTATTTATACTGCATATATTTTTCTGTATTAAAAGTGCATGCCTCTGAAAAATGTTCCTGTGTTTCTATAATCACACTTTATGGTCTGAAGTCTTTACACTGCATTTTTTCCCCTGAGCAAACGCTCTCACACTACTACAGCCAGCAAAACTCAGGCAAAAGCGATTTTTAGGAACAAGCTTGCACATTAGGCAAGGTAATAATTATCATAACTCCCCACTGAGCTTATGAACAGCAATCACCTGAAGCAGCAGCTGACCTTCTAAATCTGGGCAAATATACTCAAATTCATGTTTCAGTACTACCATGCTAAAAATATTATAGTACAAATGAACAAACAGTACATTCCACAATTTATTTTAGTTAGTTCTGGTTTAAGAACAAGCAAAACCTAGCTAAAAGTATGTTGACATGTCACCATAGTTATATCATGACAACTCTCAGAAGATTTTAACATGGTGATGAATGCGACAATGTTAGTGTATTTGGTCTTGGCAGAATAGGTCTGCTACGCTGCTGAATTGGTGCTGCTGTTGGTTTATTGCTGTTGTTTTAGATTACTGCTGCAAGTACAGGAACTAGTTATTGCAAATTCATACGCTGATAAGGAGCTGTGAGCATTTAAGACTGCTGTAAATAGCAAATAGCATATAACATAACCAGTTGTGCATCTACTGTATACAGGTGGAGCTGGGGAAGGTGGAGGTGCTGTAAAATGCACTAGTGAGTGCTCACCAACCATTTAAATATAAGGCAGCAAGCTCATTGGCTGCATATGCAACATATACCAATAAATGTCAAAATAAAAAGTCCCATCATCTGATGCTTATTGGCCAAACTGAGAAACTTGACAAATGTCAGCCTATATATCAGTCTTTGCAACATATTTTTGCTTACTTCAACCAGAATCATCCAGATTTTAAAACCTTCCCTTCTCTCCAATAGAATAATCAAATTAACTGCATTTCTACTGAATATGTAAATGACATATTTTGGATGCAAGTAGCTTCGGTTCGATGTAAAGTGAGGACTGCTCTTCTTCTATTTCTTATTCTCTTCAGGGATGACAGTGCAAGCTGGAATATTTTTCTTTTTTCATTTATCTCTCGCCATGTTTGATGAGAATGCACTGCAGACACAGCAGGAAGTGAGAGCTGTGCAGCTTGTTCTCTCTATATATAGATATATATGTGTGTGTGATGCTCAATCTGGCTCAAGTCAAGTCATGTACCTACAGCTCCAGCTGTGATCCAGCTGAGGTTCAAAAACACAGTAGGAGATGAAGGGCACTAGTAACTTCCTTTAGCCCAGCCTAGTTTTTCTCTCTTCCTTTCTTTCTGTTTCGCTCTTACCTCTGCCAACCGCATGCACCACAGATGGCCCGAACCCCCGGATCTGAAAACCCAAACCGTCTGCGGAGTCTGGGATCTTCACAGTCCTGTGAAGCAGATAGACACACAGACATCAATTCGGTCACAAAACACCCCGTATTCCAGCCGTTGCTCTAAGCGTGTGGTGTATTCTGAGTTGCAGTTAAATATCAAGCCGATATTAATAAATAAAAGGATGTTTATCTGCAGGTTTCTTTATTTAATTGATATCAGGGTTTAGAGACAGTCTGCAAGGTCTTATGAAGTTTTTAGATCACAGGGGATGAGACGTTTTCCACTCACTCTCTGGGTTTGGTGCTGACCAGCACTCTGAGGGGACCTTTGCTGTGGAAGCACAGCTTTAGGAAGTTTTCCACCTCCTGAAAAGGTCTCAAGAAGACCAGGTCCCCATTAATAGCAAAGATCTTTTTCCCAACTTCCAGACCAGCCATCTGCACAGGAAGAGACACACAGAAATATACAGCTGCTCCAAAAAGCTATGACAAACACTTACAAAGTAAATAATGTCACAACATTTAAGTTTGAGAATTAACTTTTAATTATTTCTTAATTTTATGAAAGAACCCTTTTATTTGAAACTTTATTAATATTTTAAATGCAATTTTATTTAACACATTAAAGTAACAAAGTGAAAGTCAATTATTTTACATTGTTTCATAATGCATCCTGTTCTTCTGAATGCTCTATTCATCAAATAATCCTAAAGAAAAAAGTGTCGCAGTTTCTACAAAATTATTTAGAAGCACAACTGTTTTCATCATTCATAATAATACACATGCTTCCTGAGCATCAGATCAGCATATCTGTATGATTTCTGAGCGATCAGGCGACTCTGAAGACTGGATTAATAAAGGAATAATATATAAATAGATATATAAATATATAAATTAATGCAGCCTTCGTGGACGTAAAAAAAAACAAAAAAAAACAACAACTTAAATTCTATTTTAATTTTGTTTATATTCTATCAATTCTAGTTTATTGATAAGTAGTCTTATTTATTAGCCATTTCTAATATTTATATATATAGTCCACTAATATTGGCACCCTTCATAAATCTGAGCAAAGGTGGCTGTGAAAATGAATCTGCATTATGTTATCCTTTTGATCTTTCATTCAAAAAGTTTACAAAATTCGAACCTATCATTGAACTAAAACAATTGAAAATGGGGAGGAAAAACTCATGATGAAATAAATGTTTTTCTCCAACATTTGGCACCCAAATAGTGGTATGTCATTTTCCCAAGATTCTAAGTTTTCTCCTTTAATGCCTGAAGAGTTTGGAGAACAGAGAAAAGCTTCATGTTGGTTCTTGTCTTTAGTTCACCTCACTCAGGGTTCAGGTCAGAGGACTGGGCCAGCCATGGCAAAAGCCAAAACTCTCAGTGACTAACTCTTGTGTTTATTTTAATGTTTATTTTGGATTATTGTCCCAATGGAAGACCCAACCATGGCCCATTATAAGATTTCTAACAGAGTCAGTTAATTATTGATTTTTATCTGCTGGTACTTGATAGAATCCATGATGCCATGTGTCTAAACAAGATTTCCAGGACCTCCAGCAGAAATATAGACCCAATATAGAACATCAAAAACACAGCAGTATACACTTCATTGTACACATGGAGTACTTTTTATCCCTGTGTCCACCAAACCTATCTTGAGTGATTGCTGCTAAAAGTCCTGTTCTGTCTGACTATTGAAGATGCTGGAGATTGTTTTTGGATAAGTGATGAGAATTTTTCATAAACCCTCTCAAATAACATGAGCTGATGTAGGGGCTGTTTTGAGGTTAATGTATATATCTCATGTACAGTATGTGCACGAATGGATGACTGAAAGAATAGATAAATTTCATTTTCACAGGTGCAGGGTGCAATCCTTTCATCTACATGTGCAACTTCCTGCTCTGAGCTCTCAAGTGGATGTAATTCATTCACTCCGTGCTTGACTGAATGGATTGGACACGTCTCTTGACAGCTATAAATATAACCATTCTTCTCTTACAATAAAACGCACAGTCCTCTGTTTCTCTGCTTCGTGTTTTTCCTCTACATTGAGAAAACACTTGGGCAGCTTTTCCTTTTTCACTTGTTTTCTCTTTCCCTTTTTCCATTCCCTTTTTTCTCTTTTTACTATACCTCTTTACCTTATCCTCTCTGTCTTGGTCACTGTCTTTTTTTTAGTTACAAACACGAAAATCCATTTTGCTATTTTTACAAGACAGCTCTTCATCTATGTAAGTGCACAGCTGGATTTTATTGCTTTTTGGGTCTACTCCTCATTGGAAACAGATCCACATGCAATGCAGCGTGGAGCCCCTTACTGTGACGCACAAGTTACTTCAGGTCTGGCTAGCATTACCCTCTCTACGTCAGAACCGAGCTAGTTCAACTGACCACATTTACCAGGGTTTGATCTAACAGATCGAACGTATTAAAGCACTAAAAGAGCATCTCAAAACTGGAGTAATTTGAGGTCTATTTGTGTTATAAGCCCGCAACCGCAAACATCAGAATGTTCATTACCACAATTAATTGTTAATTCTAAACATTTAGGGATTCAATTGATCTAATTGATGCCTAATTGGTCTGATTGAGCACAAGCTAACTAACAGTTGTGTAAATTCTTATTTAAACCCCACTTTTATATTTTGCTATATAGGAAATACATTGGCAAAGCCAATGATAATTAAAAAATTCCAATAACCACAAAATCTACCCTAGTAAAAAATAAATACACTACAATGTATTTGAAACATATGACAAAATATGACCCTTATGAGTGGTTTTGTGGTCAAGGGTCACATTTCATTGAGCTAAAGTGGAACTATTGCAAATATACTTAAGATACACTTTAAATATTGTGCATTTAATGACCCAAATTGTTCAAAGATCACGCAATCTTCCACAATGGTGTCATTAAAAGACATTTTCGGCTTAATATTAAGAAATGTGCATTGCGCACAAGTAATAAATCAATAAAGTTTAATTATATTTTTATTGTCAGTGAATCTTTTTTTTTTTAGACACGAAAGTGTCACTTTTACTTTTGTACGACAAAAAATATTGGACAAAAGCGCAAGTCACCAGCTGATAACCAAAGTAAAATCTGGGTCTGGAAGCAATGGTAGCTGACCTTATGACTCAAATGAAATAGGATTTCTGTTTTTCTAAATCACCAACACAAAGGTATCACACGCACCTCAGCATGGGAACCTTTCTCCACTGATTTGATGATGGGCACTCTGTTTCGGTCTTCTAGCGTGAAGCCATAGCCTCCTTCACATGGCTTTATCTGAAATCAGAGTACACATTTTACAGTTATCATGAATTAGTAGCTTTGGCTTTGGCGTACAGTGACAAATTCATGTTTTGGAGCTGCTCTCAGAATGTGAACTTCAGTCTCTCGTGTGCCAAAACTGTCAAACCAGTTGACTGCATGTTTAAGTGTAATGAGAGGCTGGTTTAGAAACAGTCAAGCATAATTACTGGTGATGACTCTAGAGTCAGAGCTGGCCCGAGTTCAGACCCCCCGTACGTGCCGAAGCAGAAAAGCCCCATGTGAGTGGATAAAAACCACATGGGCTCACGCCAACGTGCGCTATTGTAAGTGGCATCAGCTGTGGGCGATTACAGACGACATCTCTCACCAGCAGCGACTTGGCGATGGCATTCTCCACTATTTTTAGATCGTGCTTTATGGGCTTGTGTTTGGTGTTGGAACCCTCCATCTCCTCGTCGGCAAAGAAGCGGAAGAGAAGAGGCTCATCCTTAAATTCGCTTTTTTCCAAAACTGCAAAAAAACAAAAGCAAGGTGTTATCAAATAATATCGGACAGTGATGTAAGCAAGACAATTATAGCATACGTAGATGACAAGTCTCATGGTGTCACATGCTAAACTTTGTCTAAAATTAAATAAAAATATTATAATATATAGATATAGCAGTCAAATGATTAAGAGAAGAGAAGAGAAAACACTTGCAGTATGCAAAATATGGACTTCTATAACATTGAAATCTATAACATTCCATATTAAAATAAACTGATATTAAAATAATTAATTTAATTTAGCTTTATTGTAATGTTTGCTTTCTTTTGCAGCATACAAATGTTGGTTCACCACTTGAAGAACACACTGTGTGTATGAGTTAAATTACCAAATAATTAATTTTAATAAATGTTCTATTAATACTTGTATTACTATTATTGTTGTAAATTATTTTATTATGTTGCATGAGTTACATTACCAAAAAATATATTGTAATTGCTGTAAATTATTATATTATATAACATTTTATATAATACACTCAAAAAGGTACAAAAGCTGTCACTGGGGCAATACCTTTTCAAGTGGGACATGTTTGTACCTAAAGGGTCTACTTTGAGTGACGTAAAGTGTACATATTTGAACCTAACAGATATAAAAGTGCACCTTCTGAAATGATAGACTTACTTCACATCAACTCTTGTTTTTTTTTTCCAAGAACATATTATTTGACAACTATTCAACTTCATTCTATAGCACATAGCAAAAAGCAACTTTATAATAACTACTTTGATGTTGTTTGGGCTGGTGCTTGTCATGCAGCAGATGAGGATCAAATTGATGTGAAAATTGAATTTGTGTGCCACACAGAAGAGAAAAAACAAATAATGTACTGGAATGACAAGAGCGGTACAGAAAGTTTCAGAAGGGAAGCCTTTTCTATAGAAAGTGGGTCCCATAAAAAGGAACAGGCCAGGATTTCAATCTGTCACCCCGGCAACATGGGCTCTAAACAATCCCTTCACTTTTGTAGCAAAAATACCCCCAACGAGAAAAAGAGGTCCAGTGTTCTCCACACTTCTATGGGCGAGATTAGATAAAGCTGAATTAACTTTAATGGTCACATATCCCAGTGAATCATCTTAAATGGATGAATGCCACAATTGTATACAAGGCCAAAAACTGAAAGCACAGCCAGTCAAGTTATTACATTCTATAAATTTGTTGGGAGTTTGCCGCATTCTAAACTCAGTTGCAGGCTATTAGGAGCAGCCCATGTTAGACGATAAATGAGTCACACGAGCATGATGTGGACTTTGGCATCAAGTGCCCTGAAGAGACCCGAATCCTGCAAACAAACGGTTGCCATGACAACTAGCCAGTCAAACTTGGATTGTGGAGAAGGTCAAGGCTGTTGTCGAGAGACAGAATGTGCAGAATCAAGTTAGAGGGAAAGTTTTGCAATGTGAATTCACCTCAAACACTACAATAATCATTTTTTAAACTAATCATTAAATGAATCTGAATCTGTGACTGAGATCAATTAAAATCACTCATTTCACACATTTCCCCATAGTCAAATTGTATTTTTGACAATCTTGCTGTTGTTTCAAAGTACAAACCTCACAAGAGTTTCTTTGATTTATGCTTAAAACATTACGGTTGACACTTCTGGGATGAGTTAACACATAACGCATACACAAAAAGACAACTCTGACAGACGTAAACTGTCAAAGAGACCAAAAGAAATCAGACAGAAACAAAGAGAGGAAATCAAAAACAACGAAACAATGACATAAACAACAGCTATCGTACCATGATGCATGAATCCATTGTCACACAGCTCCACCCCCAAGATCAGCGCCTCTTCTCTGCTTCGGCAGTCACCCTTCACAAGAGAAAGAGACAAGTGCCACTCTCTTTGTCTGCTTACGAGCGGTCAAAATTTCACACACACTCCTCTGAGCTACAGAAAACCACCACTTTTAATTCACACAAACACCACTGCGATCCGGTCACCATAGTGTAACAACTCTAAAGGTTGACCGCTTGGTAATAATTTCATAATCAAACACAATACATCACCGCATTGAACACTCATTGCCTGTGAAAGTTGCCTCTAAATATCCAAACCACACTTCAAATGTAATCAAAATCTGTATTCTCATGATGACTAGTGTGTTTTCAAGTAGACATATTTAGACTATGTGGCTAGACGGTGGTTTATTGTTACAGTTCTCTTCCACCTCAGCATATTTGAGATTATCCAGCCTGTTTTGTCTTGTCTCAATCTGTCTATAACAGTATGACTATACAGAACAATCAGAGGCAAATCTTACCTGTGCTATCAGCCAGTCTATCAACTTGTTGGCCATTACCACCGATTTATACGTTCGTAGATGATAATCCTTATCCCTGTTTGGAAAAAACAAAAACTTTTGACTTGAACAGTAGTACAGTAGCCTCAAGAGAAACACATTTCAAGCTATACTTTAACCTTTGCACTGACTTGCATCTGCTCGAAAGCTCATGAGAGCAGTGTTCTGGGCTTTTTGCATCACAACAACCCTTTCCTCTCCATTATTTGAGGCCCACACCAGTTCTTTATCTTGAATTTCCTTTAGGGTTGCACAGAGGTCATAATGTTTGAACGAAAAAGGACCCTCTGCACTTATTGTCCTCTTGCTGACAACACTAAATGACACAAAGTTGATCTGGAATGCCAAAAGCTGACTTTTTTTAGCAAGGCAAAGTGAGTTGAGATGTTTAATAAATAAATCATGATCATAAATCAACCAGTCAGTTAATATACGTTAATAGCTCTTTTTTAAATTAATTTTTAAGTTAATAATTTATTGTTTCACTTTTCTTTTTTTTTTCAATCTGCAAGCTAATACCAAAGTTAACAAGGGTGCGGAGCTGATCAATCGCTATGGGAACAAACAAGTGGTGGAGCAACGATGGGTAAGGAACAGATGAGTTGTCATGGTGACAAACAAGGGAGAATCAGAACACAGACACAAAGGGGTGAAACATTTCAAAATAAGAGTTCACACAGAAATAGACAGGGGAACACTGACTGAAATTGTAATACTTGTACAAAATGACATGATTTTTGCTACTTTATATGGTACATATTTTACCACAAAGCCACATGAATGACCTACACTTAACCCCGAACTTAAAGTAAAATCGCACACAGCGAGATCGTACAAATTCATTTGATATAGCCACCTTGTGAAACATATCAATTGGTCACGAGATAGCGCTGGACTGTGCGTAAACCTGTCGTTTGCACAATTACACCATTCTGGAAAAGTGAATTCAGTACCAACAGAAACATAAACATTCAGATTGGTTTCTCTGGCCACTGCTTTGCATCTCACGCTGTTTGTTAAGTGTCTAGTCACTGGTGTTGTGTATTTACAAATTGTTCATTTTTAAAGAAACATGTTTTAAGGGCCTACGTTCTCTTAACAAAGGTCAGCAGGAGTCTTTCAGCTCAGTTTGGTTCAGCTCCAGGGCCAGGAATGGGTCAAATGGATGCTTTTTGGCTGCTTCCAGACCACGGGAAATGAATTAGAGCAAAGATCTTCCCATGAAGGCAAGGGTCTCTTGGGGTACACTCGCTGTGCTAGGTCAGAGGGCTAAGCAAGGGCCCACACTCTACAACTCACACACTCAACTCCAAATTTTCAGAGAATTCAAAAGAGAAACATCCCGTTCCATTTTTACACAACCAAACACCTCCAATGACAGGAAATGTGCCTTTTCTCTCAAGGGATCCATGCACCTCAAATGTGTGTGACGGTCTCTGTACAATTATATAAGGATTTGTTTTAATCACAGACCAGAAGTGTGAGTCTGGACAGGCCTTGCCATGATTTAACGACTACAGACATGGAGCCAGCCCTTTCCTCTGTAGCTGTACCCAGAACTGTCAGCGTGACAAATGAGGGTAAACAGCGTTACCACAGGCAGTCATATGCCTGGCACAAGAGCACTGTAAGCTGTAGGACAAGTGTATGCAAAGTCAACCAAACCTTTCAAATCCACCTCAGTCTCCTGCATTTTGGGCATTTGGTCATTTTTAAACACTTTTTTTTTTTTATCTATGTCTCACTGTTATACAATATGTCAGGAATGTTAATCATCTTGGATTTTGGGGCCACAGAAGAGCTGAAAGTTTTCTTGTTTTTTTTTGTTTTTTTAATGGGGGTATGAAGCCCCTCCAAAGCCCCTCCAACCAGCAGGAAATACCAGATAATTAAACTAGAACTGGATTCTCTAATCCACAAGCATCCTCAGTACAGGGTACAGGAATATGAGAATATATGCCTTCCAAAACCTTACTCGGATGGTAATTGTTTCTCAAGGGGATGTCAGTAAAAATAAATTAGAATTTGCGTCTTCGTGATAAAAATAATGCATTCGGACGGTGGTTTGTTCTCGGTGGAGGAGTGAGTTTTTACAAAGCTGGGAAAATGGTGCTCATGTGGCCAGTCACATGATTGTCAGTTTGTACAATTAAGGAAATCTTACTTAACATAATTATAGAAACATAATATCCTTTTATTACTTTAACATCATATAAAAAATAGTCAAACTGATATGCTATGGTTTAAATGGTCCTGTCTCAAAATGCTTGATGTCTGTTTAAAAATGTGGACGTTAACTAGTACAATAATCAGTCATGTACCCTATTATAATGGCCCATTTCAAAACTTGACATAATAGAATTATTGTAAAAGTTGTCATCATTTCAGTAACAAAAGTGTTTTTATTTAAAATGTGTGCACATATCCGCAAAGCCCAGCATTTTATGGGATTTACAAAACAATTTTAATTGATCCCTCCTTGCAAACTCAGACTTTTGGATTGCAATTTTAATATGTACACAACCTTGGTATTTGTCAAATAAAACAGTAAGCCAGGATCCAGAAGATCAGTGTTTTTCTCGCACCACATGAATAAAATTTATTCATGTGGTGCGAGA
>JAUYWG010000064.1:9077327-9087924 GCA_034779775.1 Enteromius afrohamiltoni | reverse complement strand
TTATATATATATATATATTTTTTTTTAAACTGTAACAAATATTCCACAATATTACTGTGGAATTTTGACTGTATGAAATGTAATTCATTTCTGTGATGGCAGAGGTTTTAAAAGGCATTACTCCAGTCTTCAGTGTCACATGATTCTTCAGAAATGATTTGTATATACTGCTTAAGAAACATGTCTTGAAAACAGCTGTGCTGCCTAATTTATTGTGGAAACCCCCTTATTTAAGGATTAATTAAAAAAAAAAGTCAAGAGGAGCATTTATGTAAAATAGAAAAAAAAAACAATAATATAAATGATTTTACTGTCATCTATTTAATTTACTGTGTATCTATTTTATTTATCCTTGCTGAATGTATTAATTTCTTTAAAAAATACTCCATGTATAAACATACAAAAAATGTACTGTCAAAACTAGATCCATGTATTTTGATTTGATTCCTGTGCCAGTGTGTAATTTACAAAACTGCATTGCTTTATTTCCGCAGTGATCAAGTGTTGAGAATAATCCCCAGCAGCGACACAGAGGTTCAAGCAGTCAAACAGCTTTTCCAAAACTTGACGGTGAGCACTTTTTTTTTTTTTTCTTCAAGTTTATCACAGTGCTAGAAGCTTTATCTTTTCTTGTTCCATCACTGTGTCATTCTCAGCACCAGTGATGCATGAACATCCTCAGCTTCCTATAAGAGTCAGGCAAGAGTTCCTCAGCAACTATCCCATTATTTCCTCCAGAAAAACACTTCTGAACTTAGCTCTCTACAACACAGGCAGCTATGGAATTTAAATTTGCAGAGTTCTGTATCACGTAATTCTGACTTTATAACTCGCAATTGTGTGTTTATATGCTAAGGATTATAAATGCTAGATTAACAATGTTAAGAACTGTAGAAATGTGTCACAGTCTGTGAAAAAGTCTATAGCCATTCACTTCCTTAAGGTTTGGCTAGTTAGCATTGTCCTGCTAAACTCACCGTTAACTGTGTGTTCTCAACATTTGTGCAAGCAACATAAACATCGCAAAGATTTTATTATATTACAGTAGTTGTTTTTCCAGTGACAGCCTTTTTTGTGTGTGAAATGGCCTTGTTTCTCTGTCTACTTTGATGTCACCTCTCAGAAGCGTCTCTATTTAAAGGCTTGAGGAGACTTGTGTGATTTGATTGTTTCTGCTGTATTTTCTCAAAGTGACATCATCCCGTTCACAGGCAACATGAAACGGAAACAGGACAAACAGACATTTAAGTAATAACACATGCGCCTCAGATGATTGAAAACGATATGGCCATTTGAAGAAAATAGGTTTATAACCTCTGAATAAAAACATGCTATCGGCCAAAGAAGTTTGAGCACTTATTAGACAAGGTTAACGGAGGTCGATCGGAATGAAACGCGATGGGCGTGTTCGACTCATGGTCCTAAAGGTCTGTAAGAATTTTTAAAGAAATCGGCCATTAGTTGGCGCTAACTAGTATTTTTGCTCTGTATTCATGTAGTGTTTCACACATCCACATAATATGCATATCATTTGATAGATCGTTTATTAATTATTAGCAAATGTGTTAAAAACCTACTTCTGCGAGCTAGTCCCTGGTTTTTCGCTCAATCTCGATCAAACCACTGCAGTAACATTCTGTGGACTCTCTAGATCAATAATTATCCAAAAAAATGAATTTTGTCCTTTGGTTAGCTCTAATTAAAATCTTATTTTAAAAAGGGGAGTGGTCAAGCAAACCAATAAGCCTGTAAAACGTGAAATAAAACTCGAAACTTTATAAAACTTGGTGGAAACATGTGTCACATGACTCTTAGCAATTATCCAAAGCTTCATGGGGATCGGACCATAGGTGGCGCTATAACAGTAGTGCCTCAAAAACACTGTATTTCTATACAAAATAACCTCAAATTTTCCTCAAATCTCCTCATTCTGAGCAACTTTGCCTCAAGAAACATTGCTGTCAATCAAACCGTTTTAATTATTCACAAAAATGTTAAAAACCTATTTTTTCAAACTAGTCTCAGGTTTGTCGCTCAATCTGGATCAAACCAATACAATTTTCTAGAATGTCTAGATTAATAATTATCGAAAAAAATCTTGAATTTAGTACTTTGGTTAGCTATAACAGGGTCATTTAAAAAGAGGTGTGGCCACATAAGCATCAAAAACACAATTTTTCCAGAGTAAATTACCTTAAATCTCTCATATATTCCCTTATAGACTATATCTTAATATAATATCATAGATCTCCTCATTCTGAACAACTTTGCCTCCGGGAGTAATGATGTCAATTAAACAGTTTTGACAAAAAAACTATAATAGCTATAACTGTCATGATCGTGCGGAGGGAAGACACGGAGAGTTGCGTAGTCTCAAACATCTCAAACACAAACATTTTTAATTCAGTCCAAAGGTTTTCACAAAAACGAGAGTAGTGGAAGCAGGCTTAACAATAGACATTGACAGACTGATACACAGGGTTAGCTTAAGTAAAGGAGACAATCAACGTATATGAGGAAGACACACCTGAACAGAATACGTAAATTAAAGAAAAACTAGGTCACCGGGAAAAGCACATGGGGAAACGCAGGCTGATGGGGACATTATAAAATCACTACTTTACCATTTAAAATCACGTTTAGTTATAGTTTACCATTTTGCTCATAAAGTTTTTACAATTTTGGCAGATAATCATTACCGTGAAACCTGAAAGTAACATATAAGTTCTTTAAAAGAGAACACTTGCAATAACTGTTACCTATCATTTATTTCAAATATCTAAAATTGCAATACAATACGTGTGAATGTATGCCTCTGTGTGTTTTTTATTAATATAATAGTTTAACCATTTCTGTTTGTCTGTGTGTGGGCATGTGTATGTATGTGTGTGTTTGTGTGTGTGTCTATGAGCCTATTTTTATTAATTTTTTTTTTACAGCTGCCAAAAATGCAACTTTGGAATTTGTTATTAAAACTGAATAAGCCAGCCCAACTCAGGTGACAAAAGAAATCGCAAAAGTAATGCATTACTTTCCGTAACTTAATAACACAATTAACGACTTTTTACAGAGTAACGCATTTTTGTAAAGATCCCCGTTTGCACCAAGAACGATAACTAACTTATAAAGATAATATTAAAGAATAGCATAGTCAACACCATTGATATAACGATAAAGGCACAGAGAAACGATATCATTGGAATCACTTTCAGAACGATGCTTCCAGCTGATAAAAGATACAAACATTCAAACATTGACAGCCAATCAGATTCCATCCTGCTATCACAAGCTCGATAATTTAAAGCGGTAGAGCGGATATCAATTGTTGGTGTGGGATGACATTTCAACACTGCTTATAAATGCATTCAGATGACAATTATATTTCATCTTTAATGTTTCATCATATAGGCCGACATCAAAAGAGTACAAAGGTTTCTCTAAATAACAAAGCAACTAGCCGTCATAATATCATACTTCTATACAGTATAATAATTTTCACAGTATAAATGGGTCTTTATAAACGAAAACGTATATATATGCATCCTTCAATTTCAAACTATCAAGCTCCCGTCACTCACAAGCAATATACTCTCAGCTTTTTTTAACACGTTTAATCTTTCCCAATGACTTTCCCCTCACTGATCGCTATAGCTGACATTCCTAATGTTTGCATAGTGAGGTGTTTTCTTTTCCAGTCGCCTGCTTTATTGACAAGACATGTTTATCATCTCAATCTTGCTTTCTGTGTGCATGCAAAATCCGCTTCAAGAGCACAGCAGTCGCACACCATCAAAACAAACGTGTCAAATCTGGTTCAACTGCCAGGTTTGTGAGCATCTGTTAGGAATGCAGCACAGCTCTGAGGTTTTCTGCATGGAGAGTGGAACTGTTTTATGTCTGATATCCCTATCTTACAAATTAAAGTGTTGTATTTAACACAAAGCATATCATATATATATTATAAGCCAATATAAATGCACCATTTCAGGTCAAGAAATAAGGTCTAGGAAATACAGCACGTGATCCCCTCTGTTGCCGGTGTTAAGATGGGCCATTTGAATAGTTCTGTTCTTTGTGTCTTATTAAACGGGCCTGTTGTTGTAGCCAAAGTCAACAGCGTAGTGACTTGGCAAGCGTACAAAGGAGGCTGATGATGCAAATCTGAGGTTATGCTTCAGGGACTGGTATCTGGGCTGCTATAAAGGCTCAGGCATATGCTGGCAATCTAAAGTGGTTTTGTGGATCCACACACAGAAATAGATCATTTCAGTCAAACGCTCTGATCATTGGGGCTTTTTCAAGCTGTCTGTGAATGGGCTGAGTCAGCAGGTCTCTGATCTACAGATCGTACAGCACTGGGAAAAACTTTATCTGTAATCTCAACTCTGGTTCAAAGATCTTACAACATGCGATAAACCGCTTGAATTTCAAGGACCTGATTTCTTCGCGAAGATTGCTTTATCTGTTAATTTCTTATTGTTTTGGATTTCATATGTGCCGTATACATATTAACCATGAACAAATGTATTTATAATTATAAACCAATTATAAACCATGGACCGGTTTCATAGACAGGACATAGCCTAAGCCAGGATTAGGCTGTAGTTATGGGACTTTTAAGTATTTTTTTGTTTTTTTTTGTAAACATGCCTTAAGACAAAGACACTGAAAAGTATGAAAGACATCTTCATCTGTCATCAGTGGTTCAACTGTAATGTTATAAAGCTACGAGTATACATTTTGTACTGTAGAGGCATTTTGGAGAATATCCACATTTACAACAAGGATGCGCTGTTTTTGTTCAATTCAAAGCGTAAATACACGTAGAAAATGTATTTGTATTCAGCAGAGACTCTTCGAAATGGCCCCATGGTAATGTTATGGTGCTGAAATGTTGACTAAAGGTTTTTATTTATTTTTTTTGGATATAAAAAATTTCTCATAATAAAGCTTCATAATGTTATTGTTGAACAACTGGCAGATGGACTATTTTGACGATATCTTTCACACTTTTCTGGACCCTGACAGTGTTTATTACTTGGGGACTGTTACAAGCCTCCTGGATTTCATCTAAAATATATTAAATTGTGTCCAGAGGACGAACAAAGCTTTTACGGGTTTGGAATGACATTGGGGTTAGTGATTCATGACAAAAATTCATTTTAGGGTGAAGTAAAACTTTAAGTTGCTTATTAGCATTCCTATTATTAACATATCGTCAGTTTATTAGTACTTTTAACATAATTCTGCATGACCGATCCTACCAATACTTACACTTAACAACTACCTTACTAACTATTAATAGCAGGAAGTTTGGAGTTTATTAAGGCAAATAGTTTAAGGGGGAGAATTGGACCTTAAAATTAGAAGACCTTAAAATTTCATTATGCTTTATCTGCTTTGTAAGTTTAGCTGTGGACATTCATGCTTTGTTTTTCTAATAAAAATGAATAAAAAGAAGTACACATTTTTGTACAAATCACATCATACAAATTCACATCAAACTGACAGAAAGTATATGGCTTTCCTTCTTCTGTGCAAATTGAGATATTTCCTACTTCTCAGGTGTTGTCCCCAGAATAAAACAGTATAATCTATAAACCAAAAGAGATGTGAACTAATCTCTCAAACATTTCTCAAATTTGTCCCAGATCAGATTTTGTAATCTGTACATTCAATATATATATATATATATATATAAACAGTACACATTGCCCCTTTAACCTAAACTCCCTTTTATCAGATTTCACTAAAATTTTTTGCATATTCAGTATTCATTGTATCATAGCACACATGAAAACCAATGGCATCAAACCTGGCCTGCCAAAACTCTACAACTAATATATGATTTTTAGAAAGACATTTTTATGCAGAAAGAAATTCATACATCTTTGGGTGAGTAAATTATGACAATTTTTTCATTTGAGCATAATAACAAGATTCCTGCTTGATTGACTTTAATGATATTCTGCAGGTGGACCTTTGGAAGCCCAACAGTGCATTTATGATTCAAGAGAACAGCTCAGTAGACGTTCATGTGGGACAGAACAAGACGCAATGGCTAACAAGACATCTTCGCCAAGCGCACATCCACTATGAGTGAGTCTCCTCTTCCTCTCTTGGGACTTATTTTAGAGCGAACTCCTCTCTTCGGTTTCTGAGGGACACATATTTGAGTTCTACAGACTTTGATTTGCCTGTGCCGAAGGATCCAGAAATGAAAACTGGATTCAGAGTAGTGCTCGCTCCATCAATCATCCAGATCAACAGCAACAATGAAGCTTATCTCACGCAGCCAGAAGCTTTCATTGTCGTCCCTTTCCCCCGGGGAGGCCTTTTCTTCTATTCCTCCTCTCCTTCTCATGGCTGATGTATTTGAGCATATTTACACGCAGAAGTGATACCTCAGAGGATTCTGGGTAATGGGACAGTTTAAGAAAGAGAAAAGTATGCGTCTAACGCTTTGTTTACTCCAGTTTAAACCTCCTGCTTTGCTTGCTTTGGTTTTGACGGGTCAGATTGTGGCATTTTCATTCATGTCCTTAGCCAGTAAATACATAAGTAAATAAATAAATAACAATAATATTCGTATATATGAGTATGTGATATTATAGTATACATGATATAGAGCCTACCTAACTTTAATTAGGAAGAAAACACTTGAATTTTCCTTGTTATTTCTGTATACAATATTTTCGTTAGCTTAAAAATAAGCATATGTTTGCATCAAAATGCTATGTTAAATGTTTAACCCAACCTTCTGGGTAGTTTTATTAACTCAACTCTTGTTGTTTTAAATTAACCTCAACTTTTGGCGCTCTAGCGGTTAATGAACTGCAACTGCGTTCATTTTGCGGAAGAACATTGTTGCCGGATCTTCTTCTCTCAGTTTATGTCTTCGGACGGGACTAGTTTTACAGGGGGTCGTTAGAGAATGTTTTATTTCACAGACGTACTTGGTGATTTTAATCCCGTTTGGAAAATGGATTTATGGTGTACTTGCTTATTATAAAAATTAAGTTAATTAATTGAACATATATTATTACATGTTAAATGAAAGCTATTTTGCGTTCATTTAAAGGCACTCCAAATAGTTTATTTGGAAAGCGCAGTCTAAAAAATGCTTATTTAAGGAAATATGCACTTTATTATTTAGCAGCTAAATAAATATACACATGAAATATTAAAGTACGCTTTCTATAGCTCTGGTGTTATGCGGAACTGGCTGGATGTATATAAGCATCTGAGTTACCCTGAAAATTGCCATTAAACGGTAAGATACACAGTGCATGTGCTTTCAACATTCCTTCCCTGACTGTCTCCACAGGGTGCTCATTTTCAATCTCCAAACCGAAATTGAGAAACAGATCGGACGCCAGTCTTCAAGGAAGCGCAGATCAGAATTCCAGTATGACTATGAAGTGTACCATCCTTTGGAAGAGGTGAGTGCCCAGATAAAAATTCAAGTACATGCTAATTTTTATGTAGAGGGATGAAGAAGACCGAGATCAAATAGGTTTTTTTTTTTTCTCAACAGAAGCTTGATTTTCGCAGGGTAACTAACAGCTTTTGATTGAGAAGCACATTTGTATTCCGTTTTGGCCCGTGAGCAAGAAAAACAGATCTCGGGAGGCTTTCTTCAGTGCCGTCCTATAACCCATCATTAAACCTTTACTCACAGGTCTTCTCCCTCAGACCGAGAGCCAACTTTAAATGAACACGCAGATCCAACTTCAGCTCTGTGATTTAGTCCCATGACAAGATGATGAATGGGAAAACCTTCAGAGCAGGCAAGGGCTGGATTACATTCAGTTTTATGGATATAAATCCTATATACTCTTAAAAAAAAAAAAAAGCCTCTTTCAGTTATTTTTTTAGGAGGGTTCAGTCTCCTCTTTAGCAGGTAAAAGGCATGCTCTATAGATTTGGAGATTGACTTAGCCAGTCTAAAACCTTCCACTTCTTGCCTCTGAACTCCTTTGTTGTTTTGGCAGTGTGTTTTGGGTCAATATCTTGCTCCATGATAAAGGATCTCCCAATAGGTTTGGTTGCATCTTTCTTTAAACTGGCAGACAAAATGTTTCTGTTGACTTCTAAGTTCATGTGTTATACCATCAATGAAGATTAATGACCACATCCCAGAAGAAGCCATGCAAGCCCAAGCCATGACATTACCTCAGCTGTGTTTCACAGAGGAGCTTTTATATTTGGGATCATGAGCAGATCCTTTTTTCTCCAAACGTTAGCCTTCCGTCGCTTTGGTAAACGTTAATCTTTCTCTCATCAGTCCATAAAACTTTTTGAGGCTCATCTCTGTACTTTTCGCAAATTCCAGCCTGGCCTCCCTATTCTTCTTGCTAATGAGTGGTTTGCATCTTCTGGTGTAGCCTCTGTACACAGTAGTCCACAGTAGATTGATACCTTCACTCCTCCCCTCTGGAGGGTGTTACTGATCTCACTTACAGTTGTTTCAAATGGTTGAAATGTGGCCGATGTGTGTGCTTCTCTTAGTTTCACAATTGCCTGTTTTCACCTATAGACAGCGCTCTGGTTTTCATGTCTCTTAACCATAAATGCAGTTTGAACATGTAAAACCCAAATCTGAAACTGAGCATAGACATTTAGTGCTAATTACTGTTTGAATAATCATTTTGATAGGACACACCTGGGCAACAAAATACACTTATCAGTCACATGTTCCCAAAAAACTTTATTTTGAATGCGATTAATCATATTCATTGTTTGATTGCACTAGTATATACAGTTGTGGTCAAAGGACAGACCTGCAAAATAAAACGTGTAAATAAATGTGTACAAATGAACACAAGCTGCATGTTAATCTGGGTCAAAATTTTTCCCCCCTTATTGATAGATCCAGATTTGGATGTTTGAGATGAACCGGACACACCCACACCTGGTGGATCTGTTTTCTATTGGACAGTCTTATGAAGGACGGCCCCTCTATGTGCTCCAGGTAAAGACTGATGGAAAAAATGGCTAAATTTACAAGCACTCTTAAAAAACACATAAATATGGACTTATCAGACAGTGTTCTCTGCCCCTCTCTTGTCAGTTAGGAAAGAGAACACGTTCCTTTAAGAAAGCAGTGTGGATAGACTGTGGAGTGCACGCAAGAGAATGGATTGGTCCAGCTTTCTGCCAATGGTTTGTGAAAGAGGTGGGTGCTGTGTTATTTGTTGCAGTGCTGATATTTAAATCACTGCAAAAACAACAAAATGGTTATGCAGCGTATGGAGCAATACGAAAGACTGAGACCACTACTTCGTCTCTTTCTCACTTCTGTCAGTACAACCAACGAGTGACGATATTACTGCGCCACGGTCAAAGTGCTGCTAAGTTATCATTATGTATTTATCCGCTTAAAAAATCGCCCCATTTTATTTTTGTTTCACCATACTTACTCTTTAAATAGTTAAACGTGGAAGTGTTTGGTGGCTTCTAAATTCATCCCTGTTTGGATCCTAAGGAATGAATGGAGACGGGAGAGATATGTATCAACTCATCGAGTTGAGGGAAGAACATATAGTGAAACATATATGGGGAAAAAAATTTTAAAGCACAAAAATAGCATGTGAAAATAAGTCCTTTTTTACCTGGGCAACATTGAAGATTTTTTAATGTTCTGTTTATTTGTGAGTGAGTTGGTTTATTTTGGGAGCGTTTCTCTAAATTCATCATTATAATACATCCGCTCATGAACTAATATCAAAGAGTGCCTTTAGTTAAGTAATGTCCTTTTATGCTGATCTGGCTGTGGTTTTCTACACAAATAAACTGCTCTCAGATCAGCAGCTAACACTGAGTGAGACAAATATAGAATGAGATGGAGATCAAAAGAGAGAGAGAGAACCAGGTCTGTTGCAACACCTTCAGTATACCACTATGAGGCAGACCTACAGTGTGACGCAGACCTAAGGAAGACTGACCCTGCCACGAACGCTACTACAGCTCTGTTGTTCCCCTAAGCCACCATCAAGAAAAATTTTCTTTCTCCTGTGCTCAATTACACATAGTAACACTGCATCTTTCGTATGCAATTTAAATGAAACCAATGCAATATTATTTATTTTTTACAAGACCAAAGGGAGCTTCTCATTATGCACTGAGTTATCAATTATGCAATGAGCGTCATTGTCAGTTTACCTACTTTCAAAGGCACAGCAAAATATCTTACTACTATTGCTGTGGCAGTGTGTGTGTATATATAATGTTTTTGTTTATATTATATATGTTTGTGTGTGTGTACACATGCAAACTCATGCATGTATAGATGTAAGAAAAATATGTTATATATGTATATTAAATATATTTATATACAAATATATATTATATAAACATACACATGTAAATATTATATTATAACAATATATATATATATATATATATATATATATATACACATATACATACAGGTCCTAAAAAATTAGCATATTGTGATAAAGTTCACTATTTTCTGTAATGTACTGATAAACATTAGACTTTCATATATTTTAGATACGTTACACACAACTGAAGTAGTTTCAAGCCTTTTATTGTTTTAATATTAATGATTTTGGCATACAGCTCATGAAAACCC
>JAUYWG010000064.1:9064340-9077227 GCA_034779775.1 Enteromius afrohamiltoni | reverse complement strand
TGTTTTTAATACAAAAAAAGTCAACCTTCAAATAATTATGTTCAGTTATGCACTCAATACTTGGTCGGGAATCCTTTGCAGAACTGACTGCTTCAATGCGGCGTGGCATGGAGGCAATCAGCCTGTGGCACTGCTGAGGTGTTATGGAGGCCCACTGTGATATTTTTGCAATTTTATGGGATGGGATTGACATCTCTTACCCTTATATATGTCTTAACTACCACCTTTGATCAATTTAATGCATCCTTATGAATAAATACTGAACTTAAATAAATACAAACTTAATTTTCAAAATATGAAGTAAACAACAGAGCAAACCTGACAGAATATTGTACTATTGATTAAGTCTATATCTATTTCATGGAAAATGGGCTATTTATTCCTTTTGATTAGAAGAACTGAACACACATTGCCGTGTCCTTGTAGAGAGAATATTGCGCTCCATTGAAGTTTATCTGTGGGGAAAACGAGAAACACATCTCTTGAAGCCTGTCACAGTTCTGTTCACTGTGAATGCAGGCGCTGAACTCCTATCAACACGACTCCAGCATGAGACGACTGATGAATCAGCTCAATTTCTACATTATGCCTGTCTTCAACGTGGACGGTTACCATTACAGCTGGGAGACGGTATCTTCTATCTGTTTGTCATAGATCTCGCTGAAATCAATTGTTTGCAGCTCTGCGCTGTTAAACATACAGTATGTCTTGCATTTCTGCATGGTGTAAGGCCGGCCGGCACAATGAAGGAAAATAACTGAGGTTTCTCTCTCCCTCTCTTTCTTAGGATCGCTTTTGGCGGAAAACTCGGTCAAAGATTCCAAAGTATCATTGTAGGGGAGTGGATGCCAACCGAAATTGGAAAGTCAAATGGTGCGGTAAGTTGTTATTCAGAGAAATCAAATAGCGCCTCTTTCAAACTGAAGAGCCCTGGTGTTCATATAGAAGATAAATAACCATTCCAGAGTATGTAGATGCAAAAAAGATGCAGCCAATAAAGATGCCTGATTAAAAATTTAGCGATGGAAATTAAATATTTATAAAGACAATCTTGTATTTGAATTTCCTTATGTTATACATAGGGAAATTAAGATGTTAGAATCCGTTTGCATGTGTTGCTACATTTTTAACGAAGGTCTTCTCGCATTACAGATACACTTGCTGTGGATCAATGGATTTATTAATATTATAGTACTAACAAAGAATCTATTGATGTGAGTTACTGGTTACTACCGTAGAACGTGTTGTGCTTTGGATGCTGTCCTCATAAGGCTTAACTATATCAACCAGTTAAACTTAAAGGATTTATTCACTTTTAAAATAAAAACCTATTTAAATAATTTACCTTTTCCCATATCATTCAGGGTGTACAGGTGTTCTTCTTCAGTCGAAAAGAAATGAATGTTTTTGACGAAAACGTTCCAGGATTTTTCCCCGTATTTGGTTGAGGGTCCAAATTGCAGTTTATGTGCAGCTTCAAAGGGTTCTGCACAAGATTGGTTAAAGATTTGGTTAAAAAGAATATACATGTTTTTTGGGGAAAATTATCGATAGTTTCACTTGATAAGATGCTTACTATTTGCCTGGGATTGTGTAGAACCCTTTGAAGCCTTTAGCCCGCTGGTTGCCATTGAAGTCCGCTACATGGAGAAAAATCCTGGAAAGTTTTCCTCAAAAACCTTCATTTCTTTTCAACTGAAGAATGAAAGACATAAACATCTTGGATGAGATGGGGGTGAGTTATCCTTTTTTTGATTATTCTGAAAGTCAAGTTAAGGCCTGCTTAAAATATGTTCAAAGGCACAATGCCACATAAAGCTACTTGTATCAAAGCACTATATACTGTAAAGGCGCATTGCTGTGTAAATGCCACTCTGTATAAATGGCATTCATGCCACTTCTGAGCAGCATTAAACCAGCTGTTAAATCTTAAACCTAAATGCACTTACGAAGCAATTCTGTGCCACATTTGAAGAATAAATATGGTATTATTTACATACCATATTCATATAGTAACTAACATGATTTATTTGTATTTTGTGTAGTTTTGTTAATAATTGTGTCTTTTGACAAAATATCCTTTAAAGGAACACTCCACTATTTTTGAAAATAGGCTCATTTTCCAACTCCCCAAGAGTTAAAGAGTTAAATTTGACCGTTTTTGAATCCATTCAGCCGATCTCTGGCTCTGGCGATAGAAACGAAAGGTTGTTATTTTCTAGGCCGATATGGTTAGGAACTATACTCATGCTGACATAATAATCAAGGAACTGAAAAAAAAAAGGAAACTAGAAACACGCACATTACAAACTAATTTCCCAGTTTTACAGTAGCCAATTAAGTTGAATGGAATAATAAGCTAAGCACAGGTTCTGAAAAAATACTGTATTGACATTTGTCTAAAGACGTGTACATCCCTTAAATAAAAGGACACATCTTGCCCTTTGAAGCCACGAACAAATCCAGCTGTGTTTCAACTCAGCATCCAGCGGTATAACCAGAGCTGCATCGTTCTGCCTTAACACACTAAAATATTGTTTGTATTAGCGTTAACGATGCTTTAGCATTAAATGTAACTTACTCTCTTAAGGGTACATCTAAAAACGAGTGAAAAACGCAAGGCACGTCACTTCTTCCGCCAATTTCAAAGCGCTTGGGCACTCGTGCTTCTGTAACGTCTGCTGTTACTAGGCAACCATGAAGGCACTGTCAGTTATAAAAGCATTTCTGCTTTGGATTTTAAACTGCGTGGCTCTGTTGAAAATTGGTGACACATAAACACCACAAAATTAAATTGGATCTCTCCCCGTCGTCTTCTACCGCAGGAAGAAACGTGAATGGCGCTCAGCCTTCACGATTTGAAATGGCTCAAATCCACTTTTTATCAAGTTTAATGAATGTTAATGGGCGCAGCAGGCACAATGACATTACGCAGCACCTAAAAATAGTCCCCAGCATTTTTAGGCAATGGAAAGGCCTAGAAGATTGTATACAAAAATAGTTGAGTGTTCCTTTTAAATTTAACCAGTATTTTGATGTAATATTGATAAGTTTTTGTCAGTTTCACTCTAATATGGCATCAACCTTCATCTAATAGCAATGAGAAACCAAATAGTACACCAAATATTCAAACATTTGCTGTAAAACAGCATATCTTTGCTGGTCTTTTAGTTATATCAGTACTAAACAAGAACTTATCAGCTTCTAAAGTTATATAAGCTTAGCTTATAGTTGAGTTTTCTTATTAAAAAAATGCATAGAGATTCCACAAATACATTTTTCTCAAACTCCAAGAACCTACAGTCTAATTCGTATACGCTTTTGAAGGACACGGGAATAATGGCTGTCTAAAAATGTTCATGCTCTAGTACATAATACCTGACGACGAGATAGAAAATACATAATGACCATGAGTCAGCAAAATGCCATTGGAGTCTTTGACCACAATCGCACTGCAGAAAAGAAATGATTACAAAGAAAGCTATATTTATTTTATTTTTTTACACATGCTATCTTTGCTGTCCCTGATAGAGGAGGGTGCGTCCCTGCACCCCTGTGATGACACCTACTGCGGTCCCTTCCCTGAGTCAGAGCCTGAGGTCAAAGCTGTTGCCAAGTTTCTACGCAAACACAGAAAACGTGTCAAAGCCTACATCTCTATTCATGCCTATGCTCAGATGATCCTCTATCCTTACTCATACAA
This sequence comes from Enteromius afrohamiltoni, assembly GCA_034779775.1. NCBI lineage: Eukaryota > Metazoa > Chordata > Actinopteri > Cypriniformes > Cyprinidae > Enteromius > Enteromius afrohamiltoni. The sequence goes on along the minus strand of JAUYWG010000064.1, from coordinate 9,073,524 downwards.
ATACGCAACTATACCAAATTTCAACTGTGTGGTGAGTGATTTAAGCCTTCAGACAGTTCATCTCGAATTTGTCCATTCAGATGGGGATTATTATTCAATGCCTAAAGAATATATATAATTGCTTTTATTAATTATTTGAGAGCAGATGAAAAACATTAATTTTATAAATCATATTTTGTGTACGCAGCGGTCGAAACACACTGAAGGCGTTGTGAAAATAATGTACTATACTTTGTTTCCATAATGTTCATTTAGTACTACACAATATTCACCTATAAAAAAAAAAAGATTTTTAATTGATATTGATGTTTAAGCTTAAAGTATAGCAATAGCAGTTACAATCCAATCCGTGTAAAGCAGATTGGAGGGGAAAATAAAAAAAATCAGATTTAATACTATGGTGCAGCCATATGTATGTAAATATATCATATTGGATATGTACAGGTGTTATAGATATTATGAAAAACAATTTCATAGCTGATTTGTAAAATGTTTCAAATAATGGAAGACCAAATAAAATACTATATTTAATTCAGTATAATATATTCACACTATATAGGATTCTGTAGTAAACACCGTAAAAACATAATTTGCACCCTGGAGTTCCTAAAGTGATCCAGTCTTTGAAAAGATGGAAATCAATATCTTTTACCAGAGGGTAAAACATTAAACTCCTCATTAAGAATATGCAACAGCTGAGATATTATTTTTGGGGCTTGCCTCAGTGCAGTTTGCTCATATATTGACTGAATGGCTATTAGCCCACGCAATCTTTTGACTACACTTATCTCCAAGCGTCTTTAATGATCGACTGGACCAGTACTTGAAGCACATTTGACCCTCTGCTCTCCCCCCTCAGGAGTCAGCAGCCCAGAATGCTGTGAGCGCTTTATACTCCGCTTATGGAGTGAGATACAGATACGGCCCTGCCTCCACCACGCTTTGTAAGTCAGGCGTTCTGCCTTTTCTTCAGTCAATGACATATAGCTACTGCATGTATGAGTCATCATAGCTGTCTGTATGCCCTGTCAGATAGATGCCAGTCTGTTTTCTGACTCAAATCAACAGTTAGATGTCCATTGTGTTTCTTTTAAAATGGCAGATGTGAGTTCTGGTAGCTCAATAGACTGGGCCTATAAAAACGGGATACCATACACCTTTGCCTTCGAGCTACGCGATACGGGCTACTTCGGCTTTCTATTGCCCGAAGCCCTGATTAACCCAACTTGCACAGAGACCATGAGAGCAGTAAAGACCATCGCATCAGGCCTGCTGAAGAAATGCACCAAATGAAACCTTCGTTTTTGTCTTGTCTTGACACCCATAAGCCACAGCAATGTCTTAAAGCTATGTACAAATGTGCCCGTGTTTAATTTTTTAAGATGTATTTATTTTATAAACTACTTTCAAGAAGCCATACGTTAAACATAAATGGTATAAATGTAAACGGTGAAGAAATGCAAGCACTTGAATTGCGAACTAAAGCTTTCTCAAAAGTGAATTTTACCTATGGGGCGAATGAGCACTTGCAGCATAAGCTTCAAAAGAACAGTAATGCACAGAGGATGTAAATAATGCATACTGTTAGCTTCAAATGGGTTTGTATTAGAGTAGATGCTGCGTTGAGTTGTGTATCGCTGCAGCCAAAATACAGCTTTGATTTTCTTTTGAAATGAAACCGAAATGGTCGTCTAGGAAAACTCCAAGCCAAGAAAAGAATGCCTAAAATTGCTGTTTCGCTTTGCTTTGCAGAAAACGTATCCAAGTAGCTTTACCTTGTATAATTAATTGTAATTGCAAGGGCAATGTTTACATTTGTACTATTAAATTGTAATAAGACAGTATTTATTTCAATAAAGATTAAAATACTTGTTTTATATTTGTTACAAATAAAGCGTCTTGCAAGTTGGCATTAAAAATTGTGTTTATCATTGTACTTTTGTATCTTACTGCTTATTTTACCAACCGGTAGTTGTTTTATCATAACGTATCATTCTTGCTCAATATAACACAATCGCCAACGGGCTGCATTCATCATGGATTCCATTATTTGTTGTAAATGCAATAACGAAAAAGTACTTAACAAATATGAAAAATAAAGATGCAAATATAAGAATAAGCAGACAAAATAGACTTGCACTTACAGGTACGTTGGTCACTGTAGGCCTCTGGGAGAAATAAGCCATCCTCGAGCTGCATACATGGGCTGCATTAATTGACTCGTCATCGTAATTGGGAGTGTGCTACTGATTTTATAAACAATTATTAACAAATACTGAGCAGATGAACAGAGATTTTGGTGTATTCACTCGACAGTAAATGAACCCACTCCAGGTTTGTCACTTGTAAGAGAAACCCTTGTGAATGCGTGAGAGTAAACAGGCGAGAAATCGCTCATGTTAATAATATTCTGCCAATCAGATTTGAACACTGACTGTATAAAGTATGAATGTTTATTTTCACGTATATGCAAATTTACATTCAAATTAGGAAAACTGTGTGCCATATCTGTGCCAACTACGTTTGTATCATATGCACGTGAAAACTATACGCCATACACACCAAAATCCAAGTTTTTATTTCGTTTTTAATGAGTGTAGTATTTATACACATCATGCGACTGGGCTCATTAATCATTGATATTAATGAATAACAGAAGAATTTACTTTTTATGGCTTTATACTCTAAATACGTGGTTGAGTATATTTATCAATTGTAACCTATGATCTGAATTTTGATATTCAATTGTAGGGAACAGACAGATTAAAATCCACATTTGATGTTAGCCTCTTTCTTTGTGTTTAGTGCAATGGAATTTCAAGCATCTTGTGAATACAACCTGAGAATTACTCATCCTGGAGTGGCAAAAACAAACTGTGGCTTCGCTTGATGAAGAGCATGTTTATCATTACAGAGAGGGTTGACTCATTAATCTCCCATAAAACATACAACCAAAGTACAAAAGAAAATCACAAATAATAAAACATTTTAAGAGATAAAGTGTTTTTTATTCAAATGGATTAAAAAAACAACAACTAACTTGTCACATGTGCATGTAAATATTTAAGATTTGTTTTTTAAATATATATTTATTTATAATATAAATTAAATGAATATAAATAAATACATGTAAATATTTTCAAAATATATACTGTATGTGTGTGTCTTTATATATGCATAATAAATATACAGGCCTACACAGTACATGCACATATATAAACAAAAACTTTATATACACATATATACACAAAACGTTTTGTTGATATAATATGTGCACTGTGTATATTTATAATGTACAGTGAGTACGGAAAGTATTCGGACCCCCTTAAATTTTTCACTCTTTGTTAAATTGCAGCTATTTTCTAAAATCATTAAAGTTATTTTTTTCCTCATTACTGTACACACAGCACCCCATATTGACAGAAAAACACCGAATTGTTGACATTTTTGCAGATTTATTAAAAAAGAAAAACTGAAATATCACATGGTCCTAAGTATTCATACCCTTTGCTCAGTATTTAGTGGAAGCACCCTTCTGATCTAATACAGCCATGAGTCTTTTAGGGAAAGATGCAAGTTTTTCACACCTAGGTTTGGGGATCCTCTGCCATTCCTCCTTGCAGATCCTCTCAAGTTCTGTCAGGTTGGATGGTAAACGTTGGTGGACAGCCATTTTTAGGTCTCTCCAGAGATGCTCAATTGAAGTCAAATGAAGGTGTAGAACCAACTCAAGAATGATCAGAAGAAATGAACAGCACCTGAGTGAAATCAATGAGTGCCACAGCATACTGAATACTTAGGTCCATGTGATATTTAAGTTTTTAAATAAATCTTCAAAAATGGCAACAATTCTGTGTTTTTCTGTCAATATGGGATGCTGTGTCTACATTAATGAGGGAAAATGATTTTAGCAAATGGCTGCAATATAACAAAGAGTGAAACATTTAAGGGGGTCTGAATGTATATATAAGGACTTACAGTAGGCCTATATATTTTGAAAATATTTACATGTATATATTTATATTCATTCGTATTATAAATATATTTAATATATAAACAACATATTTAAATATGTACACACACGTGTATTTATTCACATAATACACATACAAAGTGCACACACATAGGCCTATTATGTACAAAAAAAATCATTTTGGATACAATCAACCATTTGATTATATATATATATATATATATATATATATATATATGATAAGTTTATTTGTTTATTTTTTTATTTTCAAAAATCATGTTTTTTTTATTATGTTAGCTTTTTCAATTGAGATTATTGGAATATTTGGAATGCGCAATGAAAAAAGAATATGATTTTTTGTTACTGATACAGATACTCCATAGAAACAGCAATGAAGTATTAACAGTAAAACATGGAAAACAGTCAATTAAATTGTATTAAAACATGCAAAAACTGTTTTCAGCTGAAAATTCCTTTTAGTTTTAATTTTAGAGTAGTATTTAATAAATCCAAATTATATTTAGGCTTTTTATATTATTATGCTTAACAATGGCTTTCTAATAGATTAATTATGGCTGCAACAAACTCATGAAATGACAAAATAGCATCCAAATTAATAAAACAGTCAATCAATCTTAAAACAGCTTAAAATAATTATTAGATTCCCTCAAAATATCCTACCTCTTATACAGTTGTTTAATTAGGAGTAAATGTGGTTACATAGGCTTAAGTTTTTTTTTTTTCTTTCCAAAACATAACTTTAAAACACTATAAAACTTATGGACGACATAACCACAGGTATATATGACTCTATCTATAACCACAACTACCACAAGGAAGTGAGTTTACTTTGATATATCTGACAACCGCGCTTCTTTATTCACATTTCTCTCTCTCTCTTTATGTATTTATTAATTTATTATTATTTAAATGTTAATCTGTTATGTATAACTTATTTCTATTGATTAGTTTTTAAGTTATTAATTAAAAAAATAAACCCTCTCTCACTTCTCACTCTCCCTCACTGCGGCCGTTTTTACGTGCGTGACGTCATTTCCTTCCAACATGGCGCAGGCAGCAGGTCGCTGATGGAAAACTGAGGGATTTACCCCACCTTCTGGCTTTATTTATGTTTCTCTATTGAGGGCACCATCCGCCGGAGAAAAACTCAATCATACGGGAATATCTAAAAATCACGGATCCAGCCTCCATTGGGACAGGTTCTCCTCGCCCCGTCGCAGCGCGTCATGTATGAAGGCAAAAAGACGAAAAACATGTTTTTAACCAGAGCTTTGGAAAAGATCTTGGCCGACAAGGAGGTGAAAAAGGCTCATCACTCGCAGCTGCGCAAAGCCTGTGAAGTGGCACTAGGTCAGTATGATCTCGATGCGTTGATCGCGGTGTTTCAGATGTTTAAGATCTGCATGTGTGGCTTTAATCCTGCCGGTAATCAAACGGAGCAGCTTCAGATAGATCAGCTGCGTGAATCCAGCAGCATTGCGGAAGTTATTCTCAATCTACCTGAAAAAACGCCTCGATCTAAACTTGTAACGTTACCTGCTTCTTAAGCATGAAATTGTAATGTCGCTCGTTGTGCTCTCTTGGCTTGGATAAATCATGTTTATTGCTCGTGCGAATGAGGAAACAGGTAAAGGAAAGCAGGAACTGACAGGGCGAGTTTGTCCTCTTTGACAGGAGCTTGAAAAAGCCTCTTCATCATACGGGCTGTGCGCAGAATCAACTATTCATGTCAAAATACAGAATCATTTTATAAGCTTTCGACTTAATTTGAGCGCCACTGACCATGTTTTTCGATCGTTACGTGTAAAGACCCCACCTGTCATAGTACAATAACAATGACGTTTTAGTTTTGCCTACAGGCTAAGCTTCTTGTACGGCGCTACAGCGTGCAAACCAAGCTGTCATATCGTTTCAATTCGCGGAAATGTTTTTTGTGCTATCCACAATTACCCCCAATAACAACAATGACTGGGCAAGATCGATAGAAACGCAGACGGGGATGCTTGTTTGCGTTCGTCTCGTCGCAGCATTAACTAATTATCTTTAAATGAGACGAGTATATATGCTGACGGAGCTTAAACTTTATAAAAATGTGTAGTAACGATGCGCAATTATTGTGCCTTGCAGTCACAGGCTCCGCCGAGTTGTTCATTCAAAACGGGTCTTTTGAATGATTCATTTGAGCCGATTAGAAAGCGTTTGGATCACTCCGCTGTGAGCTGAAACATTTGAAATGTGCAAACTTCACATTTTAATCGATACTTAATTAACAAACTACTGCGTTTCGTGACTAATTGTGCTTTTCGCTATACAAAAAGAGAGGGTAATTTGCGCGAAGTTGCACTTTTCAGCGATGACTCAAAGGAGTTGGTGAATCGGTTTGTTTGAACGAACTGTCCAAAAGAACCGATTCTCTTACATGAATCAGAGTAGTTTGCGATGGGCGTAACGGAAGTGTTGTTTGCAGGATAGGGGTTGTGCTAGTCTATAAGGGCTTGTTTGGGATAAGGTGAATGTCTCTACCTCTGTCATGCATTTCTCATTATGAGTGGTCAATAATGCATGCACGGTGGAAGTTGAATTACAGTGCATTATTAAAGGGGGAAGAAAGCAGTGGCTTCCAGGCTTTCGGCTGGAATAACACGCACCGTGTGCTGTGCATGCAGAGTTGTTGGTTTAGCTTGCTTTACTGCATTGCAAACTGTCAATTGTTTACAGTTAGTCTGGGCACGGTGATGTCACTTTGATCTTTTTGAAACGTAAAGGAAGCATCTTGCATGTTCAGAGAAGCCGTGATTCAGTTCACGTACAAAAAGATATGAAGATGTAAAGGACAGCCACAGTCAAATGGAGCGGTAGAAAGTTTAATCTATTTCATGCCGCTTGGCAAACACAGGGAGAGCTGTCAACCCTTTCTCTCTGTGCTGGTTAGTGAATAATTTAGATCTCATCTAGTGAGCTGTGTTTTTACACCACTAAGACAAAGTTCCCAGCGCAGGCCTTATCCTTGCAAATCTGGTCGCTGGCTACTTAAAAGATGAGACGGGCTTACTCTGATTACAAAGGACCGATGCATACAGCAACGTTTAGCAAAATTGTGAAATTGACATATAGTTAATGGTAAAATAATTGAATTAGCTACCAACTCATTCATTTATTTATTTTTAATATCCCTTATTAAAAAGCATGCGTGGTAGACAAATATATCGCCTTTCTGCTGAGCAGCACAGGATTTATAGTCCGTTTTTTTGCATATGTAGGATTGCATTTGGCGTTTCGCTTTGATGTCCGAGTTATGACATCATCTGTCAGTGAACTTTAGAGAAATCCTATCGTAATTGTCGGGCCACAGTTCATTTGTCACACTGGAGGGGGGCGCATGCCTCACTTGAATCTGTGAACTGTATATTCACGTATATTAATGTATATTGAGAAACGAAGTTTTTATATCTTGGAAAACGATTGATATTTCTTTAATAGAAGTCTAGCGATAAGTGACGACTCGGAAAATAAGTGTCAATAAAAGGCCGTGAGTGTAAGGTGTTTGAAATACTGTTCTTTGCAGAGACAGCAAGCATACTGTTCTCGTGTGGAGCTTTTGAAGCGTTTAATAGTCTACTGTTTGACTTTTCTTTTAAATTATATGTATGGTTTGGGAAAATAAGCCTTTAAAGAGAAATTTAATGGCTTAAAGGGATAGTTCACCAATAAAATGAAAATTCTCTCATGTTGTTCCTAACCTTTGCCTTTTTTTCTTCTGTGGAAACACAAAAGAAGATATTTTGACTTGACAGAGTATTTTTAATAATATCTTCTTAAAACATGCACTCAAAAAATGTTAATAAAATTGACACACATTTCCATTCATTTGAGCTTAAAGTAAACTAACTGTACCGATGAGTAAACTTCATGCTAATTTAATGAGATCAAACCAATTTCATTTGACATGTTCTGTCAATGTTGCCTGAATATAATTCACTCAGTCTGTACAGACTGGCTTGTTTTTGTTTTGTTTTTATCTAATGGGAATGTAACAGACATCACGATACTTGATCGCATGCTAAACATATTCTGTACATCTGCGACACACACACAGTGATCAAGTAAAAGTGGCCTCATCATTGGCCCTATCACACAGCTCATGTCGCCATAACTTATCAACAAGGTCTACACTTCACCATAACGGTAACCTCAAAAATCTACATGAACATATAAACTCTTTGAAATGTCAAATATAACCGAACAACAAACTTTTTAAGGTTTTTGTCCTTTACTAAAAACACATGAAACCGCATTTAATTTCAACATTTCTTCTCCTAATCGATCCATATGCAAAGCATGCTGGGAAGTAGAAATCCACAGTAAATAATTTGTGCAGGCCCAACACAAATGGTTTAAGTTAACTTCATATTTTACAAATGTGATTTCATTTAGCATAATAAGATTGAGTGCAAATGACAACTGAGTAAAAAAAAAACTAAAGATTTGTGTTGTCTTAGCTTATTTTATTTAAGTAAACTGAGCAAACGACTAAAATGATTTAGAGTGTGGATAAGTAAATGATTTTCATGTTTGGTTGAACTATCCTTTTAAATATCTCCTTTCGATTCCAATGAAGTCATGAAATACGGAAGTCAGTGTTGATATTTTCTGAAAGTGAAGATGGATTTCTTAATGACAGCCTAGATATAGAGTTTCTTGTCCCTTAAGCACAATAAACACTTACAGAGCAGGTAGAACAAGCTCATCGTTTTCTTCTTCAGCAAGGACTTCCTCAGTTCAGACTGAATAGACAGGACCCTGCGGCTGAGTCTGATCTTTTTTTTTCACCGCACACATATCGACCTTAACCAAACTCTGATGAGAATTCAGGGGACCTCTGGAAAATGCTCTAGTTTGTTGTGTAGATTCAGGTCTTGAATATTTTGAATGGGCTCAGTGTGAGCTCTCTTCACTAACAAAATATTGTTGATGGGATTTTTTATTTGCATTTTATTAAAGTGTAGTAGAGATGGCACCTAAGCTCTGTAGCCAATGACAAAGTCCAATGTTCTTTAGCAGGAACGCTGTGTTATTTGATTTAAATTGCAATGTGTGATCTTCCATGTTTTTCTAGATCAGGATTATAATAATTAACTAAAATTGAAACTGTACACACACACATTATATATATATAATGTGTGTGTGTGT
>JAUYWG010000064.1:9052709-9064240 GCA_034779775.1 Enteromius afrohamiltoni | reverse complement strand
TGTGTAATATATATGTATGTATATGTGTATATATGCATGTACGTGTGTGTGTATATATATATATATATATATATATGTGTGTATGCATGTATTTTTTTATTTTTTTTTACTGGTTACCAAGAAAACATTTAGCCTATAATGTTTCTCTGTTTACCTTGGTATATTAAAATCAAAACAATGCAGACTTATTAAAAGAAAAAAAAAATATTTCACTAAAATTAAAATAAATGTGGAAGATAAAGTCAGAATAATAGCAGTGTAAGTGAATATAAGTGAATGTTTATTCACCCTTTATGTCATTCAAAATTCGTGGGACTTGCTTTCTTCTGTGGAATGTAAAAGTAGATATTTTGAAAAATGTTGGTCTTATTGATTTCAAAGCATAGCATAGGTTAAGTAAATAATGCTAGAATTTTTACTTTTGAAAGTGAGTTACCAAAGGTTAGTGAAGTGTTTATAGAGACTTTTACATTTGGTTTCTTTAATATTAATTTTAAACAAAACCTCTCAAGGATCCCAGTCACTGCTTCAGAGAGACTGTATGATGTTGCGTGTTTCCCAGTTCACCTGCCACTGACAGGTTTTTAAAACCTTCCTTCCTTTTGGGTCCTGGCCCCTTGGGCAGCCAGCAGTGCCTGTTGTGTCTTTGCAAAATATCCCATATCTCACAGAAACACAAGTTTAAAGCCTGTACTATATTAAAAAGACTAATTGTGATTCATTGCACTATTTAATATTAATGTACTCTCATTGTTTTCAAGACACCTGCGCAGAAATCAGAATCAGAATTACTTTATTGATCCCCAAGGGGAAATTCTCTTTCATTACAGAACAAACTCCTGATGAAAATAAAGATTTAAGATTTAAGAAGACATGTAAGATGGTAGAGAAGATTTAAATAAAAATGAAACGATAAGTAATTAGAATATGCAGTTTTACAAAACACAAAAAAGCAAACACGAATTAACAGAATAATAAAAAGAAGAAATAAAGATAAGAAATAGAGGAAAATAGTATAAGAAGTTCAGGAGCGTTTGTAATAGGCAGCACACGACTTCGCACAGAAACTGAGAGTAACCAGTAAGATCAGGTGTCCGCATTTATTATTTAGCTTTCAGACTGATCGTATATTACTCACTCCTCCTAACACTTCAGGCGGTTTCGAGTCCTGTTTGCAGCTGTACTATTCATCATAAAAACTTTCTTAATGACCCAAAACAAGGAAGAAGTTTAAGATTCTAGTTCAGATCCTAACTAACAAATATCATAGCTTTCTGAGTTGCATGTTGAGGCATAATGTTAAGTTTTGTTTTATGTTCTTGTCTGTTTCTCGTCACTATAAATGTCCTCCATAGATGGAAAATGGTTTTCTCTAATCATTTTTGAACTTTTAAGTGCTTTTTAGAACACATGATTGCATGTGTGCATGCGTTCCCTTAATAAAGACAGTGGAATTAAATGCGTGTGCCGTCTGGCTTATCCTGGCTCTCCTGGTGAGGATTTTTGCTTTGCTGAACACGTAGTGAACGAGGTGAATATATTTCATTTTGTGGCCCTGGGTCTAATGTTAGGATGGTTGGTGCATATTTGTACAGGTGTCTGGAAAGTTTCAAAAGATGGAGGATTTCTTTTATTAAGATGCAATCTCACAGACTGAACACCTCTGCATGGCTACACCATTCTTTTCATTCCCCAAAACCCAATTACCACAAAAGCCGTGCACTCTATGAAAGGCCTGTAAAAATATGGCACATTGTACTTTTAATATGAAGTTATTGTGTGTTTTGAGGTGTTTTACTCGTATTTTAAATCACGCTTTGGTTGCTGATCTGGTACCTTTTAGTATCTTAACTCTGTTTTGTTCTTACAGTGTGCCTGTGCAGTGCATTAAAACAAAATTGGCCATTTAATATAAAAGATCAGTTTTTTGGATAAAAGTCCAGCGTCGCTTAGATCTCTTACCAGACACTTACTGGCCTTTGTAAATAATGCATCATCTTTCAGTAGCAGTGATCATTCTGTCTCTGACAGGTGCTAAATTAATCATAATTCTGCCTCAAGTTAATGAGAGATAATGCCATTTGACCCCTTATTTCTGCCTAGAGTTCTTTTATTGTGTTTATAAGATCATAGAGTTAGGGATGCTAGAGGAGTAGGTAGTTATGGGCATTTTAGGTTGATACTAGACTTGCTATATAGAGTAAAAATGTGCATTTTGGTCATTTTGGAGTTTTTAATGTTGTTGACTTATATGACTGAGTATATGAAAGATATACTCAGACTTGGATATTTGAATTGCAAGGTACCAATTAAAATACTGTTTTTATCATCAATGCTCTATCTAATCAATGCTCTATTTTGGCATGTTTATATTTGTTTGAGTATAGTTGCTATTGGACTTTGATCTGTGTGGATCATTTAGGTCAACACATCATTAGTATTGTGTTTATTTTTAACCAGAATGCAGAAACTAAAATTAAGGTTTTCACGAGGCTGACAACTGAAGCTGAAAATAAAGTTTGGGTAAATACATTTGGGTGTTTTAACTTTAGTTAACTTTAGTGCATCCACACCGCTGACATGATATGTGCCTGAAATCAGAAAAGTACGAATAATACACCAATGGTTTTGGCTTTCTAAAATAGGGATGTGTGATGGTGAGGAAATTGTCACACCGGTATATAAACTTGTGACAAAACCGGTATTACAAACAATACCGGCTATATGGATACTTTCACTTTTGAATATGCGATTTTTGGTGTCACATTTTACAAGAAAATAAGTGTCTGTTGGACTTCGCCTTTATATATTTAGCTTTCTAAGACTAAAACAAATGAAAGATGGATTCATTATATTCTTAACCGTATGTAAGAAATGTATTGTAATAATCATAAAATGTCTCTGTTATGTTCAACAGGCATTAAGGAAACATGTTAATTTCGAGTACTCATATCGCTGACAGAAGTACAGATATTCTCGTTTAAAAAGCGCAGATGTAGCCCTCAACTGTACTTTACTGTTACAGTTCGCCTGGAAACCAAATCCTCCGTCCATCGTTCTACTTGCTATTCGCGCCATTTTTACGGAGTTTTTTTTATTTGGGAGAATAATTTTGGTTGCTGAATTGCCAGTGCATCACTGGTGTTAATGATTTTCACTTTTTGGGCAATAACCAAAAATAATTTTTGCAATCCCCATCTTAAAATACTCCAATAGGTTCCATTATAGTGTGTCCTACCAGGGTCTGGAACTAGTTTCACTGATTTTTGAGGCAGAAACCATGTTCGCAGTGTTCGATTTGTTTCAGAAACCATTGCTTGTTAATTAGTGGAGTAAACCCATGCGGTTACACACGCGTGCAGTATTGGTGTGACTAGTTGGCAGGGCTACACCAGGGCCACCCGCTCACACCCCTCATGTTGCGTTGTCCAGACAACCTCCCTCAGCATTTCCTTTTCAGGGCCTAAATTTAATTACAACTAGGTATTTCTCTTTCTCCTGCACAATGCGGCTGTCAATGGTCCAATGGTCCCTTCTCAAGCGCAGAGGACCTGAGCCGGGTGTTTATCTCTGCGGGTGAAAAGAGCTCACTGCCTTCCCCTTCCACTGGGGCTCTGCTTTTTGGAACCATTTGTGTTTGTGTATGAGAAATGGTTTGTGTCTGTTTGGTGGGCGGATGCTTGATACTTCAACTGTGGGCTAAATAGATACATTATGCAAATTAGTCTCTGATGTTGTTTACCTTCCATAGACGGAATGCGGTCATGACAGTATCATCAAGGAACCAAGTGCAAAATGAAACAGAGCAAGGTCTCGAAACAGCTACCTAGAGAAGGATGAAGGTGTGGAGTCTAATGTTTTGGATTGGCTACAATGTTCTACTCGTATATGCAGAAATAAATGGCAATACTTTGTTATATGTATATTCTATATACAACTATTTCTCATGTATTCCAGCCAGCTTCTGTATAGCACCTTTTATGGTTAACACTTACACCTTTGGTGACAGGTGGAGCCCAGGTGAGAATATTTCAGGGTTGTAACCAGGCCCGATTTAGATTCAGATCATGTTTTCAGGGGCAAAAAACAAGTTTGTCAACATGGTTGCATTTACTTAAAGCCTTATCTAAAAACTGGATTATACATTGAACGATAGCAAAGGTTTGTCGTAGGTAAGATTTACAATACAGTAAAACAAATATGTATATTACAATTTAGCCTGCATGTTTTATCCTTTTTATGCAATTTAAAATGTCATTTATTCCTGTGATGGCAAAGCTGAATGTTCAGCTGCCAATCATATCCTTCAGAAACCAATCCTTTTTTCCCTAAATGACAGGTTTAATATCCAAATTATACTGGCTCAGTTGCTTCTCGTCATAAAAACAAAAAATCCTTATGATTTTTACATCCAGGTGTTATGAACGGAAACCCACCCATAAGAACTAGAGCCTTCAGATTCTTAAACTTGTCCGCCAGATTTATTCATCCTCGAAAATACTAGGTTTGTAAGGCAAGAGGAGTTCATTTAAATAGTTTCTCTGGTTGTCGAGTGTGCCGGCGCGGTGTGAATGTGAGTGCTTTGAAATGGTAATGCATCTGTAAGAGTGAAGAAAAAAAACGCACCACTGCTCTCAGGTAACACTAGTCACCGTTGAGAATGGGATTGGGACTGGTTGGGAAGCTCTAATGGTTTTGGTAAATGTCACCTCTTTTAAGCAGGTTTACGACCGGCAGTTTGTGTTCCAATCACAACGTGGGTTCTTTTGATCAAGTAAGGATCAGACCTCTGTCTGTCAGTCCTGGTTCTGGGAACTTGTGATTCCACCCTATCCTTTGACTGGAGGAGATCAAGTGGGCAGCAGTTCAGGATTTCCCAAGGGCCGGAGAGACTTGGATGTAGACGTTTCGTGAAAGAAGCTTTTCTTGGATGCTTGGCTTGAGAGTTGCAGAGTGATACCACACAAGAAAGAATGAAGGAGGATGCAAAGAACGCCCTAATAAGACACCACCTTACACCGTCTGCTTGGCCTCCATTCGCATACCCTCTGGTTATGCAAACGGCTTCGGTCTTGCAGTCTGCAATCATTGCATTAGTGTGCGCGTGTTGCCTTGGTGTTGATCACATGGTGCACCGTACAACTCCCAAAGGACCCCACTGTTTATCTTTCCCAGCGTCGGAGCTGCAGCATGTGTGAACTGCAAAACATGCCACCATCCGCTTTTTGCTTAATTGATGGAACAAACCGGCAACTGGAGACTGAATTAGCTTTGAGTTGTTTGCCTTGGTGAAGGTGTTTCAGAGCAGTCGTCTCGATCCCACCATAATGTTGTCTAAAACACCTATTCGAAATACATATTTGACTTTTGCAATCCTGATCAAGAGCGAAATGGCAATATGCAATTACAGAGCTCCACTGCAATTATTGCCAGTATGTAGGAGAGAGACTGTCAACAGTCAGAGTTTTTTGCTGTCCTGCCGAGTGAAGCTCCCCATGGTGTTGCTGTACCAAGTGACATGTCACGGCATGCTCTCGGCCCACCGTATCCACCGTGAGTGAAAGTAAAGCTATTTCTGCTTCATTACAGTTGCGACTGACACCTCCAGAGCTGATATATTCTCAGGTGGAGCATGGACACCTTTGATGACAATGTGTTTGGCATTTATAATGTCCCACGCAGGCCCAACATTCCTGACCCAGTAGTCCATTTCTGTTTAAGCAAAGAGCGGTGGACAAACAAGTCCCCACAAGTTTAGACTTTATGCACAAATTGGCAATGAGGGTTTAATTCAAGATGTTTTATAGGGGTTTTTTTGGATCTATTAAAAGTGAATGGGAAGAAATTTGGTAGTATAAATAGCTTTCTGTAATTGAAAAAAAAAAGTTAAAATGAAAAAAAAAAAGTGAACAAACTTATTCCTGTTAATTAATTGCCAAGGCAACATTTTTAGTGTATAATTTGACAGTGTATAACTTAAACCTTCGAAAATATGTATTGAAATAAAGCTAAGATAAATTATAAACATTGGATAAAGTTACATTTTACATTTAAATAAAAGCTATATATATAACCGCTTTAAAAACATAAAAATGACTGAAATGTGTTCAATTATTAACATTTAAATATAAATTAAATATATAAATATATATTATTCTGAAATAATAATCAGTCCTATAATCGTACAAAAAGAATGCTAAAATTACACTGACTTACACTGCCATATCAGCTTTTAATCTGCATATATTTATCTCCATTACGTGGATATTTAATTGTTCATGGTTATTTTTCTGTATAGACTTATCTTTAACATCCTCTAATGTTCTCTTAAATTTCATCTGTAAAAAAAAAAAAATATTAATTTGATAACGCTGATAAATCATCAATTTTAAAAACGAATGTTAATTGTTATACTCTGCAGCTTTATAATGTTGCGCTGACTAAATCCGCTTTTATTTACAGTTTTAGTGTTGCGTTTAGCATTTATTTTGACAAAATGCTTGTCATTGCTAATGTTTTTTTTGTTATTGTTGTTTTTTTTCCTCCCCTGGAGATTTTAGTCATACCATCAGTTACGCAATCGCTTGGTAAGATCACCCAGAGAGCAAATGAACACGGTCATCCTAGAGCCCGACTGCATCAATTATTGGGTTGCGGGTTTGGTTTCCATTAATTGCGCTGGTGTCATTGCTCTGATTGGAGTGAATCACGGCTCTGTGTGTTTTAGATGATAGTGGCATCATACTTTGACAATTGTACATTATTTCATCTCGCTGAACTGTCTGCGCTTTTCCTTGGAGCACAATTATCTCCGAGCCGCCATCAGCATCGCAACTCATCCAGAGCTAATACATAATTCATGCTGGTTATGAGTGTTTATTTTATCCTAAAGCGAAGCAGCTTCTGTAACATTCTCTCACAGATGTTTTAATGTATGGCCATGCAAACAAGCTTGTTCCTGTGATTTGGTAACTGTTTTCCTCTTCCCTTTTAGAATATCTAGTAAAACTGTATTGCCTCTTTCGTATTATCTCTTTCCCTGGCAGCTGAATACAGTGGACCTGCTTGAGTCTATTTATTTTCCCATGGCTATGTGGAATGCCGGGAGTCCCAGACTAGATTCTAGACTAGAAGGCCTGGAGGCCCTGCTAAAATCATGAGGGGACACACGGAAGCGCCTCCTAATGTGGGTCAGTGCGAATTCAGAGAAGACCGCCAGCTCTGTGCCCCTCGTTTACAACACACTCATACATTATGTAGATCATTTCAATGGAAACTAGCCTAGCTATCCCGTATGAAGGATTTTTAGACAGTAATTGAGATGTTCAAGCCTCACGCAGTGGAAATGTATGCATGAAGGTTTATTTATCTGTCACGCTTTGTGTTGGAGATTGTGAGTGTTGTGTGGCACAGTCAGATTTCATATCAGTCCTTTGAATCTGATGGTAACTGAAAGAAACTTATTTATGCGGTGTCATAATGTGTTGTCCCAACTGTCGGCTCAGAAATTGTGGGTTCTGGCAATGTTTCAGAATTAGAATGGTGCCAACTGTTGGAGTGCACCAGTATGGGTAAGACTGTGATTTGTGCTACTCATCAGATTTTTAAGATCTGTGTAGCTCATTAAAAAAGCAGGCATGGTAGCAAGTTGAATTACGTTTAATTCCCACTCCGGTCTTTTAGCAAACATCTAATAATGTTCTCAAACACAATCTATTTTATTCAACATTAATTTGATCAGTAAAGATGTGTAATGTTACAGAAAACTTAGGTTTGAAATAAACATTTTTATCTTTCATCTTACATTTTACCATGCTATTAAAGTGATATAGGTATGATTTTAACTGTGGTTATTAAAGTATATGCTACTATTGAAGACCAATGGTTAAAATGACTCAGAATTAGGAAATTTCACCATATAACAGTGAGGTTGCTACAATTTTTACAGATGTTATTGATTTTGGTAATGAACATCAATTAACATCTGCACCCTAATCTTGCTGCTATTTCGAAGATACAAAAAAATATATATATATATTTTTATATAATATTATTTGGGCCATTTTGCCTAGCTCTTGTTAAAATTATGTATGTAGAGCAGGACATACTTTTAATTTTTTTACATTTTTTATTTATTTAGTTTTTTTGGTGGAACCTCTTGATGGGATGCTTGTGAGGATTTTCCTACTATTCAGCTTTGATGTGGAGGCTGGGATTTGTTTTTCTTGATTTGTTTGCTCAAGCCCAGAGTCTTTCTCAAGGTCAGTTCACTGCTTTCTCTGCAGATTGGAAAAATAAGTGCATTGAATGGACCTAATGCAATAGATCGAAAGGATAAATTTAGACCTAGGGTGTTTTCAGTATTGAAATTTCAAGGAACACAATACTCATTGTGGCTCTCTGGGAAATTATCATGTTGCTATGGTTTCCTTGTTTTACCAGGGACAGTCTACCACTAAAACTGATTAAACCAATCTTCATCTTGCACTGAGGTGAACACACGACACTGGCTACAGCTACTTTAGTTTAATCACACCAGTCAGAGACCTAAACTTCACAATAAACTATGAATGGTCTTGAAGGTTATGCAGGATAAAAGCATTTCCTTTTCAGAGTTTATCACCTACCAAAAGTAAAATATACTAAAAACAGTAATAATGTGAAATTAAGGGGGTCGTGGATGTCTTCGGTTCACTTAGTTTTGTCGTGGCCACGGCATATTAACTCGTGGGAACGTGATATTATGTCGTGGCCTCAAAATGCTATGTTGAGGGAAATAACGTCCATTTCTTCTTATGATGAGAAAACAACATATTTTTCGAGGCCACGAGTTTATTGCATAAACAAACCTGTGTGACCATAGCAACCAGGAATTATCAGAAATGTTTAAAACATTTTTATTACATTAAACATTTAATTTAATATTTGTATATTCCTCTTCTTCTCTTTTTATATTTACCTCATGGCAAAAATGTAATCTCGATCATTTTTCCCCATATTGAACGGTAACGATATATATTCCGATATAATGTTGCCAGCTTTAAAAGAGGATCCTAACAATGACTGAAGCCACAAAAATTAAAGGGTTCATTAAATTACATTTTAAAGTATAGTTTATTAACAAAAACAGATGACAGATTTGGCCTTAAAAATTAAAACAATTTACTAAAAATAAATAAATAAAAGTTGTGACAAAGTATGGTAAATCAGTAAATGTACAAAATGTAAACATAAAATGATTGTAAAAACATAATATGTAACACAATTAGACCACTGTTTCTTACTTTAAGAGGTAGGTCAAATGTGCAAAACATAAAATTATACAACTTCTTGCAAGTAAACGCAATTTGTAAAACGTTCACATTATTATTGTAACAAGGAGCTGGACTCAGGCAAGCATAAGATCCAAATGCAAGCTTTAATAATACATAACGTGGTCAAACAAGCAGGTTTCAAACATCGGCGACCAGGTATATCCAAGTGCAAAACTGATTCGTAAACAGTATCCAAGCAATGGTCAGGGGAGGCAGCAAAAGGGGCCAGGACCGTGCAAGGGAACAGGACCTGAAGCATGGAAGCATTTATTAGGCTACATTATATATATATATATATATATATGTAAATAATTCACAATAAAATAATAATGAATCCATCTCATAATCCCAGGTTGCTACGGTCACGCAGGTTTGTTCATGCAATAATAAAAATGTGTCTTACCTCATCATAAGAAGTCGTGGCCACGAGCAATGGATGTTGTTCCTTCAACATAGCATCTCGAGACCATGACAAAACGAACTTGTGGCCACGACAAAACTAAGTGAACCAAAGACGATGCATTTATTGTTTTTTGAACTAGCCGATGTCAGTAGACTTGGGCTAGTTAATTGTTGGACAACAAATCAATTAGTAGCATGACACGACCCTTCTCCGGTTAAGCGTAGAAACTATCCTGCAAATTGGGAAAAAACTGTGATGTTACAGCTTTCTGCCTCCAAAGTGTAGTTGGACCTCTACTGCTAATTTAAAAAATAGTAATTATAGCTAATACCATTATTGAACTATGCTCTGAGCCGTATCCCTAATATTTTTGGAAACGCTTGCAGAGTGATGGAGAATGATGTGAGGGTATTCTGTCCATATTCGGAGGCAGTTTAGCATGTTGGAAGGCTGTCTGTCAGCAAAGCGTGTAGATGTCATTATGCTGCTATACTCGTCATTGTTTACTGCCGAGAGGAGGAAGGAGAGTGCTCTTTCTACAGCATTACATTGTTCCCGTGCCGAGCACTTAGTCATTCATGACTGCAGCTGCTCGCTGAGACCAGAGGCTCTTGTTCAGAATAAACGCATTCAATCCACGCTGCTTTGAAAACACCAGCACAGATTGAAGTAGTCAGATATCTTGACCTCCGAGTAACGGCATGACCGACGTGTGTCGGCGCAAAGTGCTTGTATGCTAATGAATCCAGGTGTTAAAGCTGATTTAAAGTCTAATTTATGTAATGTAGAGGCTTTCAGAAGTTTGCAGCGAGCACCTCCGACTCTGGGTTTCTCGTTAGTACGGGTTTTTTTCAACACTCTGAATGCATTTCTGATGCAGTTAATGACTGGTTTCAGAGGAAGAGGTGTTAAAGGGGCCATGCGTAATTAAATTCCTTAGCGTTAGCTGGGAAAATAGCTCTCGACAGAATGATGTTCTGAGCAAGCTGTCTGTGCATTTGGTGTCAGGGAGCCTGTGCGTTTTGGATTATTAAATATTTTTGCTGATTTAATTTAGCTTTTAACTGCCAATAATAATGTGTAATAGTAGAGGCTTACAGTGAAAATAAAGAGTTGCCTCTTTATTCTAGAAAGTGCATATAGATGTATATATGAGCAGTATAACACTAATAGTTTAAAATGGCTGTAATTCGGCTACAGATTAGGGTTGGGTCGATAGACGACGCCATTGCGATGCTGAGCCGGCATCACGATCCTCCGCCCCGCCGTAGCAGCAGCAACCAGTTCGCGAAAAACATACTTAATACCTCACGATTCAAGCACTCGTGCGTGAACACTGTTATTTTTGCCAGTCATGGGGCGGGGCTTGGTGTTTTAGTTACCCCAACCACCGAATATGACGGCGATGCCATCGTCCACCGCGATGTTTCACATTAGACATCGTACGATGCTAATTTGGTCGACATCGCCAAACCCTACTACAGATAATTACAGCTGCGCTGATACACTACCATAACCCACTGCTGCGAGTGTTATATTGCATTTATACAACATTTATTTACAACATGATGGCATGAGTGTGTAAATATATAAGAAACAACAACAAACAAACAAACAAAAAAAATCGAAGCCTCCATTACCCCGAAAACATCGCTTTAGAGCTAGTAATGAAAGAACATTAAGTTGCTGTGTCCAAAACCTATTGTATTACTATTAGTGCTGTCAAATGATTAATCGCGATTAATCGCATCCAAAATAAAAGTTTTTTCTTTACATAATATATGTGTTGATGCTGTGTTTATTTATTATGTTTA
>JAUYWG010000064.1:9021077-9048577 GCA_034779775.1 Enteromius afrohamiltoni | reverse complement strand
GTAAAAGATGCCACTACAGAAACTTTGTTGTTTCTACATTAACTTAAAGAAATGAAATTATTGCAATATAAAGTTTTCAAAATTTAAAATAAAAATTAAATATTAGGTGGGATTAGTCTCAAACAATAAAAAAGTCCAATTAATCATTTTTCGCTTAATTATTATTATTTGAATGTCTTTGCTGTCGTTTTCAACAGTTTAATGCTTTGTCAATAAAAAATATGAATTTATAAAGAGAAAAAACTGTTTCTCATTCTGCACACATTTGGTGCTGAAATGTCCATTTGATGTATGCAGTACATCACATCGGCATTCAAACTTTTTTCTATATTTATACATTTAAAAAGTCCATTTTGTGCTTTCATTCTTTTTATTACATATATATCAGAAATGCTCTAGGTTCAGTGTATGTTAATCTCCATTGACTACATCTGGGGTATAATATAAATTACCACAGAATATTCCGAAAATTACATTCAGCCTGCCAGAAATGTTTAATTTGTTGAAAACATGAATAAAAAATGCACTAATGAACTTATACATGTTAACATGAAAGAAGCTATACAAATTTCAACACATAACCATGTAAGCCACATAAAATATAGATGATGCACACAGAAGCACGAGCTGAAAAATTGAATGATAGATCTTAACTTTGTTTTGTATTGAATCTTTTAAAATGGCACTAGATGATTCTCTCCCCCAGATGTCTCATCGTTGCACATTGCTTGCGGCGCTATTTGTGCTCTGCCTTATTAGCGACTTGGTTAACTCTACTCTGGAGGGTTTATTGTGGTGAGGGCCGAGAGAGAAACGGTGAAAGTTCAGGGTTAGCGAGAGATGTGTGAGGTAATCTCTGAGCCCGGCGGAGCTCGAGTCTTTTCCCTCGTAGCCTGGCTACAGCTCAATTTATGTCAATTAAAAATATGAGCTGGCTAATCCCTCCACAGACAGATTAATTAGATTGAATGAAGAGGAGGGAGCCAATAGAAAGAGGTGTATTAGACTGTTGAAGCCTCCCACTGACACAGTCTGAGACAAGCCAGCTAACCCATTCCCACAGCAACCCCTAAAGTAGACATCTACCAATGGGAAAAGCGTGTACTATTGAGTAACGTAGAGATTAGGGAGTATTTTATTTTCTGTGTCAGATTCTGCAAATGGTTTATTTGATTCATTAAAAAAGACGGTAATTTTAAGATATAGTTAGCTGAGTAGATCGTGCTTGCTAAAATGATCCATTTTTAATGTGTCCATCAAAAAGATTCATGAAACATACCTGTTCTTTTTTGCGCACTTAGCCGGTTGGATGCACTAAAATATGCGCATCATATTTGAATAAATATCAGTTGTAATTAAATGAATCTTTTGGTTCTTTTTACTGTGTCAGTCATAAAGATTCACAAAGCAGTCTTGTTGGTAACAAACTCATTCAGTTCGTCAATCGTTTAGAAATTCTGATGACTCATATGTTAAATGATTTATTTGAATCATGGTACAGACAATATTTTTGTGCTGTCTGTTTGTTTTTGTGCACAATGAGCCGGATGGATGATAGGTGCTGAAATATGACCTGCAAAGTTCTAATGAAAATGAATTGTGATTAAATGACTCATTTGAAGGGCCTCTTTTTGATGAGTCAGATTCACAAAGCAGTAGCGGTTTGAATCAGACTCATTAAATCAGTAACTCATTCAGTAATGAATGGTAATCTTAAAAAAAGTAATAATTATTTTTGCGCCTGTCAGCTTCAGTTCCCCGAAGGAAAACACTATTCGGGTTTTAATGACATAATGAAACCATACTCAACTATAATATAACTCACAATACAATAATATCTCTTATACTCGTGTAGTATGAATAGTGACATCATCGTCATCTCCGCTCATCTTCTTTCTTTTTATCTCCCTCAACTTCTTCACCATGTCCCGGTGCACTCATCAAGTCATCTTGCTGAAGGAAATCGTAAAGCTCGTCCTAGCTAACACACAGCAGTCCCAGCTTGGCCTGGCACCGCTCCAGATCCGTTTCTCATCTCGAGCTCATACAGTGGCTGGAAATAAAGCAAGAGTTTGCAGTCTAGGTCACATCCACTGCAGTGTGGATATATAACAAGATTCAAGGGCTTTCTCCTGTTGCCAGAACTACTGTTTTTTTGTGTATTAAAAAATAAGATTGAAAGAAAATCTACAATGTGTTACTGTAATGTAATGTAAGCCCTTATGAGACGGTCTTGTTGCCGTTTGAATTTTTATAGACTCGGTTTTATTTATTAAATAAAAAAGATCTAAGGAATTATATTCATGTAACTGACACAATTTAACAGCAGTTTATTAAAAGTTGAACAAAAGTGATGAAATACGTTTTATTTTTACCAAATAGTTTTATTTATTAAGTTGTTATACAAGATTAATTTATTAAATTTGAATTATATTAATAAAATTTTAATTTTTAAAAGTATCTCTGATATTTTTGTTTGCTTTTTTTTTTTTTTTTTTTTTAATTAAAACAATACTAAAACATTATTTTGAAGAAAGATTTACTAGAAAAAAATATTAGTTAATTTATTTTTAAGAAATATTAGTAAATTCTGGTAAAATATGTATTTTTTGTAAATATTTATTTAAAACAATGTCGTATTAGTAACTGTATTAGTAGTACAGTACAGTACTTTAGGGTCCTAGTAATGCATAAGTGTAACGTCTTTAATTAGTTTAACATAAAATGCTAAAATGTATGTGATTAACTGCAATGTATTTAATTAATTAATCAGCATACCGATTGATGTCTTTGTTTTTGTTTTTGTTTTGTAGCCCACCGGCTGGGGACAACAAGTCAAGCTCCAGTACTTTGCCGCCAATCAAATCCAAGACCAACTTCGTTGAAGCAGATAAGTACTTCCTGCCGTTTGAGTTGGCCTGTCAATCCAAATGTCCGCGCATCGTCATCACCTCTCTAGACTGTTTACAGGTCAGCGCCCTACAACACACTCATGTCATGTATGATGAGGATGTTTCATCTCATTCGCGGTGTTTATGATTTTTCAGAAACTCATAGCATATGGTCACCTGACGGGCAGCGCTCCAGACAACACCACCCCCGGAAAAAAGCTCATCGACAGGATCATAGAGACTATATGTGGCTGTTTCCAAGGACCACAAACGGATGAAGGCGTCCAGTTGCAAATTATAAAGGTCAAATATTTTTTATTTGAGATTGCTCATGAACATGCAGAGCTACTGATGCCTTTTTTTTGGTTATATTAAATTCAGAAATCCTCAGGGTGACGTTTATACACAATCTTCAGTAGTGCATGGTTAAACTACATAAAGGTTTATAAGGAATATGTCTCTGATTTATAAATTATTATAAATAACACTATATAAAATAATTATAAAAATAGTCGATTTTAAATAATAATAGTAGGATGACATATTTATTTGAGATTTGACATTAATAAAAAAAGGAAAATCCCTTCCTTATCATAATTTATTATTATTATTATTATAAATGCTATAATAATGATACAATTCTAATATATTGCGACAGAAGTTTTATTTTTAATTTTAAAACATGTTTTTGTTTTTATTTATGTATATACGATTATTATAATAATTAATGTTAATATATTTTTTAAGCAAATAAGCCCGTCTTTTTTTTTCAGTTTGAGCTTGTAGGTTGTTCTCTCTTATTCTTTGTGTAGAACTGCCCTAACCTGCAGCGCTCAGATTTCCATAGCGTCATTTGCCTAAGCTATTGTTTTACAAATCTCATTGTGGAATGCGGAGTAGCAAGACAATCACGGCTCCTTAAAGCTGCTGAACTCTTTCATAAGGCCGCATGTCGAGCCTAATCTGCTTGAACTTTACCGAGATTCTCGCAGCTTAAGTAATACACACTAACTCTCGCCCATATTGTCTGAAAACCTTTCCTACAATATAGGGCTGCGGTTGTGTCTTAACGTTCTCTGTGGTTACATTTTGTGCTGTTTCTGTTTTTTACACCCCGACAGGCCTTGCTCACAGCCGTGACCTCGCAGCACATAGAGATCCACGAAGGTACGGTTCTGCAGGCCGTGAGAACGTGCTACAACATCTATCTGGCCAGTAAGAACCTCATCAACCAGACCACGGCCAAAGCCACCCTCACGCAGATGCTGAATGTGATATTCGCCCGCATGGAGAACCAAGCAGTGAGTGTACCCGACACTTCTCCTGTGGTGATATGGAGAAATGACACCTTGATCTAACATTTCTTCTTTCTTTTTGGTTGATGCCTCTCCTCCTCCTCCTTCCCCCCCCTCAAAATATAGCTTACAAATCACAAGATCAGTTGGTCTTTGGCATCAAGAAAGCGAGATCGTCAGGTAAAGAGTGACAGGACTGCCTTGAAATGTGCTTGATCTGAAGTTTCCTCTGGTTTGTGTACATCAGTTTCATCCGTCACTCTCGCACTCTGTCTCTCTCTCACTCTCCGGTCTCCCTCAGACGTCTCGCTCCAGTCTGCTTGCCTTGGCTTCATTGCGTTCGTTTTCTGCCTGCTGTCGTCCCCTCCATGACAAATGAGTTCCTTTCATCTGTCTTACCATGTTTATGTGTTGTGGAAGAGTGTGATTACAGCAGCTCTCTTTTGTTTGTAAGGCCACGTTTACACCTGGTAGTAACATCCGTCTCAGGTGGTTTGGTCATACGTTGTCCGTGAAAACAGGTGTTGACAGCTGCTGGTAACGTGTGACTCTTGTGACAAACGTGTTTGGGTTTTGAGGAAAAAGTCTCTTGTTTATGATGCCGTTTGTTGCTTTGTGGGACTTGAAGTTATTTATATATTGTTTTGCTTTTTAACAATAGTAATGTGGTTTTAAAAATTGCATATATTTAATCAAAAATAATTCACTAAACACATAAAGTAATATATACATATTTTTTAATGGGCTTAAAAATATATATTTTTTAATAAATATATGTTCAACTTAATATTTTTTGTGAAAATCGTAGTACATTAGTTTTTCTTCCTGAGAAGGCTCAAAAGAACAGCATGTATAGGAAATAAAATATTTTGTAACTTTTCAAATGTCTTTATTGTAGCGCTTTCAAATTATTAAAGGTGGGGTAAGCGATTCCTTAAAGCCAAAAATTAATGTTTGAAATCGTAAAAACATGGCACTACCCCAAAAAGAAACAAAACAACCTCTGCGTTCAATCCTTGAGTTCTTTCCAGCGGTGGAAAGCTGATCCAATATTATTACTTATTATCAATAGTCTTTTTGTCGCTCGGCTCGGCTGTCTCTCTCGTCCACATCATGAGTAGACACGCCCCTTACTGCTGATTGGCTACTAGTTTGTTTTGGTACTCTGCCCTGACATAGTTTTCTAAAGCGTTTTTGAAAAATGACATACCGCACCTTTAATCGTGAATATTTACACAGTATATGTGTGTGTACTGTGTGTATATAAATACACACCCATTCATGTATATATTTAAGAAAAATGTGACATTTATATATTAAATATATTTATATATAAGTTAAATGAATATAAATATTTTCAAAATGTATACTGTATGTGTGTTTATTATCTATACATACTAAATATAGACAGTACACACAGAAGTATTATGTAAAGAAAATGTTATTTCTTTAAAAAAAAAAAACTGCTTAATTGTAATTGATAATTGTATTTTCATAAAGTTAAATCTGCTGTTAATATGTTAATGAAATGTAAATATACAAATTAATTAAAAAAAAATTTCACTGTATGAATAAATATGCACAATTATTCAACATATTTTATTACATTTACAAATAAACATTTTAATGCGTAGATATTAATGCTTAATAAAGAATTCCATAATTATTTTTATTAATAATAATGGCCAGGAATCAATGGATCAGAGATGTAATGAAACATTTAGAAAGTGCATTAAATGTGATATTCACAATGGAATACAAAATCATTTCTGGTATATTAAATATATAATATTAGAAATATATAAGATACGTATTATTCTATATTAGATGCATATTCTAGTTTAATGAGTATTCATTATCATGAAAGGAAGTTTCTTTTTTTGTGTAAATGGACTTTGATCTAACTATAAATGTAATGTTTTGAGCTGAATTGTTGTAGAATTATTTTAGTTGAGTATTCAAACTTGATTAGTGTTGTTCAGGACACATTATGCACTGAGGGATCGGATCAAAAAACATTGTTTACAATCACATATAGTGTCGTCCTTTGGGTTCGGATCATCCGAGATGGATGTTGATACCAGGAGCAAACGCGATGTGTCTGTATCTCTGTGGTTTAGGTAGCTGCATGTGGATGAGGACAGTGAGGTACAGTTTAGATGTTTCACAGTTGGTGCATTGATCAAAAGGATGCCACTTGTGGTTTTGGCACAAGCAAAACACACTGTCATGCAGTATTAGCAGTCCGGACGGAGCGTGACACGTTCTGACACAGCCAGACACATCATGCATAACTAATCAGCTGTACAATATTGAAGATGCGTTTGTTTTGCCAACTCGGACCAGGCCATATTAGACCACCTGATTTCAGCTGAAAGCTCTAGAGAAGGGACATCTACTTTATTATTAACCCTTACATTAAATGCAGTATATTCTACAGTCAGCTTGCTAAATAGGGTTTATATTTTTAGATGCTCCGAAATACAAATATAGTTGTTTCATTTATGTCTGTGTTTGTTTTGTTTTTTAAATGTATTTTTGTTTCTCTTAGAAATTAAAAATACAACTGATAATTCATAATGATGTGTAAATATTAGAATATTTAGATTTAATTACTGAATCCATAATTTTGAATGGTTGGATCTAGAGATGCTCATTTTAACCAGTTAACCGTTAACTGACCGATTTGAATTTTGACCGATTAATACAATCAGTTAAACGGCTTAAAGGGTCATTTTATTTATTTATTTCAGTATTTTACCTACTCATATAAAATCTCGTTTTATTAGCCACATTCACACAGCAGCAGAACACAGTTGTTGAGTCCTAATACAGGGAGAGACACCGCGTTCTGTAACGGAACTCACCTGGAAATGATCAGGACTAACAACCGCGCTCTCAGAGAACACGCGCTGTGAGAACAGACCTGGACACGTCATTCACTGCTGAAGAGAGCCGCTCTGAAGCACAAACGCGCCTCTACCAGGGTTTTTTGTGTGTGTGTTTAGGTAACTTATAGTGATGGAGAAATGAGCTGCGTGTCATCTGAAAGTTTTATTAGATCTCGTCAGTTTTGTGTTCTCCGCTTCCCGCGCAAAGCTGCTGTCAGTTAATGAAGGTTTGATGAAAGAACTCGCGCCTCGATTGGACTCCTGTCATGTCAGAAAGTGGTAAGACTTAGTTTTGTGGACGTTGCCGTGGTTGATATTAATTGGGTCACTGTTGCTAACTTTTTTTCTTTCGTTTTCTTCATCTTCTGTTGTTTGCTAGTTTTAGCGCATGTACAATGAATCCGCAGAAAACAAATATTACTGTTTTAACGGGTCACAGGCGCGTATCCTTTCTAATTGAATTCAATTCTCATTTAAAATAATGTTGTTAGTTTATTAGTCGGTTAATGAGCGTTGGCTGTCGGTTTTGAGAAATAACCGAAATGAGCATCCCTAGTTGGATCCATAGCTTAATTAAGTTAATAGGAACTAAGATGTTTAAGATTTTATATTATGCTACTTACTATACCAGAGACTGCTGTTGAACAAAATGTATTTATTTAATTTATTTATTTAATAAATTCAAACATTTAAAAAACAGAAAATGATGTGTTAAATTCAAATTATATATACACTGAATTATTAAATCTAATTATTTAAGTTTTATTACCCAAGATATTGTTTTACTTTTTTTTTTTCATGTTTATTTTCTAGTTTTTATTAAGTACCTAATTATCAGATGCTGGCATTGTATAAATCTATTTGTTCATATTAAGTCATATTTTAGCTTTAAGAGTTGCTAAGCACAAGTTTTTTGAAAAGGCACTCAGATTCAGTTGTCAGTTGTGTGTGATTTTTGTCATGATATTTGTTATCTGAGACGTTTTTGAGATTTTGATTGCATAATGTGGGAGGCTGTCGTTGATGTTAGACTTATTTCCTCTGCAATGATTTTGAAGAAGAAGCTACTGCTTGATCCTTTTAGCAAAACACAAAAGAAAATAATTTTAAAAAATTGTTAATTTTTAATTTTAATAAAAGTGATCCAAATGAAAATCAGTCCAATGCTGTTTGGACACCATTGACTTCCCTTGTATATACAGTATCTTTTATGTTCCACTTAAAGGAATAATTCACCCCAAAATGAAAATTACCCCATATTTTACTCACCCCAAAGCCATCCTAGGTTTATATGACTTTCTTTTTTTTTATGTTTTTTAATAATTTGTCCTGCTTCTTCCAAGCTATATTATGCCATATTATTTTGAAGTGCCATAAATCGGATATATCCGCAAGTACTGCAATGCAAAACTAAACTATACGTCTTTGGGGGTTACCACATGTCCACTGAAGCAGATTGATGGGTTTTTGTAACAAAAATATTTCTAGTTTTAAAATTATAATGTAAATAACTGACTGAGCGCAGAGTTCCAGTTTTTTCTTTTTCTTTTTTTAAACTCAAACCCTGTTTGTCTAAAAAATGAAAGTCATGCACACCTAGGATGGCTTCGGGGTGAGTAAAATATGGGGACATTTTCTTTTTTGGGTAAACTATCCCTTGAAGAAATGGTTGAAAGCTACTTGGGAGTCAATGATGACAGAAGTTTCATTTCTGAGTAAACTACAGCTTCAGAGTCAAACACCTCTCTTGCTTAAAAAAAACACACCATTGTAAGCATGTGCATAGTCCAGATTGTCATTCCAGGTGCATGTAGTTCAACCACCATCTGTCTCTACAAGCACCGACATTGTCTTCACATACAGCAAGATGCTATAAGATCCTGGTCTTGTGTTTCTTTTTGTTTTAATAAAATGGGAAAAGTCTGTATTCCTAAACGTAATCATTTGCCTCCCGTTCAGAGAAATGGATGTACATCAGCTTGGCTTTTGGCTCCCGGCTGCCCCGGAGGGAAGATGAGTGTGTAAACTCACCCTGATCCATGTTTAAAATGTGTTGACTGTGTGTGTATGTGTGTTCCAGATGCAGGAAGCTAAGCAGATGGAGAGAGAAAGGCACAGGCAGCATTCTCCAGTCAGCCAGCAAGAACCAGAGTCTCCTGGACAGCGGCACACCGACACCCCCGACAAAAGCCTGCCCGCGGAGGCCAACGGTGGACCGGGACACCAGGGCAGCAAGGTCGAGCAGGGATCTCCGCCGTACGAGAGTCCCGAACCAGAGAACGGCACCGACTTCTGCCCCGCGGAGAATGAGCAGACCGAGGCAGACCAGGCTACTGCTGCTGCGCAAAGTAAAGAGAAGCGTGCAAACATGCAGAGATTCATTTAGCTTTAGGGTTCCATGTTTATTTAAATGATTATGCTAATTTCTCAAAATAATTGTACATATCTAAGAAGTATTTACAAAGAGTTTCAGTCAAAATATCTTATATAGATTTTAATTTTCTGTTTAAAGATATATTCTTTAGAAATGGTATGATTTATTGGTAGTACTTTACATTAAGGTGGTATTTGTTAACATTAATGCATTAACTAACATGAACAAGCAATTAGCAATTACACTATTTGTTCATCTTTGCTAATGTTAGTTCATGAAAATACAGTTGTTCATTGTGCATTGTGTGTTCGATCACAGTACATTGACAAAACTGGTGATTTTAAAGGGTTATTTGCCCAAAATTGAAAATTTTGTCATTAATTACTCACCCTCGTGTCGGTCCAAACCTATAAGACCTTCATTTGTCTTCAGAACACAAATTAAGATATTTTTGATAATCTTGAGTTGCCATACTCAAATGAAAAAAGCGCAAAATACAAAAATGCAAAAAGAAGGATTCTCTTACCGTCGCAAAACTAAAATTGAGCCACTGATGTCAAATGGGACGTTTTTTCTGGATGTAGAATCATTTCGGTTGCATTGCTGTATATGTAGAGTCAGATGGGTCTCAGATTTCATTAAAAATATCTTAATTTGTGTTCACAAAGATCTTACGGGTTTGGATCGACATGAGGGTGAGTGAGTAATGACAGGATTTAGATTTTAAGGTGAACTAACCCTTTAATAATGCATTTGTAAATGCTGAATTGAACATTAACAATGATTAATAAATGCTGTGGAAGTATTGTTCATGCTTAGTTCAAGTTAACTAATGTAGTTAACTAATGTCAACTAATGAACAGAATTACAGATTAACCGATCATATTTATTTTTGCATCATTTGCTCACTCTCATGTCATTTCAACCAATAAGATGTTGGTTAAATGTTGAACCACAAATTAGGATATTTATAATAAAAACCATGTCCTTCCATTCAAAAATCCAGGAAAAAATAACCAAAACACGGAAGATCCCATTTGAGTTGAGAGACTTAATCCAAGTCTTGTGCAGAGATATGATCACTTTATATGATAAACAGATATAGGGGCAGTTTCCCGAACAGGGTTTAAGACTAGTCCTAGATTAAAATAAATGTTAAAAGCGGTCTAAACTGGAAAAAGCTTGCACTGAGATATCTTAAAATACATTATTGCCATTGTTTGGTCTTAAAAGGCTCACCGATAATGCATTTTTGTAAGACATGTTTCTAAAAATTCTTAAATGTCCTAAATTAGCAAAGGTCTAGTCCTGGCTTAATCTAATCCATATCCGGGAAACCGGCCCTTAATGTTACGTTTTATGTGTCTATAGGTGAATAAAAGCCTAAATAAATCTGTTTATCATATAAAGTGATTATATCTCTGCACAAGACTTGAATTAAATGACTAGA
This sequence comes from Enteromius afrohamiltoni, assembly GCA_034779775.1. Classification (NCBI taxonomy): domain Eukaryota; kingdom Metazoa; phylum Chordata; class Actinopteri; order Cypriniformes; family Cyprinidae; genus Enteromius; species Enteromius afrohamiltoni. Next base: position 9,037,676 of record JAUYWG010000064.1, on the reverse strand, counting down.
TTTGTTTTAGGATGTTTTGTGACTTTAGGATTAGAGATAGAAACAGAAAAGTTGTGTTTTTAACATTAACAAAAATCGTAATGTTTGAATGGTTTGAAATGGCACTAAGATGAGTTAATGATGACAGATTGTAATTTTTGGTTGAACTATACCTTTAACATAATATAAGCATCACTGATTCCTAGTCATTATTAGGTAATCGTGTATATTTAGGCTTGACATGAGAACTGATGAGGCGTGACACTATTGGAAAACTGTGTCAGTGTCCCTGAGTCTTACGTAAGTTTAACAGCACAGCTTTCCATCCATAGTTTCAGGCGGTATGGAGTCCCCTCTTAATAACACTTATTAAAGTTAAATTGAGAAGCTGATAATGTGGATTAAATGTGACCACAGACCGTGCTTGGAGGGAAAATCCTCCTATCGCTCCGTGAATGACTGACTAGAGAGAATTAGACTCTTAAGCATTCTCTTCTGTCTTTTTTGGGGGCGGCAGAGCACGGCACTGGAGCAACCGAGGAAGAAGAAAACCAGGACTATGAAGAGAAGGCACAGCAGATTGTACAGAGCATTTTACAAGAAGTTGTAAACACAATTGCTGGAGGCGAGTTATATTTATCGTACTCGAAGGGGACAGATGTGCATTTCATATTATAAAAATATAAATAGATGTAAATATAATTTGTATGTTTGAGGTCAGTACCATTTTTGGAATTTAGTTTGATCAGATATGCAGTGAAAAAATTAATTAAATTATGTTGCCAAATATTATTAAAATCCAACTGACTTTTCTCAGAATTTAATTGTACAAACTTACAATTGTAATTTTATTCTGATTTTATTAAAACTCAATTGCAAGTTAAGCAAGAATAGTAAGAGATAAACTTGCAATTCTGAGAATATATATTATATCTCCTCAGAATTGGACATTATACCTCGCAATTAGGTTTCACAAACGTGGCTTAGCTTAAGCCAGGACTAGGCATTAGTTAAATTAAGATATTTAAGCAACTTTAAGCAAAATTTTTAAGCAAAAATGCCTTACAAGAAAATATTACAGGTGTGCATCTTAACACAGAACAATGATATTTTCATCTGAGACAGCTCAATTATGCAGTTTAGTCTGGGACTATCTTAAGCCTTGTCTGTGAAACTGGGGGTATATCTTATAATTCTGAAAAAAAGACCAGAATTGGGAAGAAATAGTCAAAAATGCTCAATATGAATTTGCAATTGGAATAATTGTGAGATGCAAACTCTCATTTGTAAATAAAGTTTTTATCTCACAATTTACATCATGTAGTTCTGAGGGGAAAAACAGTCGAATTTTGACTTCTATAAAAAAAATTCAGAAAAAGTCAAAATTCGTAAGATGTAAACTTGCAATTGCACAAAAAATGATGATTAAAAATCTAAAAGACCTTTTTCTTTTTTATTTATACAGTGGCAGAAACCATTTTGCAGCTTTCCATTTTAAGTGTTGATAATTCAGCAAAACGTTTATTTTTAGAAAATCTTAGAATGATGACATTTTTGCTAAACTGCTTTTTTTTTTTTTGCTAAAGACTGCCTAAAGTCAATCTTATTTGGTTTAAATGACTGTTCTACAGGTGTTTTAATTTTGATAGTGAAATACTTTAGAATACTTTTGAAACCAGGACCTAGCCTGAAGTCTATTTTTCTGTGTTCAGATGTTAAGGAAAGCCGTGAGGGTGAGGCTGAGCCGGCTGAGGGTATTCCAAACTCTCTGGAAGAAGAGGGAGGCTTGGGAAGCGACAACGAAAACGTTCACGCCAACGGTATCCCTGGAACACCCATCTCTGCCAGCTTTACTCCGTCCCTACCCGACGACAGACTGTCTGTCTCTTCCAATGACACTCAGGTACCAGTTTCCACTTCTGCCATGAATGGGGGGTGGGGGGGAGTTAAACAGCTTCTTGTATAATTGTTTTGACTGGATTGTTTATCTAGAACTGACTTAATTGATTTAACAGTTGAATTCCTCAAAATTAAATTTTAGGGTTTGTTTGCGATGTCACAAACCATGATACCCTCATTTCTCTCAAGTGTTTTGCCATAATAGCAAACAGCTTCATGTAAAATGTTTTGTAAAACGGTAGTCCCTCGTCTTTTTGAATGAGCAGCTAGAAGTAGCAAAGCATGGACATTTTTAGAAATAAGATTGCCATTGTTTTTTAGTTTTCTTTCGCGTTATAATGCTTAAAATCTATTTAATTCCCTGTTTCTTTGCTTACACAGTGAACTGTGTATAGCCTTTAATTCGACAAAATTGTATCTTCTCTTTAGGTCGCCCCAATACAGGATTTTATTTTTATTTTATATTTCTTAGTATTGTCGCAATTTTGTTACTGCCTTTCTTTAAACACAATATTACCATATCAGCAAAAATGAACTGCGATTAATCGCATCCAAAAGAAACGCTTTTGTTTACATAATATAGATTTGAGGACTGTTATTTATTATGTATACCTGCATATAAATACACACACGTTTGTATATGTTTAAGAAAAAAATATTTGATATATGAAATATATTTATATTTATATATATATATATAAAATACATTCTGTTGATATTTATTTATTTATTTTTATTTTTTATTTTTAGTGTAATTAGTGTCTAAATATTTTTGGGGGCTATTATATATGCTTAATTTTTTTTTTTGTAGCTGATGCATGTTATGTGCTATAGATGATGATTAATTTCCCTGGCAGTTAATTTTGATTGCTGTAAGACTCTTAACACAAGTGTTTCTCCCACAGGAATCGGTAGCCACCACTGGTCAAGCACCGGGTGCGAAGTTTTCCCATATTCTCCAGAAGGATGCATTTTTGGTATTCCGTTCACTCTGCAAGCTCTCTATGAAGCCTCTCTCAGACGGTCCCCCTGATCCAAAGTAAGCCGTCTTACTTAAAAAAAAAAAAAAAACGTCTGACTGTATACAAAAGGATTTGTTTATTTGTTGTTACAAATGTAGTGCCAAAAAGGACATTTCCAGTCTGGAGCCAATTGAATTCGATGTGGTTATATATTCTAATCTGAGATCTGTGGTTGTAGATATTTCAGAGCGAGGGTGTTGAAAGCATCAGTCTGCACTGCACAGAGTTGAGTTGTCTGTGGTTTTATCAACTGCTGTCCTATAATAGGTGAATAGGGCTGTAAGAGGGCAAGAGAGATGTTCCTCCCAGTCATTTGAAGAGAAAGAGAGCCATTCGTTCTGGTGTGTCTTCGGGGGCAGTGAGGCAGGAAGCTCGTTTTAGTGCTATTGATCACTCTTTGTCAAATGGACTGAGACCTGTTGACCCCTCTTGATTTACACCAGGGCTTTATTTATCAGTGAGGCATACTAAGGCACTAAGCATAGATGGAGTTTAGGGACATGAAGGATGCTCCAGATCACGCAGTTTGTTCAGGAGAGTTTACTTTTTTATTACTTTTTTTTACTTTTTGATCTAGAAGACAATGAAATTGACTTTCATTTAAGGATCATTAAGGAGCCACTTAGCAACTGCCTGTGACACATTAAGTGCCCTGACTACAACCCAGAAAATGTAGCTAGATTTTGTTAATTAGTTTAGTTAATACAGGTTTGGTAGAGTTCCTATGGATTCTGTTGTTGCATAGTCTTGAGAATAATTATATTAATATTGACTTTAATTCTTAATCATTTAATTCATTCAAATGAGATATTTAAATGAAACCGTGTTGTTGTTGCATTTGTTGTATCAATTTCAAAACCATAATTCAGTATTATTTTAATATGTTATATATATATATATATATATATATATATATATGCTATTACTGAATTAAATTATTTTAAATTCTTCTTTCTTTTCTTTTTTTTTTTAAATTTTAGTTTAGGTTTGTGTGCTTTTGTATTTAATTTTTGTATTATTTTATTTATTTATTTTCATTTTTCTACAAAGCTTCAATTAATTTTCATTTAACTGAAACTTTTCACAATTATTACATTTCTAATTTTTATTTTATTTAATTTTTTTTTTTTTCAATCTATTATTTCAAAAATCATTTTTTTCCAGTAGCCATAAAACCTTTGACCTCCATCATGTAACTTTGTAATATTGTAACTTTTTGTCATGTTTTAAATTTTCTAATGCGTTGTCTGTGGGGTGTTTTTTCTTTCTTATTTCTTCTTTCTTAGGGTGTGATTAATTGTGGGATGCCTTAAGCCGGCAGTAAATTCCTTGCATGTTATGCATACGTGGCCAATAAATTATTTGTCTATTTGATGGTTTTAACACTATTATTGTTGCAGTGACCCTGAAAGCTTTATTCTTCTCTTAATTTTTGATTATTATACATTTAATGTCTGCAGTCTCACCAGTAGAAACTATAATTTTTTTTTATTTTCTTAGTGTATGTCTTTCTTTGGCCACATTAGTTATAAATTGTAAGCATTTAAACACTCTTAGTTTTCACCCTCAATAAGGCACAAGTTAAATGATTCTTTATTAAGTTTAGTGTGGCCTTGGCATGAGTGTTTTATGTGGAATGAGGATTAAATATATTGTTTTATTCACCTAAGATTCCTCAACTTCCTGCAGATCCCATGAGCTTCGCTCTAAGGTACTCTCGCTGCAGCTCCTCCTGTCCATCCTGCAGAATGCTGGGCCCATCTTCAAAACCAATGAGATGTTCATCAACGCCATCAAGCAGTACCTGTGCGTTGCGCTGTCTAAAAACGGCGTCTCCTCCGTCCCCGAGGTGTTCGAGCTGTCGCTGTCCATCTTCCTCACCCTTCTGTCCAACTTCAAGACGCATCTCAAGATGCAAATCGAGGTGCCTGAACTCAGTTCCCTCTGAATCGCAGCAGGTTTGCGCGTCTTGCCCAGTCTGTGGAGCGTCTAGCTGACAGTGTGGATTTATTTAAGATGTGGTTTAGGATGAAAGCTTGTAATTCTGCCTCTGTCTGTTTGTGTGTGTGCCTCATTCCAGATGAGTGTGTTAGGACTTATTGTGCACAGTCTTGTTTAGTAATATTTCTCAAATTTGTCAAGTTACACATCATAGCAACACCACATATTGTTGAAACATTATTATTGTTCTGTTACTGACTTGGTTATCTATTTATAAGGTAAAAACTTGACTGTTTTAATATTTTTCTCTCCTCAGGTGTTTTTCAAAGAGATTTTTCTTTATATTCTGGAAACGTCCACAAGCTCATATGACCACAAGTGGATGGTCATTCAAACCCTCACTAGAATATGTGCTGGTATGAAAGCTTTCCTTTCACACTTTTAAAGATTTATGTATGAGTGTTTCTACAAGTAACTCTATGATGTTTTGTATTTACAGATGCCCAGAGTGTCGTAGATATCTATGTTAATTATGATTGTGACCTGAATGCTGCTAATATTTTCGAGAGGCTGGTGAATGACCTCTCAAAGATTGCACAAGGACGAGGAGGCCATGAACTGGGTACAACCCCACTTCAGGTAAACACACTATCCTCACCCTCAATCATTCATTTTGTTCAAAAAACATTTGAAATGCTCTTTCATAATGTGTGCAGTGACACTCAAGCAAGGACACGTTAAATTGGTGAAACGCGGCAGTTATTGTGACGTTTATAATTTTGAAAGAGATTAAAGAAGTTACCTGTGTATCTGTGTGTAATGTTGGGTAGATTGCTTTCAAATGTAGCCCATTACTGATTACAAATTACATAAAGAAAATAGTAGTTAGTAATGTAATCTGCTGGAATAAACACATTTTTTTGACTAGGTTTTGATCAGTAAATGACTAATTAATTTAAAAATAAAAAAATAATATTTGTTAGCTTCTAACGCTCTAAAACCGGCACCTAGTGGCAAAGAATGAATTTACATTTTTATTTTTGGATTTGGAAGTGCTAAATGTGTGGTAGAATTTGTTTAAAACAAAATTTAGGGCAATTCAACACTTTAAACAATGTACTGCTGTTGTTTGTTATGTGATTATGTAATGTAATTTGATTATTTAAATTTTTTTAAATCTGATTATGTAATCCCGACTACTGTACATGTGATTAGTTACTACCCAGCACTGTCTATACCTGTATATTAGGGGCGGCTCGGTTCACAAAACCCACGGTTCGGTTTGTATCACGGTTTTAGGGTCACGGTTTTCGGTTCTGTACGATTCTTATTTTTTCTTTTAATCTTTAGCACTCCAGAAATTCAACATATGATATATGCCTTAATTATCCACAATTTAGGATACAGTATTAAAAAAGTTAAATCATGTAATCATTCATAAACTGAATTGGATGCGTGTTGCACAATATTTGCATACATTCAAAGTTCTATCTATTGTTTTATTTCCGCTGTCATCATAGATAATAGAGTGCGGATCGGGACGCATTTTTCTTTCCAAGCTCGGCCTGCGTCCGACAGAGCTGTAACCGAATTTTTTTCTCATACTAATGACACATGCACTTTTTTTGTGTGGAAAACCCACTTTTATTATGCAACTGTAGAAAGGCATTCGAGCCCGACCAGAACCCGAGCATTCTTTCTAAATAAACCTTGGGCTTGGGTCGGGTATCCATCCTCTTATAGGTAACATGAAATCCAAAATGTTCCCACACACCAGATTTATACGACGCTGGCGCATCCTCCAACTCCAGGCAGCCTTTCCTTTCTCTTCCACTTGTCATTTCTACACGTACAGTATTGTGACCTGCAGCACTCACTCCACACCGTAGACACCTCAAACTAAACTAAACTTTTGACCACAACTTCTTCTAAACAATATTCTTTTAAAATGGTGTTAAGGATCCCTGCTCATGTGGTCTTTCAGGAGCTGACTCTAAGGAAGAAAGGACTGGAGTGTTTGGTGTCCATTCTCAAGTGTATGGTGGAGTGGAGCAAAGACCAATATGTCAATCCAAACTCCCAGACAAGTCTTGGTAAGGCAAACAGTCCTCAACCAGCATAATACCTGCAGAACCTTATTTAGCCCCTCTGTACCCTGATATGCTTTGGATCCCAGCAGTTGCATTACATATTCCAGGTAACGTCCCTGGATTTTCTAAATTAGTCTCCTCTGAGTGCATTTATGCAGCTTTCCAGGCTTCTGGCTTGTGCAGAACCAAATGGATAAACAGTTGCTTTTGAGGACAGCACACTAGGAGTCCTGTGCCTCAAAGACAGGCAGGAAATGCTATTCGCCGTGATGGTTACGCAGGCCTTTCATCTTAATCAAACAACCCTGAGGCTGTTATTCATCACCCTGACATCAGGGAGGCCGTCTGCAGGCTTCCTGAACACTGCAAAACCAAGCTTCTCCTGTGAGCTGGAAACATGCGCCAGACTAGAGACCCTGCCTCTTTGGAGCAGAGGGGATTTAGGTCTAATCAAAGTTGGCTATATTGGGCTGGAGGAGAAGAGGCTCTGATGGCCCAAAGGGAAGTTTCTCTGTTGCCTCAAGCCCACCACAGATTTTCAGTTATCAGCCAATCATAAACCACAGATTCTTGCTTATTTTTAAATGACAAGTTAAACTCTTGCAAGCACTCTGCAGGCTCTTTAGTGAACACTTAAAATCTAAAAATGTTATTTTTGGTTCATTTAATGACAGTGGTTACCATGGATTTAACATAGTTGTGCTATTTTAGTGGAAACTATGTTTACAGTGGCAAATCCAGAAATAGCTGTAGCCTTTCATCTATACTAAATAGCTAACATATACAGGCTTTATGTCCTGATCGGCCAATCTAATTGTAGCATACTCATCAGAGTAACTATGCAGGTGCATTATGTTTGTTTTGGATCACTAATCAAAGCTTTCGGGTTCTTGAATTCTCATCATGCTAGCCAATCAATCTTTGTTCTTTTCTCTTAACGGATGCACATCAAAAGGGAGAGCAGGTAATGGCAGTTTGTAGTGACATTAGAATTAGAAGTGCACTAGCTTGTGTTGCGTAAACTAGATAGTGGTTTCTTAATAGTTCTTTGTACTGTGGCCGTATTAGCTTTTGTATATCAAACCGATAAATGAATGCAAACAGGTAAGTTGCTCTGGCTCCTGCGATCTTTCCGAGAAAGGAAACTATGAGAAAGGAGGAAGTGACCTGACCGCTCGTGTTGCATCAATAGCTACCCCGCTAAATCTTTTACAGTGTTTCCAGTGTGAAATAAGATCCCGTAACATGCAACCTTGGTTCCACATACCCAAACCGCCTGTTTGTCTTGCTTGCACCAGCTTCAGATCTGTTACATTGTGTATTCAGGTCACGCTGCTCTTTCTTCAGTCCCCATCGTGCTGTTTTTGTGATACGAGTCAGCTGAGGCCAAGGACTTTATTAGAGAACTGTTGTGCTGGGCAACTCATATAGGGTTCTGAGCCAGGGAAAAGACTTGATACAACAACATCCAACCAGGAGCCCAATGAATCATGCTGTCTCTACTTCCTAGCCTGTAGGGGCTCATGGTGTTTTACAAACTGGGCTTGTCACTACTTCAGCTTTCTCTAAAATTGCATCTGAATTTCATTCCCTTCTTTTTCAATCAGGCCAAGAAAAGCCTTCAGAACAGGAGACCAATGAGTCAAAGCATCCGGAAACTATTAACCGGTACGGCAGCATAAACTCTTTGGACTCCACCGCCTCGTCAGGCATCGGGAGCTACAGCACGCAAATGTCCGGGACAGACAACCCTGAGCAATTTGAGGTCCTCAAACAACAGAAGGAGATCATTGAGCAAGGAATTGACCTGTAAGCCATTGTGTTTGAATCATAAGCTTGAAATCAGTCGGTGCACCATGCGTCAATAAACATTTGTATGGAAGGTTGCTTAGTTTATGTATTCCAGGAGTGTCCAATCTTGGACCTGAAGGACCAAAGTCCTTCAGAGTTTAGCTTCAACTCCAGGCCTACTAGAAACGCAGATTTTTTGGGGCAAGTTGGAGCCAATCTGTACAGCAAGTTGACTCTCTAACTATACACTCTTGACATATCTTAAATATGAAGTGTGTAGATTCTGCACCATTAAGGACAGTTAGAATTGTAAAAACTGTTGTTTGCATACAGGTTTCCCAAAAACACTGCTGTTGCTGTTGACTAGACAAGCAGGTAGTCCCATCCCAAAATGATGCAATTTACTTGAGCCAGAAAAAGGATTCCAGGATAAAAATCTCCTGGTCATTTACTCACCCATATTTAATCCATGATGTTTTTAGTCTTTTTTTTTTTCTTCAGTGAAAAAGTGATTAAGGTTTTGAGGAAAACATTCCAGGATTTTTCTCCATATAGTGGACCAACAAGTCCAAAATGCAGTTGAGTAAGGGTTTTATCTAGCTAAACGAGTGGCCATTTTCTAAAAGAAACACAAATGTTTTCTCCACTATTTGTGTTTGCTCAATGTTTTGCTCAAAAACCTTAATTTCTTTTGGAGTTTTTTTTTTTTATTCTTGAAGCGAATCAGTAATTTAACAGAAGGAAGGCAAAACTATATTAGCTAATATTTTGACACCGTTATTAAAATTTATCACATGAATGCTTCGTCTTTATACTTCAAAAAAGCTTAATCTAAATATGCGTCTTATATTGGTGTTCTGTTCACCACAGGTTCAACAAAAAACCAAAGAGGGGCATTCAGTACCTGCAGGAGCAAGGCATGCTGGGAACCACGCATGAAGATATCGCCCAGTTCTTACATCAAGAGGAGAGGCTTGACTCTGTAAGACATACAACTATTTTGTGGCTACGAGATACAATATCTATGCTTTTGTTTCTTTCATGTGCGGTGGCCTAGGGTCAGACAGAGTTTAACAACACAGAATAAAACTGAATATGCAGCTGCAGAGCTTTTCTGAAACATTTCTGAAAAAACAAAACAAACATTTCGAGACACTCCAGTAAAGTGTTGCCAAACTTCTATTTAGAGATGATTTGATCTTTTAGTGCTGAAATGAATCAGCATCTCAGTCGCTCATTTATCAGGCCTCAAAAGACTCCAGCAGTTATGGGTAAAGAGAGCTCCTTATATCTGCCCTAAAATTAGAGCACTTGAGCAGAACAGCCCTCAGCCTCCTGAATGACTTGAGATGTGCATGGAATACTTCAACAGACATTGCATTTCAATGACGCGCGGTAAATAAAAGCTCAACGATTTCTCCGTCTGTAGCACTGAGCGTGTATTTTTGAGTTATGAAACATGTTTTTTCGGATATATATCTTTCTTCCTACCCAATCTATATCTGACTCATTGTTTCCACCCTTATAGATCCAGGTAGGAGAGTTTCTCGGAGACAACGATCGCATCAATAAAGAAGTTATGTATGCCTACGTCGACCAAATGGACTTCCAGGGCAAGGACTTTGTGCCGGCGCTGCGCATGTTCCTCGAGGGTTTCCGTCTGCCCGGGGAGGCCCAGAAAATCGATCGACTGATGGAGAAATTTGCTGCTAGATATTTAGAATGCAACCAAGGGTGAGCGGAACGGTTCCCTGCTGTTGCAACCGATTAACCTGCGTCGCTAATTAAGCTGTAAACACTGAACTCGGTCGCTGTTTTATCTCTCTCCTTAGGCAAACACTGTTCGCCAGCGCTGACACTGCATACGTCCTCGCGTATTCAATCATCATGTTGACTACAGATCTACACAGTCCACAGGTTAGTTCGCCGAGCGCTGATTGTTCACTGAAATGCACAGCGAATGCAGAATGCGTTTTCTTTTCATTCCCTAGTCTATGAATGTTAATGTGAACGTCGGGGCTGTTTGGCATTCAGTTTTGATATGTGAGCAGAATAGCTAAATCTAGGGTGATGGATGTTGCTGAAACGCAGTGGAAAACAAGAGGAAGAATGCTACTGATCTGTTGTTCCCTTTATCTTGGTGCAGGTAAAGAATAAAATGACGAAAGAGCAGTACATCAAGATGAACAGAGGTATCAATGACAGTAAAGATTTACCAGAGGAGTATCTCTCCGCCATTTATGATGAAATCGCAGGGAAAAAAATATCCATGAGGGAGACAAAGGAGTTAACTCTAAAGTCAAATAAGCAAAGTGAGTATTTGATGAACAGACAAATATGGTGACAAAATCATATAAACACTTTTTCTGACTTTTTTTTCTGATTCTGTGTCCTTTGCTTTAAGTATAAATTGTTTTATATTGTAGCATTTTACAATAGAATTCTGTGGTTGACTGAACAAAGTAGTCCAGTATTCTGTAATCGTTAATAAATTTTAAATCATTTTAGTCATTAATGATTTTTTGATATTAACAATGATGGTAATCATTTATTAGATTAATTTTTTATTAAAATAAAAATACAGTATTTATGTATTAATATTGTCATTAGCTATTATTATTATTATTATTATTATTTGAAAGTGTTATTAAAGATGGCAACATTAAATTAAAATATAAAAAATATTACTTTATTATTATTTGAATGTGTAATATAATATTAAAATAAAAAATATTGCATATATACACATAATACTACTGATAATAGTACAAATGTATTAAAATGCTAAAAATATTACTTAACAATTATTATTAATATTGTTTGTGTTAATAATTATATAATTAACGTAAAATATTTTATATAATAATAATCATAAATATAGTACAAATTAATGAAAATACTAATAATATTACATTATTATTATTATTATTATTATTATTATTTGTGTTTTTAATGATTGTTATTAAATAAAGAAAATTTAAATAATGATAATAATATTAACAGTACTAATTTATTAAAATACTAATAACTTTACATTATACAATACATGTAATATTAGCTGTTAAACTTCCAAGCAGATAATTGAACATGGCAGTTTTGGCTGTATTCTGATATTTTGCGGTGTGATTTGTGGTAACTGATGGTGTGTTTTGCTACTGTCTTTGTATCAGGTGTGGCCAGTGAAAAGCAGAGGAGACTACTGTACAATGTTGAGATGGAGCAGATGGCAAAGACAGCCAAGGCTCTGATGGAGGCCGTAAGCCACGTTCAAGCCCCCTTCACCAGCGCCACCCACCTCGAGCATGTCAGACCGATGTTTAAGGTATTCTGTGCATGTGCATACAAATACACACACATACTATTTGGTTGCAAATACTCATCCTATAATATATTGATCTCTCATAGCTGGCATGGACGCCCTTCCTGGCTGCGTTCAGTGTGGGTCTGCAGGACTGTGATGACACTGAGGTGGCCTCTCTGTGCCTGGAGGGAATCCGCTGTGCTATCAGGATAGCGTGCATCTTCAGCATTCAGGTAATTTCACAGATTGCATTAACCGTGAAGAGGTAATTTACTAAAGCCGAGAAAGGTTTAGCATTTGTTTACATTATTATTCAGTCTGTCTGAGTAAGCACCTTTAAAACAGAATGTGTATGTTGCTCTTCCATACACTTACAGTGAATGGATATTGCAGATGTAAAGCTTCAAAAAGATAAAATAAAAGTCACTAATATTATAGCTTTCCCTGAGAAATAGACCAAAATTTCAGTCAGTTTCAGCCCTAAAAGTTTTTTTTTCTGTGTTGGTTTGTTCCAGTTGGAGCGCGACGCATACGTACAGGCTCTGGCTCGCTTCACGTTGCTGACGGCCAGCTCAGGCATCACCGAGATGAAGCAGAAGAACATCGACACCATCAAGACCCTAATCACAGTGGCTCACACGGATGGAAATTATTTAGGAAACTCTTGGCATGAGGTGAGCTCTGCCAAACCCAGCTCTTAGACAGGCCTGCTTGTTTTCTGTGCAGTGTGATTGACAGATAGATATTGTGATGCGTTATTATTCCGTCTATGTGTGCTGTAGATCCTGAAATGCATTAGTCAGCTGGAGTTGGCCCAGCTCATTGGGACAGGAGTGAAGGCTCGATACATATCAGGAACCGTACGGGGGAGGGAAGGTTTCATCACCAGCACCAAGGAACAGACATCTGATGAGTACCTGGGCTTGGGTCAGTTTGTCACACTTCACATGGGCAGCAGTTTAGTCTCCTACTGAGAAAAACTTTGTTGGTATTTATTAATAATCACAGATGAGATAAAAACGATGCCAACACAACAATAATTAAACAATTTTAAGATTATATGTATGTTAAGTTATGTCTATTATATGTGTCATTTTATTTATTAGTTATTTATAAATTTGTTTTGTTTTTGAAGTAAAAAATAAATAAAATATATTACAATTTTAATATACATAAAATAGGCTGTATAGTTGATTGAAATGTTTAAAATAAATAATTACGATTTGTCGGTTCATTAATATACCTAATCGCAAAATACATTTGACTGAAAAAAAAAAGTAAATTATTTTTTGACTAAATGATGAAACAATTAAATTTTAAACCATCCCCTAAATGTTTTTATTTTTATTCTATTATTTATTAATATTCTATTATAATTTCATAAATGTTTAAAAACGACCCTTAATGTTTTTATTCTTATTATTTATTCTTATTTAGTGTATAATTTCATAAAAGTAAGAAACTAAATCTGCCTTCAGCTGGTGGTAAATGTCTTCTTGAGACATTACGAGATATTTGATTCATTCAAAAATCTGATTCGTTCAGGAAAACTTAATGGCTCTCTTTATGAATGAGTCTTTGAATCATTGGTTCACACAATTAGTTTAAAACGCAGATTTGTTAAGAAACTAAACACTGCTGTTTTGTTTGGAGACACACAACAATTCTTCTATGGGTTTAAAGGTATTTTCTCTGCATAGTTGAGCAAAAACACATAATATTGTGTTTAAAATATGACACAATTAACTTGAATTTTCCCTGCTTTTGATATAAATTTGAGACAAAAACACACACACACAGGAGCAAATTTTTGCACCAATATGTTGAATCACATTTGCATCATATTTGTCAAATATATGAAATGTAAGATGATGTACTGGTCTGGGGGCAGGTCTAGTGTGTTAACGGCCTTAAAATATTTTAATCGCACTGATTTCATATGATAAGTTAACGTGTTAAACTAACACCCCTAATAAAAAGTAAAACAGTTTCTCCAACATTTACATCAGAGTAAAATAGCTTCCAAGTCGACACTTCACTCGTACGGAATGCTCATAGAACGCATTCTGCTCAGGGCAGACAGAGCCTGCATCGCAGCTCTTCGCCCTTGGGGAAACACCCAGTGGCTGCAAAGAGAAGTCCCTCTCCAGGCGGTCAGCAGGAGGAAGTTGACTGTGTCAGATGCCTCCAAGACAGGTTAGGATGCTCTGCACAAAAGTTCACTGGCCCTGGGCCTGTGGTAAGAGTCAGACAGCAGCTTGCACATCAACTGCCTAGAAAGGCTGGCAGTATGGCACGCCTGCCGTGTTTTTCTGCCACTCCCTAATTGACAGCCACTTCCTGGTTCGCTCAGACAGTATGACGGGGGTGTCATACATAAATCATCAAGGGGTTCTTTCATCGAAACGCCTCTTCAGATTGTCTTTGCGCCTCCTGAGGTTGCCCAGCACAGTCTGTGCTCAAAAAGAGCGACTCACATTCCGGGCAGACTGAACCAGGGTGCGGTCATGCTTTCACAGGGCAGAGTCCACCCCCAAGAGTGGATTCTTCACCTGCGAACGACCCAGCTGATCTGAAACACGTTTGGCAGAGAGGAGGTGGATCTTTTCGCTTCAGACAGCAACACTCGCCACCCAGCCTATTTCACGAGGGAGATGGATGTACTGGCCCGGGACTGGCCCGGCCTCCTTCTCTATTCTGTTCCCCTGATCGCGCTGATCCCTCAGGTTAGAGCCCAGTCTACAAGACCTGTATATGCCATGAAATGGTCTTGTATTTCGAGGTGGTGCAGCGAAAACCCCTCGTCATGTGAAGTATCGCAAGCGCTGTCTGTGACTCTAAGGTCATCCTGAAACCAAGGCTTGGCTGTGTGCCAAAGGTCCTCTCCATGCCTTTCAGAGCGCAGGTGGTATCCCTGTCAGTGCTACCCCTGGCAACGGAGGGTAAAGACTTTAACCCCCTCTGCCCAGTCAGGGCATTGAGAGCCTACATTCAGTAGTCAGCTGCCTTTGGACGGTCTGACCAGCTGTTTATCTGCTTCGGTGTCCACTCCAAAGTGCTACCGGTCTCAAAGCAAAGGCTTCTAAGTGGGATGTAGACGCTATTTTGCTAGCCTACTCTTCACTGGGCCAGGACTGTCCCATTGGAGTTAGAGCCCATTTGACTAGAGGCAGTGCCTCTTCATGGGCGTGGTCTAGCGGCATCTCCCTGTCAGAGATTTGTGAGGCGTCCGGCTGGTCCTCGCCGGTCCTGGTCCTTGCCAGGTTTTATAATCGGGTATCTGCCTGGGCTCGGTGCCATATGTCGATCATTCTTTGTTTACAGCGTGGCGGGATTGAACTGTGTTGCCACAGCATCTTAGCAGACGCAGTACCAGTGAATTGTCGACAGGGAACTAGGTTACTTCCGAGTTCTGCGTTCCATGCCACGCTATAAGCATTCGTCGCTTCAGCCGAAGTAACCTGAATCTCGTGGCGAAGCGGGCGCTTATATACTCACAGCCCAAGCCACACAGGCAGACTCGTAGCCATAGGTTTGCTCAGCACCGCTGCCAACCCATTGGTTCGTTTTTATAACACTGCACGAACCTATGGCCGTGCAGTTTCACTGCATGACTGAATAAAGCTTCAGTTAGAAGGAAAAAATTAATTTTTCCCATAGCGTCTTAGCAGACACAGTACTCGTTCCCGTGTCTCAGGGAACCTGGGTTACAGAAGTAACCTATTCGTCATTGAATATCTGACAATAAATTTGACTGAATTAAAGACATTTGCCAAGAGACAAAAACCATTATGTTCCACACAAGTACCATCATCATTGCAGCTTTTCCATTTGCCATTGCATCATCAAAAAACATCTTAACGCAAGCTAAATTATGATTAAAATTGCTTTATGATAATCCAGTATAATTATGCAGTAGCTTTGTGTGAAATTAAGTTCATGATGGTATAAACAACATGATTTTTCTCACTGTAGGAGGGAACGTCGATCGCAAACAGATTGCAAGCATTCAGGAGTCTATCGGAGAGACCAGCTCACAAAGTGTTGTGGTTGCTGTTGACCGGTATGACATCATTAATTCTGATGAACTTCATAATGTTACAAACACTAATATGTCTCTGGACTGTCACAAACACTTCTGTTTTTCTCTGCAGGATATTTACAGGCTCTATCAGGCTTGATGGAAATGCCATTGGTAAGTACAAGATCTCATGTGCCCGTTTATGTGTGTGGCACATGTGTATTTACACATACACAAGCATTGAGGTAGCTAAGATTTTGAAATGTTTTAAATAAAGGTCTTTTGGCCTTATAATAAAGTAATATTATTATAATTTAAAGTAATTGTTTTCCATTTTTCAATACATAATTTAATTTAATTTAACCTAAATTTAATACAATTTAATTTTAGTTTTACCTTCTTTTTTTTTTTTATTTAACTACTTACAACAGTTTTTTCTGACACTAAACCTTTGAGTGGTATATACATTGCATTTTATTAAGGTTGTTTTTTTTTGTCTGTCATACCAGGGATGATTTAATTTTTTTTGTAGTAATTTTGTTTTATAACTCTCAT
>JAUYWG010000064.1:9010664-9021067 GCA_034779775.1 Enteromius afrohamiltoni | reverse complement strand
ATATATATATATATATTTTTTTTTTTTTTTTTTTTTTTTTTTTATAGTGTTCAGTTATTTATTCAGTTTAGTTTAAGTCATTTTTGTTCTTACAATTCTTTTATTTTAGATACTTTAGATACTAATGCAACATTTCCACTTTTCATATTTTCATAGACTTATTTATTTGTTAACAAATCTTTCAAAGTGGTTATAGTTTTAGATAACCATAACAGCACTGGTTTTGAACAATTAATCTAAATGAATTACTTAAAGATTAATTTTGAATCCAGTCAGATTTAAGTGATATCTTGTTAACGATGTTGTGTTTTGCAGTGGATTTTGTACGATGGCTGTGCGCTGTATCAATGGATGAATTGGCCTCTCCTACACACCCTCGAATGTTCAGTCTGCAGAAGATCGTGGAAATATCATACTACAACATGGGTCGTATCAGGCTGCAGTGGTCCAGGATATGGGAGGTTATAGGCGATCATTTCAATAAGGTGAGTTCAAAGCAGCGCCGGAAGCTAATCACTCCATGAAGAGTGTGTGTCACGGTGGCTTTGTATAATATCAGAGAAATCTAATGATGCTTTTAAATTTCACTCTGCCTGCGGGAGGGCATAGCTAATAGATTAAAGAAGAGCCGAAAATGAAAACGCAGGACTTCCAATGCTTTAACATTAACATCTCTTTGGTTTTCTGTTTGGGTTCAGGTCGGCTGTAATCCCAATGAGGATGTTGCTATTTTCGCTGTGGATTCTCTGAGGCAGCTGTCCATGAAATTTTTGGAGAAAGGCGAGTTGGCCAATTTCAGATTCCAGAAGGATTTCCTCAGGCCGTTTGAGCACATAATGAAAAAGAACAGGTGAGCGTTTGAATTTACACTGTGATGAAAGTGAAGTATCACTGAAAAACGCAGCCCAGACCTCTTTCAAATATAGAAAGCATCAGTTGAATAACCAAACAAATTGTGATAAACTGCGTGGTTTGAAGTCTTGCCTTAAGATGGTTTAGAGACGCAAGGTTTGCGTTGGATGTAGTTGTTTTTTCTCCCGGGTGGATGTGCTGCTTCTAAATGTCATCCTCTGAAGGGCTCTGCTCTGGATTCAGGAGACTGGAGCGCCTGCCTCTAAATATTTTTAAATCATCTTTACGTCATGTTCACTGCCTAGTTTGAGTATACAAAATGTTCTTTTAAATGTCGGTGGAGATTTTAGATTTTGAGGACATCATGCAGACAAGCACAGAAGTTCTTGTTCGTTCATGCAACTACATTATATAGTTCTTCATTAACGTTAGTGTTGTGTTGATCCATAGAGAATAGGTACAAGTGAACATACCTGCATTTTTAAATCAACTGACAGTAGATCTGTAGTGTAGCTTTTCCAATAATAAACTCTTTTTCTGTAAAGAAGGAAGCATTTAAAATGAATAAAAAATTATATATTTTTTTTATTTTCAATAAAATTTAAATAAATGTCCAGAGGAAGTGTACGTTTGTTAAAGTTACACCAATGTTTAAAGTTTTTTGAAGATAATTAAACAGTAGAAATTGCAGTGCCTATAATTATACATAGATGGATAGATAGATAAGCATACATATATACTGTATATAATGTAAACAAAGTTATTTTGGATGCGATTAATCTTTTGACAACACTCATAGATAGATGATAGACATAGTTCAAATATTTTATGATTATTTATATATTTTTATAGTGTTTATTAATTTATTTGTATTTTTATTTTTTTATCATTTAGCTTGTTTTGTCATTTTTTCTTTATATTTTTAATTTATTTTTATTTTAAAGTTAGTAATTCAGTTTAGTTTTAGTAATTTTACTTCAACTTTGTTTTAGTTATTTGGTAATGAAACAATTCCACTTTTAATGAATGTTTTTCATATTTTAATACATTTATTAATTGATTTTTTTTAAAATAGATTTTATTATTATTTTATTTCTGCTGTTAACAAAACGTTCTAAATGGTTTTCGTTTTAGGTAACTGCACTGGTTTGAGCAAATTAATTTTGTCATCACTTAGTAGTGCTAAAATGCAGAAAGACATTTGTAGTGAAATGCACATTGAAATATTTTCATATGCAATTATATAAACTATTAATCTATTTATTAGTTGTATTTAGTGTATTAATGCTTTCAGATACAATGCCTCCATCATCACTGAATTTCTCATTGCCCAAATATAGTAGCAAACTACTTTTTTTCCAAAAGGTAGCTCAAAAATAGCCTAGCTACTTTATATTAGAAGTAGCCTGGCAATCTTCACTTTTACAGTAGCGCCTCCATCAGTGGAAGCAAGTGAAGAAGAGAAAGTTATATTAGCTCATATGGACCCTGCAGTGCTCATTAAGTTTAGTGAGTGAGCACAGTGACATCATGATGAAACTCCATGACTGATGGAGAAAAATGATCTTGCCTACACGTGTTTGGCCTTGCAGTATGAGCTGAAGTGTGTGTCTGTGTGCGCATGTTTTCCTGTTTTGTTTACATGCTGCTTCTCTATCTACAGATCTCCTACCATTAGGGACATGGTGGTCCGCTGTATAGCCCAGATGGTCAACTCTCAGGCTGGGAATATTAGATCAGGGTGGAAGAACATTTTCTCTGTGTTTCATCTCGCTGCCTCTGATCAGGATGAGAGTATTGTAGAGCTGGCCTTCCAGACAACTGGACACATCGTCAGTAAGTGCCTGAGGGAGATTGAAGATTGTACAGTTTGTGATACCAAACATACAAGATAAAATCTCTATTTTGGGAATTACTCATGGCGAGGTGTTTATAATACAGTATTGTTAAATTGAACACTGCATTAAATAATAATAAAAAAAACTTATCATAATATATATTTTTTTATACTCATGGTACAGTTTTTCCAGTAAAATAAAAAATGTATATAATTTATTATGCAAATGTTTAAATTAATTTCTAAACGCTTAAATTAAAAAAAGTTAAAATAAAAAATGCTAAATAGAAAGATTTTCTCTGGTGGACCTCCATAAATCAGACATATTCAGTATATTAAATGAAGTGCATATTTCAAGCATTTGATTAAATTTATTTTTTTTTTTTCTTCCACATTTTTTGGACTAATAGTTCATTATAATTATTTATAAATAGTTCAAAAATATAGTAGTATAATTTCTTTTTATTATTATTGCAGCTATTACACCTTTGGATTATTACAGCTAAAATGATTACTTTTTATTGTATTTATAGTTATGGTATTCAGTATAATTTATCAGTTTCCACACTTCTAATTTTAGTTTAAGGGTTTTTTTTTTATATGGGTGAAGTGAAAAGGAAGATTTAAATTGTAAACGTTTATTACCTTTTAATAAATTTTAGTTTGTTTTAAAAATGCTCTTTGTAAAAGGCCTCTGTCATCTCTTCTCCCCTCACAGCGAATGTATTCGAGAAGCATTTCCCAGCTACCATTGATTCCTTCCAGGATGCTGTCAAATGTCTGTCTGAGTTTGCCTGCAACGCTTCTTTCCCCGACACCAGCATGGAGGCAATCCGTCTCATCCGCCACTGCGCCAAATACGTCTCCGACCGACCTCAGGTCAGTGCTAACGAGTGCGCTCTCCATAACAGCTGAATTATGATCTGACCCCGGGTCAGGCTTTAGACAGACATTTGCTAAATGGATTACGCTTGAGGAGACCACAGGGCACTTTTAACGAGAAAACTCTCATTACCAGACACCCTAATGAGCAAAAACTAAAGGCCTTTATTAAATAGATGGAAAATGTAAACGATCTGTTTTCTGCTCTCCGTGAAGGGTGATTGTGTTATGAGCTGTGTTTGTGCTTGTTAAGTGCTTTAGTCCTCTGGTGTTTCTAAAGTGGAGATTAGTGAAGGCAACCCACATGAAGACTTTTACCGCTCCCCACTGAGGGTTGCCAGAATGGGGCAAAAACCTTTTGATCAGTGAATGGAGCTTATAGTCAAACAGCATGTGTGTTTTGGCATGTGCTTTAGTATGTGCAAAGCAAATCAAATAAGGCTCTGTGAGCAACCAGTATTTTGTGTGCGCAGGCATTTAAAGACTATACCAGTGATGATATGAATGTTGCGCCGGAGGACCGCGTCTGGGTGAGAGGCTGGTTCCCCATCCTCTTTGAGCTGTCATGCATCATCAACAGGTGTAAGCTGGATGTCCGGACCAGGTTAGCGGGAAACCTACAACACAGACAAATCTTTTTTGATAGTGATTTTTAATAATAGTTATATAGTACATATTTAGAACAGGAAGAGCTAACTTGCTCTGTAAAGTTTATAAAGAGCACACACAAATTCTGAAGAGTGAGAAAAAGTACTTAGTAAAAAAAATAAATACAGTTTATGTAAATTAATACATTTAGATTTACACTTAATATTTACATTCTTCAAAAATTTAAGGTAAAAAAATTATTAGTATTATTTATTTATTTATTTTATTTTATTTATTTATTATTTTTTTATATTAATTATATTATATTAAAATGCCTTCAATTAAAATTCAAAAGTGATGGTAAAGATTTGTATTTATTTTATTTTATTTCAAATAAATGTGAAAAATTATATTTTTATTTGTAAGTTATTGTTTTCCTTGAAATATTAACCAGCACTCTATAACCAGCAGTGATGACAATAAGAAATGTTTCTTGAACCCCAAATTCAACTTTGCCATCACGGGAGTACTTTTGAAATTTTAATATATATTATGTTATTGCTAGCAGTTAAAAACTGAAATCTTATTATAATGCATATAGCATTGTCAGTCGTTTTCACCTTATCCCAACAATCTATATTTGTTTTGTTTGTCAGGGGTCTGACGGTGATGTTTGAGGTGATGAAGACGTACGGTCACACCTACGAGAAACACTGGTGGCAGGATCTGTTCCGCATCGTGTTCAGGATCTTCGACAACATGAAGCTTCCAGAGCAACAGACTGAGGCAAGTCAACATCAGCTCTGAAACCTGTCCTAGAAGATAATAAGAAATCCTTTTTAGAAAGTGTCACCAACACAGATATTGTTTAGAAGGGGACTCTCTCTGGTGTTTTCGCATAATCATATGGTAGCACTCGAGTATCTTCATGCCAAGGATGGAAAACGGTGGCTAATGTTGGTGTTTTGTATCTTTCCATAGAAAGCGGAGTGGATGACCACCACCTGCAATCATGCACTTTATGCGATCTGTGACGTTTTCACACAGTACTTTGAATCTCTCAGCGATGTTCTGTTAGATGATATCCTCTCTCAGCTCTACTGGTGTGTGCAGCAAGGTGAGTGATCAGTACCAGCAACGGACAGTTGCAGTACGTTTACAGTGACACTGTTAAAAAAGCAACGTTGTTCAAAATGCTGAAGACCAGAAGATTTTGTGTGTAGGCAGTTCACTGAAGTGCATGTGTGAATTATGACTTACGGTCATGATCTCACTCGCTCATTTCTTCTCACAGATAATGAGCAATTAGCAAGATCAGGCACTAATTGCCTTGAAAACGTGGTCATCCTCAATGGTGAGAAGTTTACGGCTGAGACCTGGGACAAGACCTGCAACTGTATGCTGGACATCTTCAAAACCACCATCCCACACATGTGAGTGTTCCCATGAAGTCTTTTTTTAACAGAATTGATGGTTTACTCTTTTTCCTAAGGGCTCTTTTGATAAAGTTTCCCTTTTAAATAAATGTGACAATGGCTTCATGCACTTTTTAGTTATTTATTCCTTTTTTTTTTTTCATTTTCAACAAAAACCTATTTTGCACATCTTGGAAAAAGAATGCAGAAAATAGCAATTTAGTTCTCTACAAAAATTTACTATCATATTTTGACATTTTTAAAGTAATCAGCTATTTGATAATTTCCAATGTTCCAGTGGCTTAATTCTTTCCAGAAAGTGAACTCTTAAAGGACATGTCTTGTCATGTTTTACATATTATCTGTATGTATCACAATCTGAAAATATCAACCCTGCTACTAAGATGTTTGTAAAATAAAGGACTATTAAATCAAATCAATCAATAAATTATCTTTCTAATTAACATATTGTAGCTAAATCGTGTCAACCCTGTTACTATGATGTTAAAGTAAACAACCAAATATTATATGCTCTTTTTGTAGAAATATCTGCAATAAATTAGCTTTATAATAAACTTATTGCAGCTATATTACCTGTAGAAGTGTCAACCCTGTTACAATGATTTCTTTAAAGTAAACCACCAAATATTACATTCTAAATTTGTAGAAATTTGCATTACATTTTTTTAAATCTTGTAGATAAATTAACTGTACAAGTGTCAACCCTGTTACTATGATTTTTAGTAAGTAAATAACAAGTAAATAATAATAAGTAAATAACTTATTATAGTCTTAATTTGTTGAAATGTGCATTAAAAAGATTTTTTGCGTAAACACCTTGTAACTAATTTAACTGCAGAAATGTCAACTCTGTTACAATGGGGTTTTTTTTGTTTGTTTGTTTTTTTTTTTGTTTAAGCAAACAACTGATTATTAGTCCCTGAATATTTCTGGTAATATTTGCATTAAATTCTCTTTCTAATAAACATATTGTAGATAATTCAGCTACTAAAGTTTCAGCCCTGTTACTGGGATTTTATTATTAAATATTTGTAGAAATATCTGAACTATGAGATGTTTTTTTTTTTTTTTTTTTTTTTTTTTTTTTTTAACAGCTTATAAAGAAAGTGTAATGTCAAATATAGCTGTAAAACTCTCGGCCCTGTGACCATCAAACACTTGGCATAATTATATGTATATATATATCGATATAAATGGTTTAGCTTGATATGGCAACCGATATCACTAATCTGGAAAAGGCTACTGAACCCTCTAACCCAGCTCTTGTTGTTTTCAGGCTGTTGACATGGAGACCGGCTGGTACGGAGGGAGATCATGTGACTCAGCTCAACTCTGATAAACAGCTGGTATGCAAATAAGATTTCCAGACTGTACTCAAAGTTTAAGTCTTCGTGGAGGGTCATCACAACCAGATGCTCTTCTAGTGCTATAGGAGTTCATTTAATGTTAGAATTTTAATAATTACTGATCTGGTGCTTACAGGACTCTATTTCCCAGAAGTCAGTGGATATTCAGACTCGGTCAGATGACCAGCAGTCGGTGAACAGTATGGAGAAGGCTTTGGCTGATAACCGCAGGCAGAGTCAATTCAGTGTGGCTTCAGGCATGTATCAGAGTGGCCAAGTATCTAGATTATTGTTCCTAATTGATCTTTTATTTCTTGTTTTTTAGCTCCACAATATTGCAAAACTGAATGTGATGTGAAACAACAGTATTTGATTGCAGAATGCCACATATGACCAGTTTGGCCAATAACATTTAACAATATTATCTTCAGTCCAGATTTTAGCCTGTTTTCATAAAGCACTCAGAACATGCTGACTATCAGCTGGTCAGCTGTTCATTTTGTGTTTCCATATGCGATCTCCCCAGAAGCCCAAGAACAAAGGCTGTTTGCAGCTCTGCTTATAAAGTGTGTCGTCCAGCTGGAGCTCATTCAGACCATAGACAACATTGTGTTCTTTCCTGCAACTAGTAAGAAAGAGGATGCTGAAAACTTTGCAGCGGCACAGGTACCTTTTACAAACTGTTTCTAAACAAATGTTTTTTTGTTTGTTTGTTTTGTATGTGCTTTCACTTACTGATCTAATTGTTTTCTGTGTAGCTTCAGTGTATTTTATTTCCATTTTAATTAACTTGTTTATTTTGGTTAGTGGCCAAGCAACATTTCTAATCTTCACTTAAATTTTTTCATACTTTTTTCATCTAATATTTCAAGTAAAAGAAAACATTTGAATAGATACGAACAACAATTTAGTGAAATTGATTTATTGATTTTTTTATTTTTTTTTACATTGCATTTTTATTAGTGATATTACACGTAATCATAAGAAATAATAATACTCCTAAAAATGGTTATATATTAAATATATATAATATAAAATATATGCATGTAAATATTTTCAAAATATTTACTCTATATGTGTGTCTGTATGTATATATATATATATATATATATATATAATATACTCAGTATACACACACGTATACATTTTTGTTTTTTATTATTCCTATTTATCATAAGAACATTTTGAGAAATAAGTGTGGAAATAATAATAACAACATGTATTACTATTTTAATTTAACAATATATTAATAATAACATGTAAAAAGTAATATATTATTAATAATAAAAGCTTTAAAACCCTTATGCTAGGTCACATCATTTAAATAGTTGTTGGGTAATGATATAGTCTTGAAGATTACTAAGTTATAGTCAGTTAAACAGTTTAAATTGCTTGTTTTCCTGCAGAGAGATGCTTTGGACGCTGATGTACATGTGGATACTCAGGACCAGGGAATGTATCGCTATCTGACCTCAGAACAGCTGTTTAAACTGCTCGACTGTCTGCTGGAGTCCCATCGCTTTGCTAAGGCCTTCAACTCCAGTAACGAACAGAGAACGGCACTGTGGAAGGCTGGTCAGTACTCGTGATTTATTTCTTTATTGTTAGAAACTCGGGATGCAATAAATATATGTATTGTTAGGAGTTTCTCCAAATCTACAAAAGCCTTACAGGTCACGTTGTATCAAGTCCTCCGTTATCAGACAGAGCCACCTGTGTGGCCTAATGGAAAGTCTTTGTCACGTCTGGCTTGATTTCTTCTCCCGACCCACATTAAAAGAGCTCATTGTGTCTCCGTATGTGTGATCAGGTTTCAAAGGGAAGTCGAAGCCCAATCTGCTGAAACAGGAGACCAGCAGCCTGGCGTGTGGCCTGCGCATCCTCTTCCGCATGTACATGGACCAGAGCAGACAGGACGCCTGGGAGGAGGTGCAGAGAAGACTGCTCAAGTAAGACATCACTGTCACGTGCGTGACTGGAACCGCTGCGCTCTCAGACCCTGCGGCCGTGTAAACATTAATCAGCTAATTACATCCTCGTAGCTGTTGCTGTCTTCGGTACACTTCACATCTTTTACATTTAGCTTGGAGACATCTTTTGATATTTTTATAATACGCTCCCACTATAACGGAGATCAGATATTATCTTAAAGATCCTGGGAAATAACATGGGAAACAAAATAGGAGTTTGTGGCTTTTATAAAATCCGAAACTAAATTTGTAGATTTTGTTTTAATTTAATTTGTGGCTTTAATTACCTTAGTTGAGGGTTTAAAAAGAAAAGGTTTTGTTTTTAAATACTTTTATTCAGCAAGGATGCATTAAATTCATCAGAAGTGACAGTAAAGTTATTTCTAATTTTATAAAATAAAAATAGGGTAACACTTTATTTTATGGTTACACCTTATTAGCACGCATATTACTAGAATATTAGCTATTTATAAGTGCTAATTAGGCACATACTAATGCCTCATTCTACGTGACCTTATTCTACATCCCTAATCATACCCAGTAACTAAACTAAACAACTAGCGCACTATTAATAAGCAGCAAATCAAGAATTTATTAAGAAAAAAGTGATAGTTAATAGTTACTAAACAAGTGCTACCAAAATATTTCTATTTGAGGTAAACTCTTCTCTTTTAAACTTTGTTCAAGAATCCTGAAAAGTAAAATTGGAATTCTGTGGAAAAAATAATCATTTTGAGATCGAAACTTGCAATTAAGAGAAGAGAAAAAACCATCATTGTGAGATAGAAACTCGCAATTGCAAGAAAGTCAGAAATACAAATTTTGAAAATGATATCTCACAATTCTCACAAGACTTTATAATTTTGCAATGAAGAGTTTTATAATAAGCAATTCCGGAAAAAAAAAAAGTTGAGTTGAGTTTGTATCCCGCAATTCTGACTTTATAATTCAGCTTGTAAAAAGCTTGTATCGGTCAATTATAAGAAAAAAAGTCAGAACCGCGAGATACAAACTTTGAGTTTATATCTCAGAATTTTTCATTTATTACTTGCGGTTGTGAGTTTATATCAATCAGTATTAATACAAAAGAGTCAGAATTGCAAGATAATTTGCAATCGTGAAAAAAAGTAGCAGTTACTAGGGTTGGGTCGATAGACGATACCATCGTCCATTGCCGATGGCGATAAACATTGTGATCCTCCGGCCCGCCGCAGCAGCAGCCACCAGCTCGCGAAAAATACACTTCAATCTATGGCGACAAATCTATGCCATTAATAAGCGAGCGCACCACTGATGCTGGCGAGCGCGGGAAAACATTTCAGCGAGAGGAAAACAGATGGACATGCGAAGAAACCCTTTTTTATTCTTTATTCAGTGACAGAAACGGGATTCTATAGTTTATACATTTTGAATTGCAAACCGGATTCCAAAAAAGTTGGGACACTAAACAAATTGTGAATAAAAACTGAATGCAATGATGTGGAGATGGCAA
>JAUYWG010000064.1:8999178-9010564 GCA_034779775.1 Enteromius afrohamiltoni | reverse complement strand
TGATTTATGTTCTATTCTGAATAAAATATTGACATTTGCCATCTCCACACCATTGCATTCAGTTTTTATTCACAATTCGTTTAGCGTCCCAACTTTTTAAGAATCCGGTTTGTATAATAAAATAGAAAACAGTTATAAATACTTAAAACTGAAAGAATGTTTTAAAAATTAAGTTTGGAAACTAATTTATTTAAATCAATTTAATATCAATAAAATATATGGTAAGTAACAAATCTTCTTCATGACTGGAGCATACATTAGTTTTTTGGATATTTTATAAAAAGAGAAGGATACAATATATTCTACATGAGTTTCTGTCTTTAAGAATCTTGGTATGTGTTTGTTAATAATAAAACACACACATGTGACAAGTTTCCAGGTACAACAGGATCAAGGAACAAGACTGTTCCAGTATAAAAAGGATTCTCTTAAAAATAATTAACTAATAGATAAACTCACAGGATGCTTTGCAGTTAAGAGTCAAATAAAGACTTCAACTGAGGTAATGTTTAGAATCGAAAAACACTTAGACTTCAGAAAAGCAGCGCATTAAAAGCCATGTTGCTTCCTCATTCCAGTTTCTTTATATTTATGATGGACAAAGACCACTTCCTGAAGTGAGATTGTGGGTTTGCTTTATTGACTTGCGATTGGTGCTCTGGCCTGGATCCAACAGAGAAAGAGTTTCATGCACCATTAGGTCATCGTTCGTTAGATTAGTTGAGTTACAAACATTAGTGCTAACAAATGAAGATTTAAAATGAGAAACGAACTACGCTGAGCACTAATTTCACTCTATCCCGGGAGTCTCAGACCCGTGCGCTTTCATTAAGCATTAAGTGTCCCTGACTCTCAGACTTCATTGCTAATAGGGTGCAATCATGAGAAAGAGGCCAGGTTGGACTCTGACTTCCTTGTCTGCAGGAAGACTATCAGAAACGCTAATCGTTGGCCGTGTTCAGTCCTGCAGACACGCTTAACCAGGCTAAAGGGGATTTAGGTGAGATTAGGTCATGATGAGTGCAGGAAGTTGCAGGGCAGATGGGGGTTATGTAAGACACATGAGGGGAGGAGCCTATCAGAGGTCATGGCAGAGGTCACTAAGGCTGTGTTTAAGATGTTTGTGGAATATTGAAATCCTCTGTGCTGAAACGCAGCCTCTTTTTCTGTTTGTTAGCGTGTGCAGTGACGCTGTGGCTTACTTCCTGACCCTGACGTCTGAGAGCCACCGCGAGGCCTGGACTAACCTATTGCTGCTCTTCCTTACCAAAGTGCTCAAGATCAGTGATGACAGGGTGAGTGTCTGATTCACTGCTGATATACAGAATTGTTAATTTCCCAGCATTTCCCAACTGAGGCTTTGCAAGCCCCTAGGGGTTATTGATGGAACTGCACTTCACATATATATATATTTTTTAAACAAATGTAAAAGATTAACCCCCAACCCCCGCCCCCCCCTCCCCCCTCTCTTATTACTCTTATATAATTTAAAATAATTTAATGTATAGTTCAAGTCCTGATATCTGATAAGGATGACCTAATACTGTACCTAATAGCTTTTAATTAACCAGTGACAGAATGTACATTTTTGGTTGATCACTTAAGTAAAAATAGTTTGTTTTTCTAAAATATGTCAACGTATTTGTAATGTATAAATTTTTTTAGTAAATATTAGTGCTTTTAAACAATTAATTGCAATATTCGCATCCAATTTTTTGTTTACATAATGTTTGTGTACTATGTATACTTATTATGTGTATATTAATACAAACATACATGTTTAAGAAAAATATGTTGTTTATATATAAAATATTTATCTGTAATATAAATATATACATGAAAATATCTAAATATTTTTTAAATACCTACTGTATGTTTGTGTATTTATATATACATAATAAATATACACCGTACACTCATGTTATGTAAACAAAAACTTTTATTTTGGATGTGATTAATTGCGAATATAATTGTTTGACAACACTAATAAATATGTTAAAATGTTTTACGTTTATTAATAAATTAATACATTTTGTTTTATATATTATTTACACTATTGGTATTTTTTTTAATATATATAGAAATTAATACTTTAAGAAAACACAATTAGCTAAAAAAAAAAAAGTGACAAGTAAACACTTGTGTAATGTTACATTTAAAAAATAAAAATATAAAATATATTTTTTTGCATTTTTAATTAATTTTTTTTTTCCCAGAAAATGTTCTGAAATTAATCAGCATGAATTTTGAAGCATCATGTGACTGAAGACTGGAGTAATGATGCTGAAAATTCAGATTTGCCATCACAGGAATAAATTACATTTTAAAATATATTACAATATTGATAATTTACTAATTAAATGCAGCATTAGCAATAGATTTTTATTTTCATTAGAGATTTAGTAAATCATATTGTAAAATATATCATAAAGCATAAATCGTATATATCACAGCAGCTTGATCTGAAAAGCGTTTTAATTCCAAGTCAAGCTAATTGATATGAATGATCAATGCCCAGTCGTTTTTAATCTTTCTCAATTAGAGCCCTAATGCATTACAGAGTCACACGCAGAGACGATACCGCAGTTTTGTGTTAACATAACCAATTACGAGAGTGCACCTGGCACCTAATCAACACAGGTTTAATACGATTACACCATGTCGTGCGGTGAGAACAATATAAATGAACTAAAACGCACGTGTTTGCTTTGCAGTTCAAGGCCCACGCGTCCCGATACTACCCTCTACTTTGTGAGATCATGCAGTTTGACCTGATCCCGGAGCTGAGGGCCGTCCTGCGCAAGTTCTTCCTGCGCATCGGATTGGTTTTCCAGATCAGCCAGAGTTTGGAAGCTGATCAGGCTTTAGGCGTCCACACTCCCGACGCCTAGAAGAAGCTACAGCAGTGCCTGTTCCTGAACGCCACAGACGTCTCCTCTTTTCATCTGCAGCCTGTCCTGCAGCCAATGAGGAACGAGGAGATGGAGAAGATGGATATGACGGTACTAATATCAACCCACCACCCCCCCGCCTGCCCTTTGAGGCTCTGCTCTGGACAAACAGCCAATCCCAGATCAGGAACTACGTCCCACCCACTGGACAAATGACCGGGCCTTGTACAATAGGATCAAGTTATCTAGAACATCATGAGGATGCTGAATATCGCTATACTATACAAACGCTTGACCTTTGAGATCCTCAATAGGTCCAGATATATTTCAAAACAGTGTCTTGGCATTATATTAAAAGCTGTTTGAAGAATGACAGAAGGGTTGCATATCAAGCAATGTGATGTTTCTCAAGCGATTCAGATTTTCGTTTTATTTTGTCGCGTTTGCACCGCTAATGGCTAACATTAGCATGAATAACTAGTTGTACAGAATTCCAGCTTTGTAATATAATCTCACAACACTAGATTTTGTTTTCTGTATCTTATTGTTTGTTCCTCGGAAATTTGCTGCACTTGTTTTCTTGATCAAAATGCACTGGAGATTTTTACTTTTGTGATAAATTATTGAACTATGCCATCTTTCTCTCCATAACTGTCCAGCTAGAGATTTCTAATACGATATAAAGTGATTAGTTCGGTTTACTCCATTTTATATACGCTGACACTTTTTTAATTAAACACTGAGGGCAACCGAGATCCTTCAAAAGGAAAAAAACTGGAACTTGAAAATTGAGGGTGAGTTAAATGTGAGCTGCATCTGAATCACTGGTTTGTATCCCCGTTTGGAGTTAGGCTTCACTCTACATGTACAAATTAAAAAAAAAAAAAAAGTTAATATATTTAAAATCTTCTCTTTGGTTTCGGGGGGTGGGTTGTATTGTATAGAAATTAATGATAGCTGCGCTTTAAAACTGTTGATGGAATAAGGATGTGAAGCATTCCCGGCTAGTGAGGGTGACTGTAACGGTACAGCCCTGTAAAGTTTTCTATATGGAATAAAATGATCTGTACAACTCTATATTACGCTGGTCATTATCACCACACATTCTAATCGGGTCATAGGTCAATAAAGTTTTGGAACTTGGTGCATTTGCTCTGAATTTTGAATTAAGCTAATTCCAAAAAATAATAAACAGGTTTTCTCAGACTTTAAATTTACAAGCATTTCTAACAAATTAGGTTTCAAATTTTCTATTCATCAAAGATAAATTCTTGAAAAATATGACGATTTAAAATTTAGCTTCAGTGGAATAAATTACAACAGAAAACTTGCTTCTGCCACTGAATAAAAAAAAAAAAAAAGATTGCGACTTGCGATTGAGTGTACTTTATTCAGTGGCAGAAACAGACTTCAGTTTGACTTCAGACAACAAATTTCAGTTCTATTAAATTGCAAAAATAAATTTTTACTGTATTTTAACCAAATAAATGCAGCCTTGATGAGAGTATAACACCATTAAAAAAAAAAAAATCTTAGTGTTCATGTGGTCCGTTTTATCAGAAACAAATAACATTTTTCCCTATAATCCCATTTCTCCACAAACTGAGCCAAAAAAATTAAAAAAACTAACTTGAATGCACACATCACACATAGATAAATGCAAAGTGTTCAAAAGTTCACAAAATATTTATTAAAGATGCTAATTACATTAGCTTATGCTTGCATAAGCTCATAGTCCTTACTTACAGTTCTTTTGCTATAAAACAATGAAAAACATGACAACACTGGAAGTCTATCTCTCTCTCACCTGACAAACAGAATTCATGCAGTGTACACATTCATTTCAAGTAAAGGCATAAAAGTGAATTTCCCAGAAATCACTCTCTGACTGGAGGGAACAGACTCGGGCTGATGATACATGGGGCGACTAATGCCCACAACCGATCTAAAATATCCAGATAGAAATTTGTCACCCGTTCTCTTGCTAGTGTATCATCAGCCTTAATGATACAGGAAGTGCTCCAGACCTTTCGAAGTGCAATTTTTCATTCACAACAATTAAAATGGAAACAAAACAAAAAAAACTGGATGAAAACTTTCGTTGACCTCAAGTATACAACTTGTCCCTTACAAAATAGCTAAATAGTGTAACTGACATAAGAATTGAGTTGTCTCGAATGAGATTTAACCATGGTAAGTGGATGGTCCTTCCCAATCCTGGCCTGTGTGGTTCCGGCTGGATGGCCTGCGACCGATCAAGAACCTTTTCAGCGTTTCGGAGGAACTAGGACGTAACCAAGGGTCTGTCGCAGTGGTGTCAATGGAAACACATCGATCGGCTGAAGGAGGAGTCTGTGGCCATAGCTCCTCCCCTTCCTCTGCTGACACTTCCCCTAGATAGTACAAAAGATACATTCATTCAGTGCCTCACTACATTTATGGCTTTGTGTTTAGCACAAATATCAAGACATTTTTATAACATAACTACTGAAAAGAAATCGCGCATGCACTGGACAAGGCTGATTCTTTCTAGTGCACATAAGGGTTAATGACTCATTTGAATGGATTTATTTTAATAAATGAGTAAAACAACTGATGTGTCCATCCCTTACGAAGATCTGAGATGATGCCATCAACTTGACAGTCGCTACTGATAATATACGACTAAATATAATCTAGAAACTTTAAAAAAGTAGGAAAACTGTACAGTTCAACTTGATTTGAATATTTGTTAAATGTTGAATGCTGCTCTTCAGCATGCGTTCTTTCTTCTGCATATGCTAAATGTCCCCAATAAGTGAAATTAAATCATGAACTGGAGTGACACGTTGCAAGCAATAACTCTGCCAGGAGTATATCAAGTCCTTAAGTGTCCCTGTAAAAACTAAAGTACACTTAAGGTATTACATGTTGGCGCCTTCCTGTCAAAGTGCACTAGATTAAGCTCATGCTAGTAGTCAAATGTAATCTGACTGGGTAAGACTAACCAACCCAAGGTGAATTTCCTTACAGATTCAGAGCCCCTGACCTGATCTCCAATCGCGTTCTCTCATGTTCAGCGATGTCATCTTGTTCTTTGTGCGCTCCCTCAGCCGCTCTATTTCTGTGCTGGTAATCGAGTGCAGAGACCGGCTGTCGGGACTGCTGTCAGGTCGAGCGTACCTGTTTGCTACGTCCTACCAACAAAACAAAAGTACAGTTACTCAGTATTTATTGATGCATTAAAAAAAAACGAGAAAAAAAAAACACAACTACTCTACTGTGGTTCTGTTATAAATCCCAACCCAATGGCATCTAAATAGTAAGCATGCTTTAAAGAGAAAGCTTACCCAAAAATAATAATAATAATAATAATAACATTCTGTCCATTACGAAGATATCTTATGGGTTTGGAATGACACATGGGTGACCCGAATTTTCATTTTTGGGTAAACTAATCCTTTAATGACTTTTGAATGCAATACATAAATCATGAGGGAATATCCAGTGCTGTCCACTCCGAGGAACCTTACGTTAAAATAGATGCATATGTATAGAAATGTATGATGTGGCAAGAGATACACAAAAATCTGCTGCCATAATGCACTCCAACAATGGGAGTTGCTGCCTACGTTAAGTGTTCTGAATCAGTCAATTATGGTGCTGCTAGATGGACATGTCTGACAATTGCATTCACATCTCATGTCTTTTGCAGAATCTTGCACAACACAGCTTTCTAAAAAATATGGCACTCAAGTTTAAAAGTTCAACGATTCTATATCTTGTGTCCCCCCCCCCCCCTTGGAAGTCGGCTGCCCATGTAGGAAGAAGCAAGTCAGCCAGACTTCAGAAAAAGACATTGCCTTTGTCAAGTGAGGTTGTAGCCGTGTGTAAATGGGAACTCTTACCTCAGACATGTCTGCTTTCCTAACTGCCGGTCTCGCTCTTTGGTCACGCCGGGATTGTAGAAGGTATGAATCGCCACTGGGGTCTGTGTAGAAACAATTGATTGGTTATTTACAGCTGACAAATGTTCAGCAACAGCAGGCTCTGCAGCCCTTCCTCTCTCTCTCTCTCTTTCTCTCTCTTGAGATTCTCTCTAGCTCCAACATGCAAGAGTCAAGCAATCAAAGCTTGGTAATTAAAACTGAGCAAATGAAATGTCATTTAACGGATGAGACCGAGTTTTAGGAACTCATTTACAAGGTGACTCTCGATCTCTCTGGGGTGCCGCTGAGGACAGGCATTATCCTCACCCCAGAGTCAATCTCTCTTCTGTCTGGTATTCATAGCTGTCACACTAGCTGCCACTCGTCCCTGGTGGCAGTGACAGCAGCTGTCTGACGGCAGTGTCGCGCATTGTCTGCTGCTCATACTGACACGTACACACCACCATACTTGTAAAAACATCCCACGAACATCTACTGTTTGCAAATGATGTTAATCGATATGCCCCAAACTGAAGTGTCTTTTCGCTTTGGTAGCATTATATTACTAAATGATTAAAAAGGACGTGAACTACAGGACTGAATAATAGGCTACAGTTTTAACAGGAATGTTATACAGGCATGATATTTTTCATGAAATCCGAGAGCTTTCTTACCCTCCA
Organism: Enteromius afrohamiltoni; assembly: GCA_034779775.1. Classification (NCBI taxonomy): domain Eukaryota; kingdom Metazoa; phylum Chordata; class Actinopteri; order Cypriniformes; family Cyprinidae; genus Enteromius; species Enteromius afrohamiltoni. The sequence continues at coordinate 9,003,085 of JAUYWG010000064.1, read as the reverse complement.
CAGACAGCAATGCAACTACATGTTCAAGGCCCAGAAAGGCAGTGAATGCATTGTAAAATAATCCATGTGACATCAGTGATTCAACCATAATGTTATGAAGCTACAAGCATACTTTGTGAAAAAGAAAACTAAATTACGGTTGAACCACAGATGTCACATGGACTATTTTAATGATGTCCTTACTACCTTTCTGGGCCTCGATTGGGATATTTTCATTGCTTTTCATCATCAATTTCATTTCAATTTCATCAAAAAATATCTTATTTGTGTTTTGAAGCTGAATGAAGGTCTTCCAGGGCTGGAAACCTGACATGAGGGAGATTAATAAATCACAGAATTTTCATTATCCCTTTAGGGATAATTCAACCAAAAAGGGAAATTCTGTCATTTTTTACTCACTCGTTCTAAACCTTAATGAGTTTCTTTCTTCTGTTCAACACAAAAGAAGATATTTCGAAGAATGTCAGTAATTAAACAATTGACGGTAGCCATTGACTTTCATAATACATTTAAGGTAAATGGTAATGTAAGCATTTAGTTATTTTTATAAAGTCAAAAAAAAAAAAAAAAAAAAAAATCTTTCAAAACTTGGAAAACGTGGAATCTCATCTTACACGATTGTCTCACACACACACACACACACAACGCTTTTCCAAAAATGAATCACAAATACTTTTTCATGTGCTAAGTTTAGACCACATTTAGATTGCACCCACCAGTATACATACTTAAAGGAATAGTTCACATAAAATCCTGTCAGCATTTACTCACTATTCACATTCCACAAAAGAAAATGTCATAAAGGTCTGGAACGACATGAGAATTTTCATTTCATGTCAACTATCCCTGTATGTATACTAGTGGGCGTAGTCTAAATGTCGTCTAATCTTTGCACATGAAAAAGTATTTGTGACACTTTTGCGAGTAAAACGTTTCCCTTCATTTTTAATTTTAGGGGAACTTACTAATAAAGTCGCTCTCTGAGTCTAACAGCAAGTGTCTGCCTGGATCTTCTGCAGAATTCAGCCTCTGGGGAGATAAACACATCAATAAAGACGTCAAGTCAATAACCAAAACCGTCAGACAGCACGAACAGAGCGCAGATACCCTTTAAGGGCTCCGAAAAATGGGTCACCGGAAAACAGTTAAGATTTTTTTTGGTTTTGCACACGCAACTCACTTGCTCACGATGCTGCTGCCCTGAAGACACCGTGTCAAAGTAATCTGCCCAGAAAACACAGGTACTGTATGAGTCTGCAGTTATTTCACAGCATTTTCAGCAAATATGTATATGCGCAGAAGGAAGGCGTAACTTTTATTACATGCCACCGCCATGTGAGCTTACATTCTACATATAGTAAAGGGGTGTAACATTTCCATCACACGCTTGAGGGATTTAACAAATCACAATAAAGTAGATACCTGGCTAATCAGAGCACAGCTCGCTTTTCAGAACGATGAGCTTTGTAAAAATCGATGTTTCAGAAAGGCAGGGCAAAAAAGAAGAAAATATACGGTATGTTTCAAATAATGTGTTTTTAATCTTAAACTGCATGAATCCATTGCATTACACCAAATACACTAAATAATGAGCTTTTAAAATACTCAAGCTTTAGCAGAATGGTTTCTGATTGGCCGTTAATGTTTTGTCTTTCATCAGCTGGAAAAAAAACAAACAATATTGCTTCTCTTTAAAATGATTATAGTTGTGGTGTATATAACTATTTTTTGTCATCACTACAATTGTCAGTTTTTGGTATGAGGGTGCCATTTATTTGATACAGCAACATAATAATATCGTAAACTATTATTACAATTTAAAATGTGCTTTCTATGGCATCTGGAGTCTTTCCTCCAGTCTTCGTGACACATGATCCTTCATAAATCATTCTGATTGGGTGCTTGAGAAATAATTTTTCTTTTTAATATCGATATGGTGCTGCTTAATATATTTGTGGAAACTGATGCACCTTTTTAGGATTCTGAAGAAGAAAAAAACAACATACAAACCAAAACCAAAGCGTACTATGATATGATGTCAAAAAATCCTTAATAACAGACTGACCAGCAGCTCTGCCCCTCCTTAAACTGTTGATGGTTCGTTGCTGTTGTCGTAATAGAGCCTGTTGCTGGATATCTAGACTGTGATCATCACCAGGGGAGTGAGGATACGCCTGCCGCACCTCCTCACGAGATGCCCCATCTGATAACACAAGCACACACAGATAAGAGTCGTCCTCTCCTCCAGGACTTCAGCCTCTCCGACAGATAATGCAGCGACGCTGAATACAGATATTAAGTAGCACACTGACAAACATTATCCATTCACAGAAAACACTGACTCATATAGCAAATAAGTGTTGTGCATCACACACAACAGGAGAACAGCAGCTCTGCCACGGCCCAAGCAGAGAGAGAATCAGAGCTAAAATAAAGGGCATGGACCCAAGTGCTGAGTCACGGTTCACAGAGATGCTACTCATTTCTCTCCTGCAGGGGGGTTTGATGACTGATACGAACGTTCACCCCATGAGGTGGGCAGATGGAGAGGAAGAGCCGTTGAATCCATCTTCTGAGCACAGAATAAGGTTAAAAGTTTCCATAAGTGACATGAACCTGATATTCCTCTAAGAAAATCATTAGCGTCAAAACATAGGACATCAAATAATTATAGTATTATATACCATATCCAGGTTTTTGCTCTATGGATGTACGAATAATTGACACGAACCATGTTATTTTAGTATTATTTGTATACTATTAAAGTATTTATTCACATTTTGAACCTTTCATTTTTATATTAGCATTTATATTTTTAGTTTTCACTTTAGTTTTAGTTTAGTCATTTTACTATGCACTGATATTTTTGTTCTTAGTTTATATCTACTTTAGTTTTGCAATTTTTCAGGGGCTGATCTACCCCATTTGCCACCCCAGCACTAGTGTCCTGTACATTGATTGTGGCTGCCTGATGCCCGCAAATTGTATAAAATATCCCAGAATCTACACCAAGCCGGCAAGCACGTGCACACGAGACATTAATGTCTGCATCGTGTAATGCGCACATAAGACGGAGTAAAGGAGAGACACAGAGACAGACCGTGTGTGCATATTAACTGTGTGCGTGTCTGTGCTTGTTCATAGTGCGTGCTAGACAAAGAGCATCCTGATTGGTTTACTAAGCAAAATAAGCCAATCAGCCTACAGTGTGGGCAGGCTTTTATTTCTTTTCTCGGGGACCGAAGTTATCAGCTGTTCAGTGCAACCTACGAGATCATCGTCTGCAAACAACATAACAAACATTGCAATAGTTTTGAAGAAAAAAAAAAATCTGCCTTTTCATTAAACCAGAGAAAACTTTGAAAATAACCATAACGACGCAGTCTCCATGCTTCAATAATGATAGAAGCAAAGTTTTCCAGTTTCCATCTTTACAATGATACTTGGACTTAAAGGGACTTTTGTTGCTTTACTTGCATTAAAAATTGAAGAATTGCATTCCTTGAATTTACAAAAACCATGCAAGGATGTTTGCTTCAGTGTTGCCACCCATCATAATTTCAATGCCACCCCATGAACAATTTTCTAGATCCGCCCCTGCCATTTTTGTACTTCATCTTTACATATTTTTATTATGTAGCTTTTTACATTTTTAAAAAGTTTTTCTATTTACTTGTGAATTTTATTTTCCAGCTTCTGTTCATTTAATGTAATCAATTAGTTGTATTTTTTTTCTCTATTCATCCATACAGTCAGCATTCTGGATCAGGGGAGAAAAAAAAAAAAGAGAGAGCTGACTCTAAAACCAGAAATCCTTTTATGGCAAGTCTCCTACAGAAGCAGTGAGTATGATGTCTTTTAATGAATCTTTGCAAATCGCCTTTCCTAATAATGTGCTAATTAGCAA
>JAUYWG010000064.1:8982670-8997127 GCA_034779775.1 Enteromius afrohamiltoni | reverse complement strand
GCTCCAGCCTGGATCCAGAACACTTAAGAAGAGATGATGCCAACCCCACAGAGGACTTCAGATGATGCCAACCCTGGCACAACACACAGCACTACCGAACCCTGCTACTAATTTATAATGTTCCCTGTCTGTTTGATTACGTTATTAATTGATCTTTACCTCACATCTATGCCATATCTACATGTATAAGCTACTGCTACATATACTGTAAAACATTACTTTGGTGTAAATCTGCTTTGCAATGATATGTATCATGAAAAGCGCTATGCAAATAAACTTGAATTGAATAAATAAAAGTTCCCCTGTTGATGCAAGTTTAAACATGTCTGTTTAACGGACAAACTAGTGAGTTTGTAAAAACTGTTTATAAAAAATGTGCCCATAACTGAATAAAAACCCAAGCATTGCCATAATAATTTGTCTATGATGCAAGGCATATTTGTGTTTTACTCACAGACAGTGTGGCAGAAGAGCGGTGGCTCTCCACCGACGGAGGTCTGTGCGTCTGCTGACGTAGTTTCTTCTGCAGGGCTGGTAGGGGTGGTGATGGTGCCCTGTGGACCTTTTGGTATTTAAAAATAACGTGTCAGCACATTGTGTGCACATATGAGCAAATGTAACACATTGATTATGTGCACTCCTCACCTCCTCCAGATGTGTTGGTTTCTCGCTCTCCAGTTTCTTCCTCAGGGCTTCGTTTTCCTTCTCTTCTGCTTCTTTCCTTACTTTCTCAGCCTCTTTACGACGCTCCTCAGCTTGCCTGACCAACTCCTCATTTTTGTCCATTTGCTGTAAAATAGATTGATTAATTTGTCCTTTTTCCTTTAATTTAAATAAGAATCAACATCATTTCAATAGGAATCTGGAATCTTGTGTGATGGCGACAGAATTTCCCCACACAGATATCACATCACATTTAGCGGAAAGCCAGAAAACTGGTTTGAACATGAGCTGTGCTCAACAGATGTAAATCTATTCAGGCTGTGGAATTTCACAAATATTTGGGCAGTGTGACTGTTGGTGCAGTAGATAATGAAATTACGAAGCTAAAAAGCATCTTTTTCCATACAAAGTCATTCAAAAGTTGCTGTTTGTTAGGGATTATAAGGGAAAGCTTTTATCGTTTGCCATTTTTTGTCACGCTTGGTTAGGACACTGGGTTAAAGCCTTTAGAGAATACACTATTTCAAGCTTAACACACTCATATATTCAATCTGGGTCAAGACCAATGCTTCAAAGTGAATACATATTCCTCTCGGCAGGCCATTTTTGGGATTTGCATGATATAACTGCAAAACAAGAACCTCTTTTTCTTTCTGACGCTTCCTCTCTTGCTCTTCCTCGTACTCCCTTTGGATCCGAGCTCGCTGTTCGGCCAGCCGCCTCTCTTCTTTCTCTTCCTCGAGCCTGTGTCGCTCCCTCTCTTCTGCCTCCTTTCTTCTCTTTTCCTCGATCTGTTCAAAGATGATGACAAAGTGAAACGGGAGGCCAAAAGCACAGAGAGCGTAATCCTAGGTCGACTGAATGTTCGTACCTGCTGTTTCAAACAATCCTTGTACCTTTCCTGATCATAGAGCTGCTGTGGAGTGGGTAGTTCGTTGAAAAGGTTACCCCGGGCTTGCGCAGACGGCAGAGGGGAGCAAAAACCTGCAGGCTCTACTGAAGCAGAAAAGGATTGCGCATGCAAAGGTCTTTTATTTTTTTTTATGATTGGGAGTCCAATAGTAATTCTGTGGCCACAGCATGTGATGAACGAGGGAAAGTTTCTGTCACCTGTTCTTGAAGACATTGGAATCCGAGCTACTCTGCCTCCAGAATCATAAGCTTCCACGTTTGTTTTATGCATTTGTTTCAAATCACCTGTAAACACAAAAATGTGACATTACTATAATTCATACCTGAAATTTTCTGAATCAGTTTGATTATTAAAAATATATAGCATGGCCCGAATAAATATACTAGCTGTATACATTTGTTGTTCAAACAAACATTTGTGTTTTGGGAACACAAATTAAGATATTTTTGATTACGTCACAGAGCCATCTGACCCTCCATAGACAGCAATACAACTGAAACGATCCCAGATCCAGAAACATACTATAAACGCTGGTAAAACAGTCCATGTGACATCAGTGGATCAACTAGAGGAAAGCATACACTTATGTTGTGATACGTCTTCCATCATTTAAGAGAGTAAGTCAGAGGAGAAGAACATTTAAATGATGTTATTTTTTTATTGTGGATCATTTCAGTTGTATTGCTGTCTATGGAGGGTCAGATGGCTCTCTGATGTCATCAAAAGCATCTTAATTTTTGTTCCAAAGATACTGTTTAACATTTGATATTTAGTATATTAAACTCCAATAAGCATTTTGAGATTTTTCCAGTCATTCATCATTTATGATTCTACACATTCATGATGCTATGTAAACACTCACAAAGAGTGTTCAGCTGCTAAATTATTTCTCTAGTAAAACTAGAAAAAGAAAGTCTCATGCTCCCTGTCGGAATTTCCATGATTAATCCTGTTACTTTTTAAAATCTTTCTTAATTGTCTTGATTTCCATGACCACAGAAACACAGATACATGCAACTGTAAATGCAGTATAACGCGTTATTTTTAAATGAATTAATATCTTGCAGATTCCGCAAAGTGTATGTAAACTTTATTATTGCCGTACTCCCACTAACGGCCCACCGTTTGTGGATTGCTCTAATTAAAGCCTTATTAAACTGCAGTGATTGCAGCTGACTGTAGACAGGGAGTTGACTGAGTGACGTGTGAACTCTGAATGCGTACTAATGAGGTTTCCATGATCGTCCCTAAGAGGGGCTCCTCCTCCTGCTCTTCCCCAGGGCTCGTAGGCCTTCATCTCAGCCTTTATTTTAGCATCGTACAGCTCCTTCTCCACCTTCTCGCGATGGCGTCTCTGCTGCCGTTCTTGAATCTGAGCAGCACAATTTAGACAATTAGGCTTTGTTCACAGTGCATATCATCCAAATCTGGATGTGCAAATCTGACACATTTCCACAAATCAGATTTGAATTATTTATGTTTTTTATGCTGTTCTAACTACAAACAACTAAACAGATGAGGAAAAAAAGGATTTGCTGTTGCCTGCCTGAAAAAAAACCTTAATGTCATATATTGTAAGAATGTAGCAAGCAGTATTACTCAACATGGTGTAATCAGACTTTAAAGTACACTTAAAGAAGGAAAGTTCAAACTTTCGGTTCACCACTTTAAACCAATCCTGATCTGCCTCTAGATTCACTTTACCTCGGGAAATAGCGGATTCCCCTCTGATCTCTTCCTGTCAGGCTGCTGAAGATCTTGGAAACTCAACACGGATTAGCATTTTAAGGCCATCCGTCTTCAAACCCTTCGCTGCACCATTTCAGACTCAATGATCTTGCAACCAGACAGTTAAACAAACATCTTTGTAGCTATATATCGTTCTGCATCAAAGCTCCCCCGAGGAAATAGGAGGAGGATAATGCAATTTGTCCTCCCTAAGTCCTTCATCTGTGTCTACAGCCATTATGATATATAGATATCATGTGACATCCCACTGAGCTAAACCTAAACCTGCGGCCAAATCAAGTAAATCACTTCGTAACATATATGCTTTGCAACAGTACATCACCAGGGCACGTTTTAATGTCCCATAATATTTTAAAAGCATTAGAAGCGCCAAATTGCTTAGTAGAAAACTATTAGATAGCATTTAAAGCACCATTTAAATATGTAGGGTCAATAACAGTTTAGATTTTTTAAAGAAATGTATCTTTTTGTTAAGCAAGAAGTATTAAATTGATCGAAGGTGACATTTACAAGCAAAAACATTTAGATGTTTCCAAAGAAAAATGCTATTCTTTTGAACTTTCAATTAAAAGACTGTTAAAAAGGTATCAACAAATGTTAAGCATCACAACTGTTTTCAACATTGAAAATAACGTTTTGCCATAACGGAAAAAAATGGTACATTTTAAAAATATACTACAACCGAAACTGTTTATTAAATTGTTAACTGTAATAATATTTCACAATATTACAGTTTTGCACTGTATTTATTGATCAAAAAATGCAGCATTGGTAAGCATAAGACACTTTTGTAATAACATCTTTCCAAAGTTTTAATAGTAGTGTCATAGTAGAGTCAAAGACGAAAAAGGGTTGACGCATAAAAATAATAAGTCCAATTTGTTACAATTAAAATTGTTTGCAATATGTTGTTCTAGTTTTCTAAACACAAATTAAATGTGCTACATTTTTCTCCTGATTTGCAGAAGACACACACTAAAATTTCATTCAGTGTAACAAAAACAAAAATCAATTGAGTACATATAAAAAGACTAAATACTAATTGGTTGTATTAACTATTTGTTTTACTTTTTTTTATTTTACATTAATTTGCCACTATCCTAGGTTTTGCCCATTTGTTAGTAAATTGTTTTTTACTCATTTAAAAACAATAAAATTAAATATGTTGGAAAAAGTTATAATAAAAAGTTGGAATGCATGTTTTTTTTTTTTTTACATAAATCTTTTATTACACTTAATGACAATGTAACAATTCATTGTTGTAATATAACTTTTAATTAAAAAATGTTAATTGATACATTTTTGGTGATTAAAATGTAAACCGGTCTAACCCTGTTAGTGCACACTTTCATAAATTAAATTAAAATCATCTGCACCCTTTCTATGATAATTAATCTCATAACATAAATTATTGGGAGGATACCTGCTGCTTAAGGGCTTCCTGGTAGCTAACAGCATTTTCCTTGGGCTGCTGCAGCCTCTCCGGAGGAAACACTAGGCCTGATGAAACGACTCCAGCATGGCTGATCGCTCTAAAGAGAGATAAGCACTGTGTTATTCTGTTATGTCTGAATAAATGTGCCCCCTACTGGTACCTCACCATAACTTGCCATAAACAATAACCAAGTAACTCAAACATTTTGATTTCAAATTTATCCAGATTTTTTTTTTTTGTCTTTTTATTTTAATATGTATTGTTTTATATGAGGTGCAATTAATTGCACTTGCAAACACGTTGTAAAATCCCTGTCATGTAACCAAATGAATTCTGACAAATAACTTTTGTATGATTTATTGCTTCATGCTTACTGCGTTAGGCTTCCAGAGGAAGGCCACTGTGCTTCTGGAGGGATGAGTGCCTGCTGACCAGCTAACACGAACCAAAAAAAAAAAAACACACAAATCACATTAATCATGCAATCAACAGCTACACTCATCCTAAAATCGGCAGGGCTCCAAACTACAGCGTAACTACTACAAAAACAACTTCTGTATTACAATACTGACCAACACAAAAACAAATGAATGACAGATAATAATGACATACATTAGCGCAGATGCTTTTAGTTTAAATAAATTTGATATATGAGGTGAAGCTACTTACAGTAGGCCAGATTGGGGTCTAGAGGATTTCTAGCTCCATAATAGTAATATGCATTATCATAAGGAGTCTGATAGGACTCAGCAAGGGAGGGACCCAACGGAGGAGCCACACCTGTAATTCTGACATCACAAAAAGACAGATTTCACAAAATATACATAAAATCCTGTCTATAGCACATTAAAGGTGCTGTTGCAGGATTTTAGCTCGATTTCATTTTTATCTCAAACCGTATGCATCACCCCTTGATTGTCTTGTTGTCTGCACACAGAGGCTGCAATACCAAAACAAACCAATCGGCAAGAAGAGGTGGGGGTTAAATGCACGTGTTAAACCCTGCCTCTTCTTGCAGACTGGTTGGCCGAAGATTGTTTTTGTTGTGGTGCACATCCTGTACCCATAGTGTTTGTTTTGGTATTGCAGCCTCTGTGTTGTATTTCGAGAACGGGTTTTTTCCCAATGTATTCAGAGGGCAATCAGCAAGACGATCGAGGGAAATGAAATTGAGCTAAAATCCTGCAACATCGCATAGAGCACCTTTAAGGCACAGTTTAAAATAATTTATCTTTTGGTTTTTTGTACAATTGTTATGTATTGTTATGACAGTGCAAAATCTAAAGGCGTAATTTAAAATCTAAGACAAACCTTGGGGCAACTATCTCCCCCAGGGTTCTTGAGAGGCTTCTGTGACTGTCTTCAGTAACAGGGGCACTATCATTGGCCCCAAGCCCTGCTCCAGCCTCCAGACCAAGGCCTGGTGTGTTAGCCAGTCGGCTTAAGACAGTGCTGTGGTCTAGAGATGGAGACTGGAAAGCAACACGGGGTCTCTCAGGGGGTGCCTTCTCCTTTGGTGGTTGTGGAGGTCTCTCTTCTTTAAGCCGCCTGGCAGAGTCAGCCCTGAACTCCTCCAGACCCAGCCCTGGGCGGTAGGGTACATCCCTTTTCCTGCCCTCATGCTCCCGGGTCACGGCACCAAATTGTTTGATTCTGTCTGGCTGTGAGAAACAAGGTAAGACGGCTGTGCATCAAAGTCTAGTTTATTTACTCAACTTTATTACTTCATTATCATATTATATTATATTATATTTAGTGCTTTCAAATGATTAATCATACAAAAACATGTTTGCATAATATTTGTGTATGTGTGCGTATTGTGTATATTAATTTTTGTGTATATAAATCAGGGTTGGGGACAATTCAGGAGTCAACTCAATTCCAATTCAAAGGAGGAAATGGAATTGGAATTAAACAACAATTAAAGGAAATTGAATTGGACTTACAGGAAGAGGAATTCAATTCAGGAAGAATCATAATCATAGTAATCATATATTGAATGTATTCAGAAATGTATCACCACTGTCATTCAATTATTAATTCATAATGTGCTGTTCTCATTTTTATTTACTTGCATTTGATCAACTCTATTTCTTACATTGCTTTATATTTGTAAATCATCATAAATAAAGTTCAAATGTATGTCTTTAAATGCAATGACAAATGAATGCTCAGCTATAAACAGAATTCAGTGGAAATCCTGAATTAAATTCCACTTCCTGTAATTCCATTCCAATTCTATTTCCTGTCAGCTGCATGCAGTTCCCATTCCAATTCCATTTCAGGAAGTGAATTGGAATTTGCCATTCATTCTCAATTCAATTCATGAATGGCCCCAACCCTGATATAAAATACACACACATTCACTATATATTTAGAAAAAAATCAACATGTATTTACATACATACATATATATATATATATATATATATATAAAAAATGAACAAGCAAAAAATATATTACTTAAATACATACGTGGAAATGTCATTATGCAAAAAAACAAATGGTCCTAAAAATAAGCAGCACATTCCCATTATTTCTAAAATTCAAATCTTAAATGATAAATATTTAATAACATAATATAATATAATATAACATAAATAAACATCTAGATATTTTATGCATATTGATTTAAAATAAAACCTATTAAATTGAATATAGAAACCATATATAAACAAACAATTCATATTTAAAAACCTCCAGACCTTCACCTTTTTTTCAGGATCAACGGCGCCTGTTGCAGCCACTCTCAACTCTAGCTCCTTCTCCCTGTAAAATTGAGTTTAGATGGTGAATTGAATATTTGAGCCCTTAAAGGTTTCAATTCAAATAACTACAATAAGCATATAAAACACTTGATGTTTCCTACTTCCTTTTGTTCTTCTGTTGTTCAGCTATTTGCTGTAGCAGCTCAAGTCTGTACCGTTCCTTTCTCCTCTGAGAGGCCTCATCCCCTTCAGTAGCACCTAAAAAACCCAGTTACACATTAGAAATTACATTTTATAATTTTTACAATTGCATTTACATATATATAATCTACATACAGTTGGATTTGACCCAACATTGTCTTACCAATCATGAGTCCTGTAGCAAACTCGGCCGTGTTCTGCTCGTTGACAGATCTGCTTTGTGCTGGAGTCGGTGCTTGTAGACTAAAAAAAAAAAAAAAAAAAAAAAAAAAAACAAATCACACAAAAGAACAAAAAAAAAAAAAAAACTACAATCTCCTACACTGAACACACCCTGATCTCTGCAGCCCTGGCTAAGCTATTACATCACCTGCATCACATATAAAGTGAATTAAAGACCCTGGCTGCAGAGCTATCCCCATCAACAACAATCGATACAAACCCACTGACAGAATGGACAATAAATCCAGTCGATCCACCAAAATCAGCGCTTCCTGTCTCTGTATTATTAGAAAAAATCCTACAAAAGACAAGAAATCTTAAAGGTAAAATCCAGACTAAAAATGCTTTTTTTTTCCACCAATGGGCGGACTCGAAAGGCAGCAAATTGATAGGAGGGTTTATAAATACAGACTTCTGCTAGAGTAATTGCCACTTCAGCTATTTGATTCACTGCAGTTTTATTTTCAGTGAAAGATTGGCTTTAAACCTCAATTACTCTAATTGCAGATCAGTACTTGAGTTGAAGTGCCGTTAGGGTCTGTCTATTCTCCCGACAGCTGTCTGCGTCTAGTAGGAAAGACGTCAAATTTAACAGAGATTACAGCCTGTACAGCCCTTCTACTTTCTGCATTTGCTTCTATTTGGCTCTTTAACTTTTCAAGTTATTTTTATTTGAATGTTGCTATGGTGATGGTAGTTATTTTTCACAGATTATAGTTGGTTTGGTTGAGGCTGTTTGACGTACTCTACAAGCTGTGAAAAACACCATATGCTGATGTTGGGTCTTGATAATATTGTAAAAAATGCTTTGCTCTCTGCTCAAACCATTAAACCATTAGATTTCACTATATAGTATACGTGTCCCTGAACCACAACTACATATTTGTAGACGTCGCCAAAAATACATTGTATGGGTCAAAATGATCAATTATTCTTATATGACAAAAATCATTAGAATATTAAGTGAAGATCGTGTTTCATGAAGATATTTTGTACATTTTTCACCATTAACTTAATTTTTATTAGTAAAGTCAGATTTTCACATAATTGTATCTTGGCCAAATATTGTCTTATCCTAACAAACCATACATCTTGGAAATGCCGTGTACATTGAAAGCTTATTTATTCAGCTTTCAGATAATGTACAAACCTTAATTTACAAAATGTATGACTGGTTTTGTGGTCACATATGTTTATTTCTAAATAATCATGTGACACTGGAGTAATGGCTGCCAATAATTCAACTGTGTATATAATATTTCACAATACTGCCGTTTTAATGCATGTTGAATTAGTCATTTGATTATTTACATTGTAAAACTTAATTATCTTGTTTATTAGCCGTTGCATAAAAATATCTGCTCACACAGTGCCACTAATGATTACCAGAATTAAATTTTTTAGTTTTTCAAATTAATTGGTGATTAATCTGTACTTTTGAATGTAGTAAAATCTACAGTGTGTGCTTATTTAAGGTAAAATGTTCTGGTAATGTGTGTAAAATGTCATTATTAAATAAACCAAAAATATTTTACTGCATGTAAGCAACATTAAAACATTTTCTAAATATTGCAGAAAATCTAAATCAATATCATGCATGGGGCAGAATAACATAGATACATCATTCTGTAAATGATGTGAGTGCCATCAGAGTTCCACATGGGCCTAATTATAACCTATCTAGACAGAAGTCCCTCAGGAGAATAATATTCATACTATGCTTCCTCAAATATAGTACCACCAAAATAAACCGGACACAATAGAGAGAACATGCAAGATACACCTGTGAGAGTTGTTGTCATATTTTCCTCCTCTCCTAGTTTTGCCCAGGTCTTCCTGTACATTCTTGTGCCTCTCTTTCTCTAGGAGCTCCACCTCCTCATCAGAACTGGTGTGATCTCTGTGAGGTCCTCCCCAGCGATCCGGCGTCTCTACCCAGTGTCTCCGTGGCCTTGATACCTTAGGCACCTCGGAAATGGGCTCAGTCAGAGTAGCAACATCCCTTTTTGAGAACATAGTGTTCTCCGGGCTCTGACTGGCCCTTTGCGCTTTTACCTCTAGAGAGCCAGCGGGGTTCTTCGGAGTAGTAGAACCAAAACGATCTCTCTCCAGTGCCTGAGACAGACATGATCAACATATGCTGAGGATTCAAGGAGAGGTTCAAGTACAGTACAGAGTTGAATGAAAACTCCACTGGAGAAAGCAATTTTATGGACAGAGTATGTTAAATAGATGATGGTTAAAAGTTTAAACATCTTAGTGGTGCGGATGTTTCTTCACAAACGTGCCGCTTCTCGCTTTACAAGATGTTAATAGATGAACTGGAGTTGTGTGGATTACTTGCAATGCGTTTATCAGCTGTTTGGGTTCTCATTCTGACGACACCCATTCATTACACAGCATCCATTAATGTGATGTAAGTGATGTAATGATACATTTCTCCATGAAGAAAAACTCATCTACACGTTAAAAGGCCAGAGGGTGAGTAAACTGTCAGCAGGTTTTCATTTTTGGTAAACTATTCCTTTAAAAATGTCTCAGCTGCAGGTTAATAAGGACACCTGTGAAGGTCACTCATTAATGTAGACGTATTAGGTCATGCATCAACAAAATAATGCTTTTTTTCCATTTAAACCTGTGGGGTAGTTGAGGTTTTCCCTATTTTCTGTGCTCCCTCTTGCCTTCGGAGAAACATGTTATATTCCTTGTTCCTCTCATCCTGCAGCTTTTCCTGTGTAGAATCACAAAACCGTTACATTAATAGTGTACCGTTTTATTTCTATGGTAATAATACACAATTATTCATAGCATAAGACCTCTTTTAGGATCTCAAATGTGTATGCAAAACAGATCTGCACTCCAGCAATAAACTGGTTGCCATTAGATACCTTATCCAGTCAGAGTAAGCAAATCATTTTTCATGTCACTGAGGGCTTGCCAAACAGTATGGCTGGGTCTTTGTGCAACGGACTGACCAGGTCATGGCACCAAATGCGGAATTTGCTTTAGTGATGGCTATGTTTACAGATGGACAACAAACACATATTTTACCTTCGCTGATCTCCGTTCTTTTATGGGGAGAGACAGCATGTGGAAGTGTGGAAGTGGACCAGCAATAATTTGATTCTTTTTCTAAGGAAGGAATAGAAATTATTAAATGTAAAATATATATATATATATCTGATGAACAAACAGAAACACAAACTAATTAAATATGTACTTTAAAAAAAACATCAAACGAGAATTATTTTTTTATTATATAGGCCTATTGCAATGTTTTATTAAAATATTAAAGGAGCGTAGTGTACCTCAGACATGAAGTGTCGGTAATCAAGGCGTAGTTCTTGCTTTAACTTCTGCTTTTTTCTTTCATATTCCTCTCCAAGAGGTAAACTGAGGCCAAAACTCTCTTCTGGAAATAAGCCGACAATATGAAACATATTCAACAGCATTTTTAAATAAGTGAGAAAGAACAGACACTTATTGAATATACACATTTGATTGAAATTATACTGAAATATATCCTGCCTTTAGTCTGTTTGGTGTGAGAAGGTTGTTTTTTGTTAACAGGTTTGATGTTCTCCTTGTTCCCAAAACTTGTCTATGAAAGAAAGACAAGCAATAAAACAATAACTTGAGATGTAAACACACAGACATAAAATGTTCATGTCTTAACGCCCGAACCAGTCAAAAAATTAAGCTCACCTTCATTTCCATGTAAGGCGCTTCTTCTGTGTTCGCCTTTCTCTCGTCCATAAAGTTGCTGATGTTGACGTTCATATTCTCCCAAACCAGACTCAGCAGTTAATAAAAAGCTCTGGACAAGATCAAAGCCGTTATCAATGACACAAGAGTGAATATGCTGCTCTCTGGGCACGGAAATGCAGAAAGAATTATCGTTAGTTTAGAGCAGGAGGAGATGGAAAGGGTGAGGAGTGCGGACGCTGCAGACGCAGTGGTTGTTAGGCAACAACTCAACACAACACGCGCCTCAACCTCCCACACTTCAGACAATGGCTGTGTCCCAAAACCTAGTGATCATCCGATACGAGACAGCATTTCTGAGCGGAATTCAGAATCGGGCGCCTTATGTGGAACTTCTGCTACTAACTAATATATACACCGCCCAAAAGTTGTTCTCACAGCTGACTTTGCTGATAAACATTTCAAACTAAAAGTCCCATTTCTTCTTCTTCTTCTTGGTATTTTATTGGCGGTTGACAAAAACAAAATGGTGTATTACCGCCACGACTGGTATGGAGTGGGGCTCAAAATGATTACCTCCCTTACCCATTCTTTATTTTAATTTTATTTATTTTATATTCTCTCCCACAAATTCGTTATTTTAAGTAACTGAAAAATTATATGATAAAATTCATTTCCCGAGGTATTTTGTAAAACGTATCTCAATATAAACTTTTCTCTGCTTTGTGTCTGACTTGATCAGTGCAATTAATTACATAAGCAATGAACAAAATCAGCCTTTCCACTGTTAGTGTTGTATTTTTTTACCTCATGTCTTCAGATGTCCCTATCTTCGTTAGTGCCATCACTTCTCACTTGCTCTTGAACAATCTTCACTGCCTCTGCGTAATTTATATTGTTTACAACTTTCACTTGTTCAATTTCCACAGCTCTCTTCTTCACATTACACCCACTGTATGTGGTACAGTGCTGTCCCCCACAATTGCAGCACTATGTTCACCTCCACATTTAGGGCATCTTTGTTTTCCTTGACATACACTCAAAGAAATATTCATTGGATGAACTCAATTTAATTGAGGACAGGATTTCATCTAATAAATATGTGTAGCCCCAACTCATAAAAAACAATTGAATTTGATCAAATATAGTTTTAAGGAAATTTGATACATTTCATGCTTGTTGAACTCAAACTAAAACATTTAACTGGAAAACAAATTAATAGGAAGACATCAAAAAATGACATGTTTGATTGACTTAACTTTAGGCATTAGCCGACTTGTTATGCAGATGGTTTTGATACTTCCATGGCTTGCCCAGAGTATTTTTATTATTATTATTAAAACAGCTATGATTCATGTTAGCAGGTCCCAAGGCACATGCTCTACACTTTACGACACTGGTAACCCCCTAAAACACCAACATACCAGAAGGTCTTTAAAAATACAAGCATAAAAGAGCATTAAACATGAACAAGTCTCCCAATTTTATCATCTTAAAAAAAAAGATTATTTCAAAATTTTCTATCCTTATCTAGCCCTGTGCAACGCATGATGGGAAGGGGAAACAAAACAGAACTGTTTCAAGTCACATGCAGTTGATTAAAAAGGGAACCAAACATAATGGTGTTCAATGAAAATTATTTTTAAAAATAAACTGAACCGTGTTGGAGAGTAATTTTTGAGTGTCCTGCTGCTATATCCCTATATCTCTGACACCTATAACACCGGAGAGGAGGAGGAACATATGGCCTCACTGCAAAGCTCATATATCCAATTTGGACTCTTTCTGGAAGCACTGAATACTGAAACTCCAAAAGAATCAACAACCTATCAACCCTTTCCCCACTCATTGTTTTTTTTTAACCTTTGGATCCCTTTCACTTCACCTTCCGAAATACTTTGTTTGAGCCTTTCCAGATCTTCCTGGAACTCCTGCCATCACTCCCTGTTTCATTCGTTTCTCACCCAACATCCTCCTTTCACTAAGTTCCTTCTTACAAACATTCGTAATTTTTTGTGCTTTGTTTTTTAGTCTTCTGCTTTACATATTATTAACAAGATTCCATCTCTTCAAAATCTTAGCTGTATCCACTTGTCCTGGAAAGGAAGACAAACATGTTAATTTAAGTCCAACAGCAGTGTCTAGAGAGCTGAAGAAGAACAATCATCTGACTCCATTTCATTTCCTCAATTACCCCAGAGATCATCTTTAACCCAGTAACAAGCTAGTTTATGTCACACATGGCATCTGGTGTAGTTTGGTCCATTAAAAGCAAAACGGACTAGATTAGATAAGATTCATGTGAACTGCTCATACACAGAACAGCAAAAATATTAATTTGCATATTTATTTAATTAAGTAATATATTTGCATCACTGCATAGAAATGAATGCACCATATGTGTTCAGAGAGTTAGAACTGAAAACATGCCATGGTTGAATCAGTCCAGCAGATGGCACAAACAAATGTCTGATTGTGTACAATCACTAATAAGCAGCCACGTGAGCATCTATTGATGACCAAGCATGCAAAGCAAACATGCTGTTCAAATCTGACTTATATCAGCTGTTTCCGTTGAGACTGTCGTGAGATAATAATAATATCATGTCTGTTTTTAATGCTGATGTGCTGATTTATCTGGAAGAATATTTACTAATTCATCATATTAAATGCTTCACAGAAGAAAAGTGTTCCAAGAGAGGTCTCTAAGACAGGTGTAATTGCTAAAAAAAGAGCTACAAACATGGTCTAACGGTAAAAGAATTACAGACAGACAGACAGACAATGATAGATGGATAGATAGATAGATAGATAGATAGATGGGTGGGTGGGTGGGTGGATGGATGGATGGATGGATGAGA
>JAUYWG010000064.1:8960796-8982570 GCA_034779775.1 Enteromius afrohamiltoni | reverse complement strand
ATATTATTAATTTTTCCCACCAGAATTTTATATGTTGAATATCTTTAATAATCTAAAATACATTTATATATATATGTATACAGTATATACTCAGTTATTTGTTTAGAACAAATAGCAGACAGCTTAGAACGACAGACAGACAGATAAATAGATAGATTTAATATATTGCATTATTTGTTTTCTTTTGAGTTTGAAGAGAAGAAGTTAGTTTGCATTGCCAGATATGACTGCTGCCTGGCGTGTGTGCTGCGCTGTTTTGCGTTTGATAAATAAGTCTTGAGCTTGGCGTATCCAGGCTGGTCGAAGTGCATGACGTCATTTCCGCTCATGTCTAGGCAGGGAGGAGGCGGGGTGCTGAAATGACATTCTGCCCCACCAACCAAAGCATATTTCTCGGAGCCCCGTTGATTAGGAGCAATAAAGCGCTCTTGACATCCGTCCAGGAAGACGGAGACACATATTAGCCAGATAGCTGGCGGAACAGCTTACGGCAAAATGGCGGCGGGGAATGTCAACCCGTTTAACGTGAGTGATTCGGAGGAGGAAGCGGAGCAGAGGCAGGATGGCGCGGACACCGAGCGCAGCCCTAGTGATGAAGCGCAAGGCCACAGTCTCGGTCCCTTCTCCCCGCCGGCGTACTCCGAGCCAGCAGCCTTGCTGTCCAGCAACAGAACCAGCCCGAGTGTGGACGGTATCCCCGCGTCGGCCGCGGCGGTGGCTGGGATCGGAGGAGGCGGCGCGGATACTCGGGTGTCGCTGGATGCGATAGCCGCGCAGCTGCTCCGGGATCAGTACATCCTCACGGCCCTGGAGCTTCACACCGAGCTCCTGGAAGCCGGGCGCGAGCTGCCTCGCCTGCGGGATTATTTCTCCAATCCAGGCAACTTCGAGCGGCAGAGCGGAACTCCACCCGCCTGCAAAGAGCAAGGTGTCGGTCCTGGAGGTCCGCTTAGTAAGTCATGAGATAATATGTTTATAATGTAGGTTCATCTGCAATAAAGGCTAGTCTTCCTGTATGAGGTAACGTTAGTGGACGTGTCTTAAAACCTACGAGACTGCAAAGCAACATTTAAGGGTGAGGAAACCAAAAGAACATTTAAAACCAGTATAAAATGGTTTACTGGTCTCGTTGCCTTGTTAGACTGACAGGTTTTGGACAGCTAAACTAGCTGAATTCCAATTGACCAGTCTGGAAAACCAGTTAGACTAGATAAACCAGGCTGGGAGACCACCTTATTGTGAATTAGGATGTGAACTAGTGTTTTAAAATGCTGTCTAGGTAGGCAGCTCACTGGGTTTTGTAGCGGGATATCTAGTTAGTACCCAAATTAATTCCTAAAAATGCTGTCTAGGTAGGCTTCTCAAAACGTTTTGTTCCAGGATACCTAGTAAGTACCCAAATGAATGCCCTAAAATGCTTTCTTAGTAGGCAGTTCACTAGTTTTTGGAGCTGGATACCTAGTTAGCACACAAATCAATGTCCAAAACTGTTATCTAGTTACACTGCTGACTAGAATTTGTAAGCTAGTTAATACCCAGTTGCTGTCTAGGGTTGGCAACTCACTAGGTTTTGGAATAAAGCCACTCCTTTGCTCTTTAAACAGCCGTAAAATACACCAACACTGCAGCCGTTTAAACTAGTTCTCTAGCTAGACTACCTGTTCATTTCCTATCGCTGTGTTTCAGTCTAATGCATTCAATTACAGAGGCTTATTAGGTAGGCGTTTTTAGGGCTGGATTGTGTCTTTGTTGTGTGATGTGATGTGAAGTCTTCCCACTGACTCCAGCTGCGCAGGTGCAGGATAGAAAGAGGAGAAAAAAAGATGCTCATATAAGGGGTATGTAAAACTTGACTGTGTGCAGTGATACATGGGATTGATTGTACTTTGTTTGGTGTAATCAAGAATTCCTTTCGTGGTCTGTGTTTCTTACACCTTTGCTCCTAAATGAAGTTTCTTATCTGTTAGCCTGCAACTCATCTGCCTTTTACTATTTGCCTTTCAAAGCATGACGTTGGGATTTGTTTTTCTTGGTTACTAGGTTGCATGTAGTTGCAGTGTGGATTGACAATTGCAAGATCGTATAGTGTTCAATCAATGATTGAAGATTTTTGCAAGACAATCAAGCCTTTGTTAAAATGAGCCATTGCAGGCTACAAAAAACAATTATCTACAGTGAAAGTTCAAAATTAAAAAAATTACCCTCATGGTGTTCCAAAGCTGTTGTCTTTCTTCCATGGAACAGAAAAGAAGATATTTTCAAGAATACTGGCAACCTAAACATTTGGTTACCGTTGACTTCTGTTATTTGGACAAGGAAGACATGTCTTAAACTAGCTTGTTTTATGCTCTATAGAAGAAAGAGTCTCTCACAGTTTTGCAACATCAGGGTAAGTAAATGATGAATCATCTTTTTTGGGTAAGCTGTCCCTTTAAGCCCCACCTTAAAAATGCAATCGACTAATCAGCCATTGCCATTTACCATATAATTAGGCAAGCCTTTGCTCTGTTCTGTTGCAAGTTTGATGCCTTTGGACAGTTGAATATTGAATCTTGCATAAATGATGGGGAAATTGCTGTCAACTAGTGATACAGTGTACAGGATTTATTTTTTTACTTTTTTTAAACTTAAGTTGTAGATTAAACTGTAACCCTCATTTACGAATTGACATTTAGAATATTAATAAATAATGTTAAATAATCAATAGTTTAGTTAATGAATTCTAAATAAAAAATATAAAATAAGTGCAATTAAAATAATGTTAACAACAGCCAATAAGAATCCACTCGAGCTTTTAAAGTGGCGCATACACACAAAACTGTGTACACTTATAACAAGCAGAAAGTTGTTATGCATTGGTGTGGATGCTAATATAGTTATCTCTCTTGCTGTGCACAAGCCTTTGCTTTCATACGAATCTTGTATAATGATAACCTTATGGAAAATGTCTGTGTGGTTGCTGAAGCTTGTGGAATCACTGCAGGTGTTCTACAGGTTGATTGAATGAGGAAATACCGATCAAATGTAATGCTTTCCGCTCTGTCCTGTATCACAGTTATTCCTCAGTTTTTATGTGGGGTGTTTTTGCGTGACTTGCTGCTGACTGAACATGTGGGTGGGCATGTTGAAATGGCTTTCATGGAGGCTTATTCGCAGTTCAAACAATTATTAATCCATCTAATCAGCTGCCTATTGCAAAGAGTATTATATCTGAGTATTTGTCTCGTTTCGCTTGACAAGCATCTTCCCTTCATCAAAGAAGCTTAGATCTGATATTATTAGAATGCGTAAAATTGCATGTATTGTAGTCCTGCAACCTTCCCACAGTACTTGAAAACTTTTATTTGATTTATAAAATTAAATAATGTAGCCTAATTATAAATATCTTAGTCTGGTCAAAAATAGAACCATACTAATTCCAGGACCGCTAAAATTATAAAAGGATGTTTTTTCCCTCCCTAGTCATTCCGGAAGAACCATTTTGGGTTCCTCAAGGAACCCTTAAGTGAACAGTTCTTAGAAAAAACTTGTTTTTTTGAACATTTGAACAAAAAAGGAAATGGATCATTTGTTTGATGTTAAACGAAAACATCAAAACTAGTGCCGTCCAAAGATTAATCGTGATTAATCGCGTCCAACAAAGTTTTTGTTTATGTAATATATGGTTGTATGTTTATTATGCATAAATACACACACATGCAGTATATATTTTGAAAGTATTTCCAGGTATATATTTATATTAACATAATTGATTGTATACAAATATTAAAACAATGTATAAACATAACATATTTTGCTTAAATACATATACGTGTGTAATTAATAAATATACACAGTAGTACACTAATATTATGTAAACAAAAACGCGATTAATCATTTAACAGCACTAATCAAATCATCGATCTAAGAGATTTATGTAAATAAAACATATTGTAAATCTACTAATGGAAATTAAGATGTTCCATGGATGCTAAAGGTTCTTCATGGAACCATCGATGCCAGTAAAGAACCTTATTTTTAAGAGTGTAGAACCAAAAAGCAGTATGTGACCTCATCGTCTTAAGTGACACCACTCTCCAGGGAGAGGGGGATGCTATTGAATTTAGAAGACTAGACCTGGGTTGCCTGATTGTGTCAGCCAATCCCTATTATTTAAGTTTTCATTTTTTTTTCAACTGGGTTACAACTTAGTCTGCATTGGAGACTGAACCGCACTTAACTGGCTCTTAAATACGTGCCTAATTGATGCTGACAGCTGTGTATTGACCTGGTTATAGATCACACAGGTTTCAGAAACCACAGGGTTATATTAGCATTATGGTACTAACCCCCCTCCCCAAAAGAGAATCTGGCAACCAGCTGAGAAGGGAGCAGATGGCTCTCAACCACGCTTCTGTCACGTCATTGCAGGAAGAGACATTATCAACACCTCACACGTTCTCACCAATATTTTATCCTTTGCTAGAGAGACGCAGCATCCACTTGAGAAACGCTCCAGGGATGAAAGGGCTTCTGTGCGTTTAGGATGTGAGAAGCAACGCTGAATGAATATTGTAAACCGTACGATGCAGACTTGGTTGGATCAGTTTTTGCGAAGCAGCTGTCGGGCTGTCGTCAGAATCTAGTTTACTGCACAATTGACCGTGCCCCCACCACCCCCCCAGCCTATTCATTGAGCTCTGAAAGACACGTAGCAAACAGACCAGAAGACAACATTAGGCCTTATGCAGCCTTAGAAATGTATTTAAATATTCTTACTATACAATATTCTGCAGACCTCCATTGACCTACTGCCTTTATATGCACTTATATTATAAAGAATTACAAATTAATTAAGTATTATTAAAACCATATATCAGTTAATATTAGGGATGGGCGATACGACTAGTTAGACACGACTAACCGGTAGAAATTTGTCAACCGATCGATATTTTGGTCTAACCACGCAACACACATTAACTTTGACGATAGAAGAAGCAGTAATGCCAACTTATCGACTTTGTCACTATGTTTAGCGACTTTTCAGACCCCCTTGGTGACATTTTTCCAAAATAGCGACTATTGACAATTCTAGCGAATTCTTGGACAAACCTCAGCGCAGGCGCGAGCTCTTGTTTTCCCAGCGAGCACACACACCTCGGTGCAGCAGCGGTGAGTTAGCTTACATCACCAACAACGAGGAGGTCGTAAAGAAAAAAGGTGCATTGTGTGCGATTTAGAATTGGTTTGGGTATAGGACAAGCGATACGAATGAGACGAACGTGATTTGCAAGGTATGCAAACAGTGCTCGTTTTAGCAAGCGGTGGAAACATTCTAAAACACTTAACGTTAAAAATGCTTCATGTGGCTTAAAGCACTTGCAAACTGATGAGGGAAGCCCGAATTTCTGTCAAACCTTCCTTTAATAATCACTAACTGCTGTCAAAAGAACGATTCCATATTCAACAGATAAAGTGAATATCATGTTTTAGCGTTTTCTCCCTAATAGAAGTCCTTTATAAGGAAGCGACTTAACGTGGCATAATGTACTTTAACAATGAGCAGGAGAAACCAAACTTCTGTCCAATTTTATTTATAATAAAGACTTGCCACTAGGGCTGCACGATATTGGGAAAAAATTACAATTGCGATATATTTTTTTCCTGCGATATATATGTGTACAAATTAGGGGTGGTCATAGATTATTTTTTTTAATCTAGATTAATTTCTATACATTTTGAAATTAATCTAGATTAAAATGGCTAATTTGAGATCTGCCGAAGGCATTCAGAATTTGTGTGCTACCTATTGTATTTGAGATATCTGTGTGTCGGTACTGCCATCTTAAAATTAGGGGTGTGAATCTTGGTTTCACAATTCAATGCAATAAGATTATTATTATCAACACAGTGGCTTAACTTAAACCAGGTCTAGGCCTTAGTTAAATTAAGATATTAATGCATCTTTTACAAAATGTCAGAGCAAGATATTTTGAGTAGAAGCAGTTCAAACATGCATTTTAGTCTGGGACTAACTTAAGCCTTGTCTGTGAAACCAGGAGAATATCACATTCTCATTCAGGATTACTGCACATGGCTACATTTTAAATCACATTTATTTTGTGCAAAATGTACTTTTTTATATAATTATATAAACAGGCTACTCTTTTAAAACTATTACGTATTTTAAAAAGTGCTCTTTGAGTATACAAATGTTTACAGAAATAGTCTTGTCTTTTAAAAGTTGGATTTTTCTTTTTTCCCCTCTGCATTATTGCCGCTTGATTATTTCTGATGAGACCATATACAGCGGCAGCTTTAACAGGCTGCATTTCTCTTGATCTCTTTCCATATTTCAGATGTTTTGCTCTGCTCTGAAAACATAACTGACGGTGTGTTCATCAGATTTGTATAAAAGCATTAGAAAATGCAAGCACATTTATCCGCAGCCGCGATCAGACGCTTCAGGATAAACAAACAAAACGCGCAAGTCTGTCAGCGCGCAGGTTTTGTGCAACTAATACCAATGCGTTCCAAACGGTACATGAAGATCACGGATGACTTGTGATAAGGATCGAAGCTCACACGTACAGTAGTTTAGAAAACTAGTCCCGTCCGAATAAGGCTACAGTGTAATTTGGCTATACATCCGCGCTAAAACTTATGTTTACTGTGTGCTACCGTTCTCTTAATCCACCATAGGCTTCTACCCTTTACATCGTATGTTCCATACGATGCAAGCTCTTATTCAGTTTATGAAGTTTATAAAATCATGTTAAGTGTTCACCTTCATTATAAGGAAAACTTAGAATGGAGGTGCTTAAAGCTTAATGTGAATATGGGCTTGTTCTTTTGACAGTAGTGATTTATTACAAGAAAGGTTTGACAGAAATTTGGGTTTCCCTCGTCAGTTTTTAGTTGCTTTAAGCCACGTTTAGAGTTTTTCACTTTAAGTGTTTTAGAATGTCCCGTGGAAACTGGTACGGTCAGGCACTATGTTAGTACCTGTTGGTACCAACCATACTGTTTACTGTAAGTTTAAAGTATTGCTGTACTTCAGTATTCAGTTAAAATAAAATTACATTAAATGAAACAGTTTCTTTGTGTTTAAATTTTTATTTATGCATTTTCAGATACAAATTGCTATATTGTGATTCTATATCGTTATCGAGGTAGAAAATTGCTTCTACCGCGATAGAAAATTTTGGTTATATCGCCCACCCCTAGTCAATACACACTACTGAGCAAAATATTCTTGAAAAAGAAATTAAAGAATGCATTAGTTGTTATTCATATGACCTTTTCAGTAAGAATTGAAAATATCTCACGGCTAAATTTGTGTTTTTTGTAAGATGATGTTTTGTGAATATGTGATATGCTATTATGATTCAACCCTATTTTTGGCTATTACGTAGTAAAAAGACTGCTTTCACTTCTGTGGTGCATACATACAGTATAGCTGAAGTGAAAAGATGGAGCATTTATGTGGCCCTGAGGGTGTGGCTATTTCCTTTGTAGTTAATGCTTAATTTATTTATTTTCGGTAACCTTCGTCTTAAACTAAATGGCTGCTTTTTGTGTAAACCATGTCTTCCTAGCTTGTGTTTATCACTCCCTTGGATTCCTGAGCTACTAAAATAACTTCGTATTGCTAATGCAAAACATTAGTATCCAAATTCTTATAGGAGATGTGAAGTTCTTTGTGCTCCATGATGAGCAAGCTTCCTGGCTGGTGCATACATCATATAAATAACATTAAGTAGTATAGCTATTACATAAGTCTCTTTGATCAATGTTTTGATGTTACCTTTTTTGTGGAAATCAACTTTTTAATGAGAGACTTACAGTTTTTGCTTATTAGAGTAGAAAATGTTTTAACATCAAATGTTTATTAAGTGAACTTTACCACACAGAAGCAAGCATGTGTGCACATTTATCGCTTACTCACGAGCCACATGACTCGCCTGACATATTGAACAGGAGCCCTTTAATATCTTTCCTTAAAGGAAGCGTCTTATGCATAGGTCAAGCTCACATATTGCCTTTCGCAGAAGAGCCGGCCCCTCCCTGTCAACCAGTTTGACAAGAAGCTTATTCAGCACAGCTCCGTGGCTCTCTCACATGTTGGATTCTAGCGTTGTCATTCAAGTCACGCCCAGAGAGAGTCTCAAAACTGTTCCTTCATCAATACTTCTCTGTGCAAGGCTGTGATGGGCAGATCCACTAATATTACTACTGGAGTGTCTTTTGACATTTAGTCAACTGCATTTATACAGAATGCAAGCTCACATTGGCATGCACACACACAAACGCGAAAAAACACCTTTTTGAAGGACAATTACATTTCTCATTTTTATTGGACTGAAGTTGTCCCTCCTCTATATGGACAGCTTTCCAGTCACAGGACTGAGTGCATGAGCTTTATTGCCATCATGTGACACATGCTCATGTCATTGTGATATTTAGCTCGAGTAAAAGAAAATGGTGCGATGAGAGCACAAGCATTTAAAAGGCCATTTATTTTACTTTTGTAATTCATTGTCATGTTTGTCTTGTGTTTTGTGCCAACAATCATTAAAGAATTCACTTTTAATGACCATTTTCCAAAAGAGATGGTTTATTTTTTTTTAGATATTTTTTAAATTTTTTCATTTCATTTTTACCAACTTTTGAGAAGTCTTGTTAAAGACTTCAAAATATTTCTATACAGAGCTGCTACGTACAGCAGGAAGAGAATAAAACTGTTCTTCTTTTTATTTTATTTTAGAAATATGCCTCAGTTTGCCTGGACAAGCCATGTTTATTAATTCAGAATAGATATTGTTGGCGTGTAACTGGAAGGCTACATCCTAATTAGTTGTCGAATTAAAACACCGTTCCATAAGTTGATTATTTATCAGGGAGGACGTTTTGAGTTATTAAAATTCAAATATGCTTTCATTATCAAATTCAGTCTTTTTTTCAGAGTATCAGGAAGTAATTGATTTCTTATGACCTTGTCCCTTTTAAAAATATGCAAATAATGTGGAATATGTAATGCGTAGTTAGGTTCCTGAACACTATTATTATATGGTCATTCATCTAAAATCACGAAAATAAATAAACGTGGTTTGTTGCTGAATAAAGTGTTACCATGCCAGTGTACACAACCCACTACAATCGCTGGCACGCAGAAATAGGGGAGTCCACGTGGGGGCTTGACGTTGGCAATTCCCTCCAGCGGTGCAGACAGACGGGGAGATCTGGGCTTCTGGAAAGTTTTGGCCTATTCTCTATAACTGCTGACTGCTTTAGTTTGCCGAAACAAATCAAAATGTCACCACTTTACTTTCTGTAAATGCTAGTTTAGTGTTCTATCTAATAAGGGTGTGTTTTGTTGTGGGTAGAATATGAAACCCTTTAAGATGAGTGGGAATCACTGAAGTTAACATCCATTTTTGGTTTGATTGTTTGTTTCCAGATCGAGCTGGCAGCATCAGTACATTGGACTCCTTGGATTTCGCACGTTATTCAGATGATGGCAACAGGGAGACGGATGAAAGAGTGGCAGGTAAGGAAAAAGTCATATCTAATACGTAAAACCAATAACTACAGCGTGAACACTATCATATCGGATTTGTTTGCAGCGCGCTTCACATACAACAATGGGATAGTCGGCTGCTAGTTAAATAGATTTTCCTCAGCCACAGTGACTGGTCGTGGTTGGTTTTAAAAATGTTTTTGAATTCCAACTTCGTGTCATACGATACTTTTAATAGTGGGAATCTTCGGTCCATTTAATTTGATAAATTTTGCATGCACTTATCATATTAGACCACCATTGTCAATAGCCAGATTTTCTGTTTGCTAATGCCCTGAATTTCCAAGAACACAATTCAGCAGTTACAGTACATGGCCATTTTTTTTTAGGCAAAATGAGAAGGAATTGGCTTTACTGGACACTTTTCTGGAAACTATTAGTGGTTCAGTGGCTTGTGTTAAACTCTTTTACGAGAGGCGATTTGGTCAGTGTTACCGTACATGACACAAGATTCTTGGCATTCATGATTGATGTGAATTCACATGGGTCAAACCGTATGGTTCACTGACTGCTTTCATCAGCGGTCTCGTAGATGAGTAGGAAGATTAACTAACAGCCTGAACGCTAAACTTCTCTGTCTAATTGGGCTGTACTGACAATAACTATCTTGCTTTCCCATTTCTTTCCAAACAAAAGGTTTTCTGACTCTCAAGTTTCCTCTCTTGTCATTTCCCTGTTTTGATACTTGCTTGGCTAGGTTGCCGTACTGTTCCTTGAGCTTTTTCTGTTTCATTAGTCTCTCCCAAGCTTCAGATTCCTACATTATCCTGGCAGATATTTTTCAGATCAAAAAGTGTCGTTACTAATAATTCCTGTGAAAATTCACATCTTCAACCTTCTCCCACCATTAAAAATAAAACCTGAGTCCTCGGAGCTTAGCTGTACACAAATATTTGTTGGTTTAACTCATTTAACAAATGAATGGTTTGTTAAATAATATAACATATTTTTATTTTGAAATGAACATTTATTTATATGCTCAAAAGTGAATAAAGATCAATTATATTATTTATTTGAATATTTATTTATTAAAAAAATAAACATTTTAGTTGTAGTTAGTCATTAAATATTACATCTAATTGTTCGTAAATATGTGACTGTCACTTTAAAATTAAATAAAGCAAATAAAATGTTTAAATATATCGAATTGATTTTTGGTAATGGGTATTTTTCATGCGCTTTTAAGGTTTTATGCACCTATTATAAGTGTGATTTTGTTGAAAGCTAATTATGGGTAAGTAGAAAGCCTAAGGAACCGTGCAGCAGAATAAGATTGCTTTGGACAAAATGTTACTTTTGCGCCCCAAATTGGGCATCTGCTCCCAAATCTTGACCCCTTCAGCGATGAGCACAGCCCTGACTGTCTGACCTGGGGTTTATTGGCTGTCTGATGGGTCTCTATTCCAGTATTTCTCTTTCCAATACTGGACCACAAACCATCCAGGCAAGCACACCTTTGCCACTTCTTTTTTTTTGCTTGTTCTTACATTTTTCCATTTGTTAAACTTGCATCCTGTGCCGAGTCGATCAGCAGCAAAAGTGTCTTTGTCCCATTTGAGCTCCGCTTTCTCTTAGCTTTTCTTTTCCCCCATCACTCCCCAGAGTTTTTAAAAATGATTATTTATTTCTCTTGTGTTTGAATTCATCTTTCTTTTTCCCCCTTCTTTATCTGGCCCTGTTCAGATAGATGGTGTTCCAGAAAACATAAGGAAGCAGAGCTTGTGGGAGTCCCACCTGCTGATCGTCAGTGTACAGTCATGCAAAGTGTCCTGTTCTTTCCATGCTTCTGTTTCCTGGTGTCTCTGGCTGTGTCTCAATCCGTTGCCTAGTTCATACATGGCCCTAGAAATCTTTGGGCAGCAGTTGTCCCAGTACACTGAAATGTTTGTTTCCTAGAAATTTTGGCATCCGATAGCAGAAGAACATAGGTCATGTTGTATTTTAATCAAGATCATCGCTTCCCCTACTGTTAGTGGATCAAAGCGCTTCTGATCCCAAATTTGCTCTTCTCAATATACAGATTCCCGTTTTAGAAATTAGCGAGCGGAATGAGACACAGCCTGTGTTAGAACTCGTCTAGCAGGTCCACGGTAGCAGGATTGCTGCGGGGTTTTGCACATAATAGTAAATCCTTTAGCAATTAAACAACTGGCTTACAACAAAGATCAAATGCAAACCACAGGTGGATTTTGGTTTTGGTGGATTTAGGATTTGCGTTTGTATATATTTGGGATTGTTAACTGAATCCTGCGAGGTGCTAGGATTTTTCATGAATAGAAAAGCGTGATTTTATTTTTCAAAGGCTTCTTTTTGTAGACCAAGTGTGTAGTTTTGTCCGTTTCATATTCCAGCTTAGAAACACTCATAAGTGATTGATTCCTCTGAAAAGCCTCCACGGTGCAGTCAAACATATCTCTGCATCCTGAACAATCTGACACGTCAACATTGGACTTAGCCAATGACGTGAGTCAGGGATGGACAATTTTAAAACTTCAGTACCGGCTGGTTCCGAAAACTGTACTTTTGATAATGATAAGGCCCATCCCAAATGGCACGGTTTACACTTTGCGTTACACTGCTAATGTAGACGTGAAGTTGGCACGCAATTTTGCGACCTAAAATGGCAAACAGGACTTCCTGTGGTCATGTGAACTTTATGGGCACATGTACACGATGGTTAGTGCTAGAATTAACTTAAAGCGCACTATTTAGGACAGTGCTAGATGATGCTAGAGGCACAGAAATTACACACTTCAGCTTTAAAGTCCAAAAGGAATTAGAAGATCTAAAAGAACTTAAAAAAAAAAAAAAAAAAAAAAAAAGGGTTATGATGGATGACAACCCCTTCAGAAAACCATCTCTTACGCCAAAAACATCTGGCCAGCATCCATCTGGACACCAAACAGCTTTCTCTTTCGGTGACGCTCCCAGTCTATTTATAGCCGCTGGAGAGAAACACAAACCTCAGCCGAGAGGAACAATGACGATCACAATCAGGCCAGACCGCAATAAAAACAGCCCCGGAGAGATCTGTCTGATTTCCAGGAAGATTCCTGCTCTTTAAACACAAAGATGATCTGGGCTGAGCATCATACATCAGAAAAACACTCCGCTGCGTCTCAGACTTCACTCTCGAGACTCCAGATTGAACAGAGTCATTAGGACAACAGCAATCAATTCCATTACTACAAATGATTAAGAGTTTGAGTTACCTATACCTATAAACACACACATCCATGCATACATTTCACAATATATATATATATATATATATTTTCAATAAATAAACATATTTGTTTTTGTTTTCCAATTTATTGAAATGTTTTAATGTTTTAATATTTTATATAAAATATTAATAACATTTATATTTATTTACATATATATAAAATATATACGTGTTTGTATGTATATATACCTAAACCTACTCGGTACACAAACACACAATATGTAAAGAAACCTTTTCTTTTGGATGCGATGAATTGTTTGACAGCACTACATTATACACATCTCAGATCATCAGAAGGATTACTGTGGTGATAGTGGTAATACTCCGTGTACGATTGTATAGCACAGCATTTTTTTAAAACTCGCACGCTGATGAATCCTTCATAAAAAGAGCAGGAGCATGAATTAAACTCATTGTTGTGATGCACGTCATTAAGCCTGACTTTCATTCATTCATTCTTCTTCAGTGTGTGCCGCTCTTCAGCAGCCTCCGGACCTCAGACTAACAATGACATCAAGTTCAGCCAAAATATTGAATTTTGTCACGCTAAAATAAATAAACGGCAGCTTGTCTCTGGAGGCCTGGAGAAAGAGTTTCCCACGGACTGGTGGGCGTCATTGACGGGCTCCTCGCGGCAGGTGGTCACCGCCGGGTTTAACATCACAAAAGCCTGGCCTCCTTCACCCCGAGAGCCACGTCACACACCGTCTCAGGCTTTTCTCACACAGAGTCAGCGCAACAATGACCGGCCCAGACTTATTATTATTCTGTTGACTCGAGCGACGGTTCGGGACTCGACTCCAACCAAAGACACAAACAACGCGTTTGACTCGAGCGGATGACTGCGGTAAAGTCAACTGTAAGAGAACAGATACTGCTTCTGCAACTACACCGTTTCATCACAGCTGTGTATTATTATGAGTACTCAACGTTTGACCTTAACTTAATATCATTAACAGAGATCGACGAATGCTGCAAAAGTATTAATTAAAGCTGTTGGTCAATGCAAATGTTAACATAAAATAAGGATAATAAACTGGTAAACTGTTATTAAAAATAAAACAAATGTGTTTAAATGTACATGGTTACTAAAATAAATAATAATAATAAAAAAAATTATATATATATATTACCCCAAAAAATTAAACAGTGCTGTACTTCCAATAAAAATGAAAACAAATATGCGTTCATAAAATATGTAAAAACACAAATTCTCTTTATTTTTGTCAACATTTTTTAAGTGTTGCAAAACAAAGACGTACAACCTTTTTATGAATAATTGTTAACAATAATAATAATAATACTAATAATAAATTAAAGTATGTGCTGTTCTTTCACAAAAAAAAAAAAAAAAAGGATTTCTACAAATGTTAATAAACAAATATACAACCTTAAATGAAAAATAGACATGTTGAATTTACTATATTTTTAAGGTTTTTTAATGTACATTTAAATGTGCTGTTATATACTGCTAAAAATAACTGTATAAAAAAAAAAAATTAAAACCTTTTTAAATCATTAATTAAATTTAAATTAAGTTAAATTATTAAATAAAATTACTAATAAAAAAGGCTATATTCTGAAAATGTGTTCTTTGTATTGATCTTCAGAAAGGAATCCCTGTCATCTCTAGTATTAGTATGCGCTGCAGCGGGAGATATTTTTACTCTCACTTTCAGGGCCGCTGGAGGCAGGAGCGAACAGCTGAGGGCCGCTGATGTCTGGCGACAGCTGGACGTCAAGACGGAGACGGAGAGGTCATGAGCAGAGCCTGGGAGTCAGGATTATCCTCACATTCCTCCATCTGGAGCGGCGAGCAAGCATCTGCCCCATCTCCATCTCAAAAACCCCAATAATGACTCCTCACACCGAGAAAGAGATCTGTGCTGAGCGCAGAGGTACACACACACACACTTAAAATAATCAACTATCTGCGTCTCGACAAACAAACACTGCTGGAAAACAGCTGACAAAAGGCTGCTACAAACCATGAAGATATTATCCAATTCACTTCACACACCACACCCTAACATCCCTAATCAGAGCTATTATTAGCATAAATTAGGTACAAAAACAACTGAATGTAAACATTTACCAACTCTAGATCAAACCATCTCTTGAATCAAGCAGAAGCAGACGGAGATGATGGTGTCATTACCCAGTGACCTCAGCGTGAGGCCAGATCCCAACAAACAGCGCATCGGAGCACAGACCGACCGACACAAAAGCCAAGGGGGGCCACTGTAGGGCCCCGGCCCCGCCGACACAAATACGCAGACGGACACAAAAAACACCCAAAGAGCTCGCTGATTCTCAGCAGAACAGAGTATGAGCCATCAATCGTCTGCTGAATGGAGCCCATCCCGGACGGGCCCCCGATTTCTGGGCTTTTCTCTAGGGGCCAGAAATAAACTTCTGCAACAAACACGACGACGCAGACACTCAGCCATCAGCTCAATGCCACGATAACGCCTCAAATTACCTTCAAACTCAACACTTGCCACGAAAAAACTAAATGCAATAAATACACCAACGCTGGAACACACTTCAAACTTTCTGATCGAGTTCTCATCGATTTAACCTCTTCATCTTCTTCACTTCTGAGCCAAATCCATCCCTCACTGTGCAACAGAGCTGATTTCAGTTTAACTACTGCTGGAGTACTACACATTAACTTTTAACCCTTCGCTGTTTGTAAGGCACTTTTTGTATTTGATCACAAATACAGGGAAAAATGTGAAATAATATTGTCATTTATAATAGCTCTTTTTTCTGTGAATTTGTGTTAAAGTGTCATTTATTTCTGTGATGTTCAGCTGATTTTTCAGTGTCACATGATCCTTCAGAAATCATAATAATACTTGCTTTCCTTTAAAGAAATGACATGCATTTATACGTGTATGCATTTCAATTCTCTTCACACCAAAAAAGAAAAACAAGGAATTTTCCAGATCCATTTTCCACTGGTACTGTACTCGCACATTACGGTTAAAAGTAACAGAAAAGTAACAGATAACGCCCTGGCAGAACTTTTTCCTCAGATGCTTTTCTTCAAGTGTACATTTTACACATGAAATATGCATAATTCTGTTTAATAATCAATGCAAAACAAACGAAAAAAAATCAAGATCAATGCATGAACTTCTCACAGCATGACAAACACATAGATCCACATGAAATTCAGCAGAGAGTTTAGATGCACATGTGCTCAAGGCGTTTGCATGTTTATTTATTCAATATTTGGCAAGTTTGACCAATGCACCGGCACCCAAAAAAATCAATGCATAAACTGCATGCAGATGTCGTGTTCCAGCTGCCTGAGCTCAGTACTTGATATTACTATATACATACACAACCCAGTCATTTCATGAAGTCTCGGAGCTAAACTAAGCCCGTGTTCACATGTGATGCACGACGACAGATAAGGCCTGCAGAATGTCAGTGTTCACGGACAGCATCCCGACCGCTCGACTCGGCCCAGATAAGAGTTTATCAGCGCAGGTAAACAAACGGCACGGCGAGAACAGAGACTCAATCTCTCTCTGCTCTCTTCAAACACACTCGCCTCATTTAAGAAAATAATAGAATCGGCAACAATAACAAACATGGGAAATTAGCCGAGGCTCGCCAAGCAAGCGTTTCATTTGCAATTACACACGAGTAACTACAACACTCGGATCATCCGAACGAAAGACGAGACCCTCAGAAAACAACGACACGCAAAAGAAGAAGAACATGAGCGCGCAAACTCTCCAGCTGATCGTCATCAAAGCTCACGTTCACCTACATAAACATATGACAGACTCATTCCAAAGAAAGGCTCGAAATAAAACAGATTGTCCAGATTGAAATATTTCAGGCAAAAAACGAACGCACTTAAATACGCATTTATTAAAAGTACTCAGACTGAGCTGGTCTATTCCGCTAACTCAAAGTTCTTAATCTTAAATGTTAAGGTGTAACTTATTAAAGTGCCCCTATCACGCTTTTTTAAACACGATCATTCATATTCATGCAGTGTGTCATGTACAGTAGCTGTATGTATCTGCAAACAGTGCACGATAAATAAAGTTATTGTCTATCAAAAAAAAGAGTCGGCTCACATTCACCTAAACGAGTCGTCAGCACTTTGAATCGTTCTCTGTTACTGCCACACGTCACTAATTAACATATTTACATATTTGCATAATGTCCGCCCACGTTCTATGTCGCGAACAGCTTGCCCCGCCCCCAAACAATACAATCTCCACGTGGATTACTTCCTGTGAGAGCTTTCCGCTTCTTGGAGTGCAACACGATATTCACCAAACGCTTGGTCTTAAAAGATGGATCGGTGGAACTTCTACCTGTAAGTACGATTAATAATCGATGATTGTATTTTCTTGCGATCGTATGCGTGTGCGTTACGTTGTGTAACAACCCTGCAGACGTCCTGGTCACCGGCTAGCTTGCGTTTCTGTAGTTCTGTTGTTCAGCTTTGGGCCTAAAGTAGTCTAATATGGGTTTTTTATTGCAGCTTGACTGTCTGTCTCATTAGTTTCAGGAACGATAAACAATGTTTGACGCAGTGTTGTGCATTATACAATCTTGACGTTCACCACAAAGAAGTGTCCCCGAGTCGCTTACCAAACCAAATTGCGAGCACTTTCCTACAGTAGCTGACGTATTCTCTCAGAAAGCACCTCTAGTGATGTCAGAAAGTATAGTTTTGGTACAAGCTCAGTGGAGCGCTGTAGTGGTAGACCAATCATAAAGGACTGCGCCATCTGACCAATCACAGCAGTGAGAGCTCACGGGAAGGCGGGGTTTAGACAGACTGAGTCTTCGAACTGCTTCACACGAGTCGATTATCAATCATTTAGAAATGGGATGAAATTAAATCTATTGTTGGAGAAATCAAAAGTGTTTTGGACCTAATAGAGGCACTTTAACAAAAAATGAAAAACCCGAAGCAGATAGATCATTCACTAAAGAGCTTGAAAAACAAAGTTCACAAGCGCTGTCGAAGAACTGCATCCGCCAAAAGCAAATATCATTTCAAACACACACTAAACACTGCTGACAAACCAAAAAAAGGCTATTTCTTGATTGTAAACCTCTGGCACGATTACTGCTCTCTGCCAAGTCAAGCATCCGATCAGTCCAAAACCCTGACACTTAGTTTTACAACTCAACACCAGATGCAGATTACAAATCACAGAACACTAGCTATTCAGCAGGACAAAGCCATTCCCGGATTATTCTTAATGGTGTCACAGGATGATCCATCACTGCTTGAAATCTTTTCCAAATCCAAGCACAGGTTTGTGACGTGAAAAACTCCTGTGTGACTGAAACATGGCCCAAAATGACTTCACGGGTAATAATCCAGATGACCAAAGACATATGAATGTGATCATTTTGATCTTTACTCATCGAGTCAGCTCCGACCTGAACCAGGGGTTTCGAGCATCTGCAACAGATTTCAAGTCAGCAGGAAAACACACGTTCATGAATTCAACCGTTCTCCTCATCCAGGGCCCAAAGTCAATTATGGGCCATTTGAGCAAATCCCAGCATGCCATCTCTGTGTTTGGATAACATCTCACATCCTAACACAGCTTCCAACCTGATTCTTTAGTTGACTCCTGATCAAAACCGTTGCATTCCCAAGAACATCTTAAACTTCTCATTGATAATATTAAGATAACTGACTAGCCCGTCAATATTTGGTAAAACCTTTTGTATGGTGTTACTTACTTTTTAAATTTACTTTCAAAATAGCCAACTGCAACTTGATTAAGGTTAATTGAGATGCACAATGAAAAAAACTAAAAAAAAATGAGTTTTGATCTTTTTTAAAAATGGACTTATCCGTTTAGGCAAATACACTCTTCACTTGGTCTTTTAATTAATTACGGACACTGCCTAATGAACCATCTTTGTTCAAATGTATTCTACACAGTAAAAATTATGCAAGGAATTTGAGAGAAATGTAACAATTGGTTCAGTGAAGCAACAGATAAAACAGCCCATATACACATATTAATTAAGTATATTTGTGAAAATAGTTCCTTTTTTATTCATATTTGGGGAAAAAATAAAAAATAAATAAATAAATAAAAATCACAATGCATGGAAATCTACCAGTTCATACGCCTGCCAAGCAAATAACAGATTATTAATAAGATGACAAAATAAATTAATTAATTAAATAAAAAAAATACATTTTTAAAATGTTTAATTTATTATTATTATAGATTTTTTTTCTTTTATTAAATTTAGGAAATTAATGCAATTTCATTAAACCATTAAAATAATCTCCAGGAAGTTAACACAGAAAACACATCATTCGGTAAAAAATAAATTCGAATTTGAATTCCTTTTAGCTCAAGGTCAAACATGCTAAAATGTGTCAAAATGAAGTGTTTAGTGATATTCATGTAAACCTTTTTTTGGTCATGTAATTAATGAAGGAATCTAAAAGTCACCTGCAGAAGCCTGCATCACTATCTTGAATATTGTTTATAGTATTAGCCGAAATGTTTTGCCACAATCGAGCAGCTTAAGTTCAAGCCCATCACTAAATGCAGCGCTGTAGTGTAAACACACACGAAAAACACGTACTGTTGCTTTAAATCCCACTTCTTGCTTCAAGTGACCCATCCCCCATTTCTCACAGCCCCCCCACAATCGCTCTCTCTTTCTTTCTCTGTGTATCCCTCTCTGGCTCGTCCAGCCCCCCCCCCCACTCATGCAGCACAGCTTGCATCCATATTGAAGCATGCAAACAGCCATATTTCCCTCCGGATGATACAGCGCTGACGGATACTAGCCTATACATTGGCCATTTCAGTCACACACACACACACACACAGCCCAGCGTTCAAACACACAACACACCACAGATACGAGCAGCAAACGGAGCGCCGGGGTAATCTGTTTCCACCAATAGAAGGCTGTTTAAGCGCCACACCACCCTGCACTTCTTTTTACGGCTCTGTCCGCTCCGCCGGGGAATCTTGGAATGCTCTACGAGAAGACGATTACACAACACACACACACACACACCAGAGCCAAAACATCAGGCTTCACGAGCCCTCACTAAAGCATTCAACAATCACAGAAACACACTTCACCTACAAAGAACGGAGGAGAAATGAAGAAATCCAGGGATCGTCTGCGGTGTGAGGCTGTTTTCATGACAACTGAACAACTAAAAAATAAATAAAATCACAGCTTGAAATCAGAAAGATGCTTTGAACGAGGAAAGTGTGATTATTTCCATGACAAATACACAACATTGTCTTTAAACTCGTATGATTATAATGCAACAAAAGTGCAAAAGACCCAAAAGGGCGAAGTGAGAAATGATATTTGGAATAAGAGGGGATATTTCGCATGACTTCTCTTTATTGCAAATGTAAAAAAAAAATAAATAAATAAATAATTTAAAACAAATACTAATTTTAGCTTGAACCCAGGTAGAATTATTAAGCAATACTTTGCATACTTTTCCATAGTGGCTTTACTTTCATGACAATTAAACAATTTCTTTAAACTCCCATGATAAAGTGTCATGTGCATTACGTCAATCTGGCACTTCTTAGCTTCATACCAGAAGGAAATAAAGGAATTATATTTTGCATAAAGAAAATTAAGGAATATTTAGATTTGGGGTTTTTTGCACTGTATTTCATGACCATTTTTCCTCAAATTTCTCTTGATTGCAAAACAATAATTACAATAAATAAATAAAAATCACATTCATTGCTTTTGTTTTCATTTGTGGCATTATTTTTTATGACAAAGCTTTGCCAAGATTCTCATTTCTTCACTGAACAAACTAAACGACAAGAGATTGCCTTTTCATTTTCTTCAGGATAATGAAATGCATCCCATCCACAAAGAATGCTTTTTTAATCAATCTGTAAAGCACATTCAGAACTATAACAATACCATCTTCACAGATGTACTTTATCTAGCGATCAAACAGCTTGGGTTTCTTCATGACCACAAGTGTTTCTGATGTGCAGTGGCTTGAATTTAATCTTACAGTACTCAAATCTTAAGTACAACCAAAGCATTAAACCTTCAGAAAACCACCAACTTCCTTCGGTAAAGTCAAGCGAGTCACCAAAAACACACTGATTCTGACAGAAACATCCTCTGACGGCTTCAAACGCGTCTCCAAAGCTGCTTTCAAACTACTTTTCTAGCAACTTCTTGAGTCTTTTCACTGCTGCAAACCAGCACTATGCAGTCCAGACCAAAGACCTTGAGGTTATAGAGGGAAAAACCCACTCTGTCGTTAACCTGGTTAACCAAAGGAGGCTTGATGGGAACTGGAAGACTCATGTTCACTCCTCAAGACATCGGAGTAATAAAAACTCAAAGTATAGATATAGATATAATCCCTCGTTACACATCTGGGACTGTTGTGACCCAGAAGAGACGCACAAAAATAAAAACATTTTAAAAAGAGGTGCAGATGAACGTAAAAATAAACTTTTACAAAAGAGACACTTAGTCAATTAGGAAAGAAATCTGATCAATTTGGAGCCAAAACACCAGAATTATCTATAAAGGTTATAGGCTACTTGTGCCAAAAAACAAAAACAGAAAAAGAAAAGCTTAAGCATGTATTTGGTTTGTAACCTTTTTAGAGTAATATTTACTTCTTTGACTATTTTGACAGAAATTAATGTATAGGCTTCATAACTGTGGACTATTTTTGAGCATTCAATTGTTTATTTATTACATAATTTAAGAATATATGTTGTTATAAATATCATACTATAACATTTTCAAATAAAATTTAAAAGAAAAAAAAACAATATATTTATATATATATATATATATATATATTTTTTTTTTATGTTCAATTAAACATGTATTGCATCAAATATATATATATATATATATATATATATTTATATATGAAAATGTTATGTATGTGTGTGTATATATACATATATATATATATATATATATATATATATAATTTTTT
>JAUYWG010000064.1:8891467-8921213 GCA_034779775.1 Enteromius afrohamiltoni | reverse complement strand
AATATCCCCCCACCATACACACACTCCCCCAGTCTTTCATTCCCTGACGCTTTAACCACTCAAATGATTCTTATTCCGACCAGGACAAATGTTCCAACAGGCCAAACATTGTATAGTTTTTGTGTTACTGTAGAAATCACCAGAGCACTGGACCCCCAAAAGTATTTGAACGCTTTAGCCACATTCAAAAATGCCTGAATGCCATTGCATCAGATTACGAAATAACAGCTGGCGTGTATTTTTTGAGTAAAATAATAAATGTAATGTTCAGAATGTCAATATCTATCTTTCTATCTGTTGAAGTGACATGGCACTGTAGTTTGATCACAAGCATTTTATAGAATATAATAAGAACCGCTACATTTGTTAAACTATTGTTGTAACTCTTAATTTCAGGCAGGACTGGCCATAAACTGCCAACAAAATGAATATAAGCACAAAGGGAGATGCTGCAGAAAATGTGAAGCAGGTGAGCAGCAATACAGACTAGTTAATTCTACTATGTAGAAAACACTTTAAATCAATCCATTGGTTTATTTTGTGGCGTGTGAGTGAAGCCTGTCTGGGGAAAAAAAGACCAGGTCTAAATCTGCTCGTTTTTCCCATTTAAAAAGCAGAAGGATAAGAAAAAAGGAAGAGGCCTACACACACCCACATGAACTATAACCTACAATGACTTCCAATATACTATTTAAAAAAATATCATCTTTTGCTATATGGATTCACTGACCTTTTCCCATGAACAAAACAGCATTTACGTCTTTCCATAAACAAACTTATTGCACAATATTTATTTCAATGCAGGGAAATACGTTTTCACCCATTGTGATGCCAGTTCAAGCACAAAGTGCCTTGATTGTAGCCGTGAAGGGTACCAGCCGGACTTGAACAGTGACGAAAAATGCATTCCTCAGACATTCTGCGATGCAGGTCAATGTCACTTACAATTTTTCTCATTAGCTTTGGTGCTTTTTTTTTGGAATCAGAAGTTTAATTCTCAAACTAATTTTTTCAGCCTCTACAATTGATTCATTGCACCTTATATTTTGACACGACGCATTAATCATTCTATACAGGTAAAGGATTTGAGAGCACTTATCCACCCAACCGTACAGCGGCTAACCAGTGTCGGTGCAAGCAGGGTTTCCAATGCTCTCTGATCAACTGTGAATACTGTGAGGCCATCCAAAAATGTCCTGCAGGAGAAGGAGTCGTAATAGCCAGTAAGAGCTTGTGGTGACTCTACACAGATTTGACAATAAAAAGATGTGATCATTTAAAGTTTTACTCTGGGGGGAGGGACTTATTAATAAAGGAATAGTTCAATTAATAACATGAAGGTGAGTAAACGATGACAGGATTTTCATTTTAGTGCAAACTATCCCTTTTATAAGTTAATTCAGAAGTTTAAAGCGGGGGACATTAATCATATTCCTTATAGATAGATGAAGTGTACACGTAATTGAGAGTGCAGTAAATCAGTGGCTGTTCCAGCTCTGTGGTTTTGAGCACTAGATTTAGTGCCAAATGGAAGGGAACTTTATAATACAGATCACAGAAATGGATCTGGACACACTGTAGTTTACAATTTATTTTTAGTATCGTGACATTTACACTATAATTTAAATTTAAAAGCATCACAAGGCGTTCTATACCTTTCTGTTATACTTTCTATGAATCTGTCTGAATAGATAGATAGATAGATTGATTGATTGAAAACAGAAAATGAAAAGGAAAATGAATGCAATATAAATTATTGTTTAGGATAAATACCTCTACAAATGTGTCTTGAAATGAAAAGCCTATATTTCTTTATCCCTCTCTTCTTTGTAGAGACAGGCAGAGCTTCCTGTGTGTCTTGTCAGTATGGATTTTTCTCAGATTGCCTATCAACAGAAGCCTGCAAGAAATGGACAGAGTGAGTATGATTAAAAACTCAATGCAATAACAGCTCCATAGATTTAACAACAGCCGAGAATGTGTGCCGCAAACATTTCTGTCTTCTGAGTCACACACACACACACAACTGTTCTTTAACTGGGCTCATTTGCAAAGTCACAGCTCTCATTCTCACAGGCGTTGTTTGTCTGTGGAAGGTCTCAGGCATGCCTGGTCATTTTTTAAAGCCCCCGCAGTCTTACCGCACTGTGGTATTATGATTAATTTCTCCACCACTTCCCCTAGAAAGAGCCCCTTTTCTTCTTGCTCTTTGTATTTGCGGTTTCTCTTAGAAGAAAAAATTGGGACTGATCAAACCAAAAGTGACCGGATTTTCTTCCAGTTGTAAAGCTTACAATAATTCCAAAGCATATTCAATTTATTGATATGTCCTATTCCCTTCCAGTTGTAAAGCTATTGGCAAGACCGAGAAACAATCAGGAACCTCTAAATCAGATGTCATATGTGGAGTCCCTTCTCCTGGTAGGTTTTTTCAGTTTTATTGTATTTGTTGAGTTGAATTTAACTTCACAGTTATGAATAAAAGTGTGATGAATAAACCTCCTCATCCTCCTCAGTTATGACACCCTGGGTGGTGGTGGCCATCCTCTCGGTCATCATTGTGGTCTCGTTGGTTGTTCTCTTCTTGTTTTGTTGCAAGGATAAGCTGAACTTCCTCTCAGGTAAATTTAGTTCAGGGTCATGTTTGTTTGCTAGAGTTTGTGGTAGATTCTTGTCTATGTTGTTGATTAAAGCTAATTTTCTGACACCACAGTAAATCTACGCACCTGCGTCCAAAACCTGAAAGGAAGTAGGAATCAACAGGTAAGGAAGAATTACTATATTAGCATCCAAAGCAACGGACTATAAACTTTTGTTTATTTTAAGCACACACAGAAGTACCATTGTCTTTTATTTTATATGCACAAGCTTTTTCAAACAGAATAGTTTCTGATTGGCTGTCACTGTTTTTGTCAGTCATCAGTCAGAAAATGATTCCAACAATATTGTTCCTCTGGTTTGTTATTGTTATAGCTGTGGTCTGGACTGCCCTATTATCGTAAAATTATGAAGATTACCAATGCCTTCGAAACCGTCCTATTTTATTTTATTTAAAAAACTTTTTTTTTATACATTTATTTTGTAAAACTTTATTTTTCAACATTTATTTCTAACAAATAACTACTTTTTATTTGCATACAATTTTACTTTTAAAGGGAGATTGAATTATAATGTCAAAGATAATAAAAGTAAAAAAGTTTATGGCACTAATATATATCCATATAGAATTTTACAAAAAGTATTTTTGGCACATATGGTACTCCATACAATTCCAAAATGTGGAACCTGACCCAACAATGTGTATTTTAAGGGTGGACCTTTATGCATTCTAAAAATGTGATAGTTACTTATATAGTTATCATACTTGGTTTAACCAGCCCGTACTAATTTTACTTTCTTTTAGGAAACTCTGACTTCATACCACGGAGGTAACGGTGCACAAACCCTCCCTCTGATTTGCCAAGA
This sequence comes from Enteromius afrohamiltoni, assembly GCA_034779775.1. NCBI lineage: Eukaryota > Metazoa > Chordata > Actinopteri > Cypriniformes > Cyprinidae > Enteromius > Enteromius afrohamiltoni. Next base: position 8,917,748 of record JAUYWG010000064.1, on the reverse strand, counting down.
ACGAACCCCCCCAGAGTCCCTGATCACATGTCCCAGCACCCAATTAACAATTCTTGATGAAACATTGACTTGCACGGACCAAGAACAAGACCGAGCCGAAACCTCGTCTGGCAGCTCCAGCGAGGACTCCGGAGGTGGGTCTGCATCGGGCAGCTCCTGCAGCTGTGCGCTTTCCATGAAGGAGCCCATTGAGGTCGGAGAGAACGAGGACTGCAGTCAGCTTGTGGCCACGGGTTCAGCGACATGCAGCTCCTGCAGGCCAGGAGACGCCATTGGAGAAACCGCGCAGGTTGACGGCCTGAAAGAGCCTCTGCTGTGTGAGAGCTGCTCGTCGGATGTCCTGCTGGATCTGCAGCACTCCCAGAAACTCTATCTGGACTACAGCAGCCCTGCTGGAAAAGAAGCCATGTCAGAGATGAGAGGTCTCCAAGGGGACCGAGGTCCGGTCGAAGGCTTATATAGACAGAACGAACCTTGTTGCTGCAGCATAGACTCCACCACTGTTCCTCCTCTGTCGTCGGTCAGCGCTAATGACCAGGGCCTTTCGCTGATCCACAGCGATGAACACAAACTTTCTGACCCCGACGCAGACTTCCAGAACCAGTGCTCAGAATCGGCTCTCACATCTGGTAAGACATTACCACATGCAAAAACAGTGGCACAACAAATGAAAACCTGTCTATGCATCTGAGGTATTTGAAGCTATTGCTTCATAGTGCTTCACACGAATCAGTTAAACTCTTTAGCACATGTTATTGTGTCAGATTCTATTACAAAACAAATGCGGTATGATATGATGAAAGATGGGAAATGATCAGGAACCTCAGTAACAGGTCAAAAATGCAAAGTGTGGATATTATTCTCATCTTTGATCAAATGGTGGCCAGGTAGTGTCAGCTGATGTGTTGCACTGGTTTTCTGGCCATATATCACGCATTGAAGGATCCCTGTGTACACTTTTAAAAGTGCTAAAGTACAACCCTTATAAAATGTGATTCTGTCTTTACTAATAGTTTTAGCTATCAATGTCAGTGGGCCAATATTGTGTGTGTATCTTGTGTACAGTGCATGTATATTAATAATAATACAAAATACTATGCAAGTAATATATGTACACATAAATAAACAGATATAAAAATAACTAATCTAATATAACCTATATACAAACTAGCATATTAGCACGATTTCTGAAGACTGAATGTGACACCTGAAGACTGGAGTAATGATGCTGCAAATTCAACAATATATTTCAGTAGAAAATTGTTATTTTAAATTCTAACGTTTCATAGTATTACCGATAAGCATAACAGACGTACATTTCAATAACACATTACTTAACAGTGTCTGTGTTATCGTATTCCTTCCTGTTGTTATTAATTTTCCCTCCACAGAGGAGTTACACAATATTTACACATGCAGTTCATAAGTGTTCTTCAGTAATATCTTGTTAATGAAAACACAGTAACCCGAACACTAAAATAAAGTGTCGTGTCTTGTAGCAGTAATTAGAACAAGCACATTCAGGTCATGTGCATTCCAGTAAGTCGTGTTTGTGAAAATATGGCAGGCAGCCACCGCAAAAGAGTGGGTGTAGGGTCCTTTATGGACCAGTGGCAAAATGACTAAAAGATGTGTGAAACATGAGTCATTGATAGTCTGTGTGTATATTCTGAGAAAAATAGGAACCATACAATCTGCTCATGTTGAATTTTTAAATGGAAGGAAGCCACTTGTTGCTCAAGAGGGGTCGAAACAAAAACTGCTTTTTGCCAATTCAGTGCTGACGTGGCATTATTAGTTTAAACTTTGTAATGTATGTGAACCACTAAACATCTAAAGAAGTAGCGTAGTGTTTTAGCAAGACTACAAAACTATGAACGGAAAATACACATCTGGTTGCATTAATATGCATAATGTTTATCCTTGAAATGTTAGTCTTTCAGGGTTGTTATTAACTAAGACTAAAACCATATAATGTTACATAATATTACACACACACACACACACACATATATATATATATATATATATATATATATATAAATCACTAAAACTAAGTAAATAAATAAAACTTAATAAAAAACAAAAACCTAAAAAAATATTAAAACTAATAAAAAGGTCAAAAATAAAATTACTTAAATATAAGCCTAATAAAAGCTATATACATATAAAAAAACTAAATATAAAAAAATGACTAAAACATTCAAATGAAAATTTAAAAATAATATAAAAAAGGTCAAATAATTACAAAAAATAAAAGCTAATAAAAAACATGATGAAATTGCCAAAATTGTAAATAAACTAAAAATGAAAACAGAAAAATAATACTAATACTAACTGTACAGGAATTAAAAAAAAAATAATAATAATAAAATTACTTTAACTAAAATTACATTTAAAACAGAAAATATAAAACATTACTAAAATAAATAAAAAAATAACTAAAATAACTAGAAAAATGAAAAAAACTGATAAAAATGATAAAAACAACAAAATTACTACTTTACTTTAAAATGTTAATAATTAAATAAAAGATACTAAAACACTGGTGTTCATTTGTCTCAGGAAAGGAATGAATATTTAGCTCATGGAACTATAGTGTACTATTTCCTCTTCCTCTAACAGTGGTTCTGATGCCGTGTTTATTTTTGTCAGGTCAGGTGACAGGAAACAACAACACTACTTTTATCTCCAGCGGGCAGGTGATGAACTTCAGCGGTGAGGTCATCGTGGTGTACGTCAGTCAAACGTCGCTGGGAAGCAGCGGAGGAACCGACGAACCCTTCAGCTGCCCGGTTCAGGAAGAGTCCAACGATGACAGCTTTCAAAGCGAGCCCAAATCTAACATCAACACAACACCGCAGCCCAAGAGCAGGAACGGACACCTGGACAAACACCTGCCCGTGCAGGAAATGACCAACGACTGGTCCTGGCAGAAATAAAAATCTGCAAACATTTCTTACTGGAATTGACTTCGCCTTCTTTTTACACGATAACTATTGATTGATAATGGGCCTACGACAGCCTGTATAGCAACTAGAGTGCTATTTCATGAAAAATGCTATGCATTTGTTAACCTGTGTATTTATATCATATAAATTAGGTACTTCTTGTCGGTCGGCTTTGAGGGGATCTCACTCTAATAGATCTCATTACAGTAAGAGTCAAGAACGGTGACCCTGGAATGTCTCATTTTCAGACAATCTCTATGTTGAGGGGCCAACTAAAGAGCGGCTTGATGTCACAAGAAGCCAAACTCAGGCCAAAAACGATGAAAACACAGCCAGACACATCCACCACAACAAAAGCGCCATGTTTTTCTGTGTCCCTATCTCTTGGTCTTCTGAAGCCGAGCAAGCGCATCCATCGTACCTCATGTCGAGAACAGTTTATGGATGGTTAATGGAAATATGAAATGGGGTTTGTGGTGTCTATATTTTTTTAAAAACATAATTTGTAAATGTTAATCATTTTTTGCTTTATTTATCATGCCGATTTTGTGCCTGACAAGTCAGTCTGACTGGAGCAGAACGTAATCACGAGCTTTATTATATATAGTGATTGAAAATCGAAGTAGTTGTGATTTTTCTCCACCCATTACTGTAAATAAAACGCGTTTGTATGAAACTATTTCTTTTCCTTAAATTGGAGTGACGGTACGAGAAAGGTATTTGGTTTAGCGATAAGCAGTGTTTATTGTTTGTGCTTCACTAACAACATGTGAGGTAAAACCTCGGTATTCGAGCAAAACCAATGTTGACACAAAGCCTTTATAAATAGCGGCGAATGGCTAGCAGCTGTCGCGAGCTCAATGCAAACATATACTCAGGAGCCGCGTGAGGTGAGAATTCCACCGAAGGCTGCTGGATGTTTAGCTGTGATTGGAATAATCATGAGTCTGGGATGGCAACAGAAACAAACACTGTGAAGTGTTGTTGAGTTCTGTCTGCCAAAACAGGAAGTTATGACTGGTTTTAATGTGGTTCTGCTCAAAAACGCCTCGGCACATTTGGTGACTCGTGACGAGCAATGACTGTTGAATTGTCGCGCCATCTAGTGGAACTCTACTGTAAGTTATTTACCTTTGCAATCATGATTAGATGAAATATAAAGGCTTATTGACGGGAAGAATTGTAAGCACGACATTTTAAAGACAACACGTTGCCTTCAAAATTTATTTATATGCCATTTGCAGTGTTATAAATATTATCTGGAAAATATTTTTTTAGAGTTAACAGGTTGAATTCAAATTTGTTTGTCCAAACAGTTCGCAGGATTTGTAATTCATATGTCATTTGTGCTGTTTATAATAAATATGTCTAGAAAGATGCTTATGTAAATACATGTGAATTAAATAATTAGTTAAGGCATCAGTGTGGGTGGTTAGAAACGTATTTATTAAGATATTTCAATATTAGTTTTATTATTTTTAAATTTATTCTTCATGTGTAACCATTCACAATCTTTAAACGGTTTAACTTTATCAGAAATTATGCAATTAAAAAGGTTCAACTTTTCAGAGGGGTTTTCACCAATAATAAAAATGTTTCCATTTTAAGTTATTATTATTAATAGGGACAGCAGCAGTATAACTATATATAAACATAAAATGTGATATATTACATTACAATTAATATACATTATATGATTTAGCTATCAGAAAGTATGCTATTATATATATTAAACAAAAACAATTTTTCAGAGGACTTTTCACCAAAAAAATGTATGATTTCTTGTTTTTTTATATATATATATATATATATATATATATAATTGATAATAATAATAAGTGTTGTTGTTGTTATTGTTACTACTATTATATCTTTTAAAACATTTATTTATGCCAGACATTACAATGTTAAAGATAATACATTTTTAAAAAATAATAATAATAATAATTAATTACAATTACAACGTTAAAGTGAACTTTACAAATTATTTTCATTTATAACTTAACAAATTTACAAATTGAACTCAAACAAATATAACAAATTTATTCATTTATAACTTGACCATTCAGAAATCCTTGCAATATCCTGATGTGGTGCTCAAGAAATATTTATTATTCCCAATGTTAAAAAAGGTTGTGTGTGTGTGTACATAGTTTTTTTAAAATACAAAGGTCATAGAAACAGCATTTCTTTTATTAATGTTTGAATATATACCAGACAGCTGAAACCTTTCATAACATTCTAAATGTCTTTACTGTCACTTTTAATATATTCAATTCATCCTTGCTAAATATTTCTAATATGTCCATTTAAAAAAACAAAAAAAAAACAATAATAAAACAAAAACAAACTCTCCTTTACCCCAACATTTTTAACATCAATAGATTTCTTTATGAATGAAGCATCCACTGATTCCACATTGACTAATTGAAAAAGACAGCGCTCTTATCTGTAGGGACTTGGGAATCTGGGGGAAGACCACTAAAAAAGAGCGATGGATCATTCCATATTCCCTTGGTCACTGTTGAGGTATCAGTGATCCTTATAGGTTACAGTCATGTCCAAACAGAGCATGTGCTATCTGGTTTCGGGAGAACCCCAGGTTTGGACACAGGTGTTCCTCTGGCTTGGCTGGAAATTACCTGATTTTTTAAGATGAAAAGCTGAACCGAGTTTCCCACCATTCAAGATCGAACAGCGCTCACTGGCAGCGGTGTGTAGTTTTTGGCCATTTTAGAGTTCACTCAATTCAACTGTGGTTGCCTAAGGATGCTTATGTGAAATAAAACAGCAGTGTCTTTGACAAAATACGGCTATTGATTTAGTGTTAAAGGAAGGAAAGTCCTTCAAAATCAAGTGAATCATTTTGCCAGTGGGGATCATTTAGTGCAAGAGTTTCCTGGAATATCCTCAGTGAGTGGAACCAGGTCACATACACAGCTGTATTTAGCAGCATGGCCTTTTAGATATGTGCAGAGCATAAAGAAAATAAATTCATTTTGCATGCAAAATATGATCATTTTGTTCTGGCCTCAGGAAAGGAAAGGGGATTTTCTGTCCTCCTTATTCAAGTACAAATGACATCTGAGCAATTGTTATGACACTCTGTATCATGAGTAGCTCTGAAAAAGACCCCTCTCGCAGGTTGACATGTGATAAGACTATTGGAGAAATGAATGTCTTAAGGTAAGGTGCTTTTCATTTAATCAGTAACTTGTTAATTACTATGCCATTTATTATTATGAGTAGGAGTAGTAGGAAAGACATTTTTGCAAATGATTTATATAACATTATGCATATTCCAAAAATAAGTTAATACATGTAGTGTATACAATGATAATATGAAGTCTGTCTTATTTCAGCACTGTTTTAATCATTTTTGACAGAAATGATGGTATTGAGATATTTTTTTACTCTTTTCACAATAATTTATTATATAATTTATCATGTATTATTTTTATTAGTAGTAGTAGAAGTAGTAAAAGTAGCTGTAGTATTAAAAACATTATATAAAACTTTACATATAACATTGATTGAACATTTAATAAAATTTCTATTTGTAATATGAATAGAGCATTCAATTCTTTGTCAGAAATTATGTCATTGAAATGGATATATATATATATATATATCATAGATTATTTTATGCAATGTATTACTTTAGCAGTGTACTCTTTTTTTGTCACACAACATGCTATATATATATATATATATATAAATAAATTTATAACTCTTTTCAGAGGGCTTTTGACCAAAAGCTGGTCATCTGATATTCGGTTAGATGGAAAAATTGCTATAGTGACTGGAGCAAACACCGGGATCGGGAAAGAAACAGCCAAGGATCTGGCAAGTCGTGGTGGGTACTGCAGCCAAATCGACACTGACTGTAGAAATAACACATCGAGTCTTCTTTTAAAAGAGCCATAGATGAAATATATTAGGTCTGACTGCCTAGCCACTTGATCTGACAGACCTATCCAAACCAAAATATGTTTTTGCTGAAATTGCTCAAAAGAATAAGCTACTAATTTCAACTAATGGAGGAAAACTTGTTATTAAAACCAAGGTGCACGGGTGATCCTGGCCAGCAGAGACCTGGCGAAGGCCGAACAGGCAGCTGGTGACATCAGCAGAGACGTAGAGGACGCAAACGTGGTGGCTCGGAAACTGGACCTGGCAGACACCAAATCCATCTGCGATTTTGCTGAACTGATTTACAACAGTGAGTTATGGATGAAGAACTTTCTTCTGTCGCACATTCACTTCTGACCCGATCTTAAAGTTATTCTTTTTTTTTTTTAGCTGAAAAGTCTCTTCATTTGCTGATTAACAACGCTGGCGTGGCAATGTGCCCATATTCAACAACAGCAGACGGTTTTGAAACACAGTTCGGGGTCAATCATTTAGGTTTGATGAAGTGCACTAGTCGTTCTCATTTTTTCAAAGACTATAAAGAGTCATTATTTGTTGTTTGGGAGCAAAGGAGATTGTTCGCACTTGACATGTGATGAATGACTCCTTTTCTTTTTCAGGACATTTCTTTCTTACTTTCCTCCTCATGGATCTGTTAAAGCATTCAGCTCCTTCCAGAGTGATTAATGTCTCCTCATTGGCCCACCACATGGGAAAGATCCACTTTGAGGACCTGAACAGTGTGAAAAGCTATCATCCCGTAAAGGCCTACGTACAGAGCAAACTGGCCAACATACTTTTCACGCGAGAGCTTGCCATGAGAGCAGAAGGTAAGAGCAAGTATGTCGCCGGGTATAAAATACGATTCAAAAATCAGATTCTAGGATTTACGTATAACAATTTAAGCATGTTTCATCTCTGAGAAACAACTACAGTGTTCTGTAGTGTTTTAACAATGTCATTTTCAGTGTATGAAAACCACACACGTGTAAATAAACGGCTAAATGGTGGCTACATTACCATTTTTGGCTGAACTATCCCTTCAAGGATATCAAAATATGTTTTAAACCTTCCATATGACTGTCTCATGGTTCGGCCACAAACATTCTTCATTAAGGCAATAAATGTGTTCTCTAACTGTAGCTTATGTAGATTTACATTCAGTCCTGTTTCTGTGGCAGAGATGGGAGTGAGTGTTTACGCTGTGGATCCAGGCCTGGTAAAGACAGACATCATCAGGCATTTGAATAAGTCTCTGCAGTTCTTTGTGAAGACATTTGGCTTCTTGATAAAAACCCCTGCGGAGGGCGCATATACCACCCTGTACTGTGCCCTTACCCCCGACCTGCCCAGTGGAGCCTACTACAGGTATCTATGGCTAATGCTAGTCACGCTAATTGGCCATCATTCCTATTACCAGCATTGTTTTCTAGTTTTTACATATTTTGACAGCAAGCTAATTAACTGTTGGGATAAATATTTCCTCTCATGGTTTCTCACAGTAACTGTGCCATGGCTCCATGCTCCAGGGCGGCTAGCGACGACAACACTGCTAGCAGATTGTGGGCTGTCAGCTGCCACCTGCTGGGAATTCGCTGGAAATGAGAAAATATGATTTTAACCACACAATTATATCATAATAATGGCCTTTTTATGATTTATCATGACTCATGAGTTTTGACAAAAGCCCAGCTAAGCCCGCTCTGTGTTTTACAAATTTAGTCATATAGTATGCCTGCTGTTTGTATTGACTAAGAGATACTTTGAAAGTTATACTGCTATGCTTTCTGGAACCTATGGTGGAATTTCTGCGTATTTTCTTGGGGAAGAAAAGCCTTTTTTAGTTTATTGTCATTTGAAAACGAAATCAGCAGAGCTCAAAGCATTTAACAAGCCTAAAGCCTAAACTTTGCTTATTTGCAAAAATGGTTTTGTGTTAGTTAGCTGTACCTTTTTCGTTACTTTGTAACCTTAATAAAATACTAGAATGAAGTGAGGGGGGACTGAACTGCCGGAGCATTGATTAACATTTGTATAACCACAGTTTAACTTTAAATACCGTATGGTTATTTTCCCAAGTTAGTAAGAATTGTAAAGTAGACAGTGTAGGTGCACAAGAGTACAGATAAAAAAAGAGGTTAAATGTGCATGTTTATGATCGTTCATTTAAAGTCACTTAATAAAGAATCTAGATTTAAACGATATCGCTCCGAGTAAGACCGTGTTTATTTGGTTCATAGAGAAACATCGGACCGACGCAACGAGGTCATCTAGCGGACACGCGCGGTCACTGCTTTCACAATTCGGTTTGTTTTAAGTGGGTTGACGTGATTGTATTGTGTGTTCTGGTGACGTGTAACGGAATGTCCAATCTTGCAAAAGAGATTCAATTGAACAAAGCTTCCTTGGAGTTCAAGTCCATCACAGTCCACACTGTCGGTGCATGAGCGCATCACGTTGTTCACATTGAAGTCATTGGCTGGAGGACAGAGCTCTGGACGGGAGGGGCTTGGACAGCATAGTAATATCTCATTCATAAATTACACGGGACACTAGAGTAGAGCACTACTGTCTGCTGAGGGAAACCGGACAGTATTGGAACAATGCACTCAATAAGGTAAGCAATGCTGGGGTCACAACTTTTCTTTTTTCGTTTCTTTTTTTTCTTCAGATTTTTAAAATTCAACATTCAGTTTTAAAAATGTGCTAAAATGATCAATCTCAAATGCCATTTAATATACTTCATTTATATACTACAGCATGCATATAGGCTGCTAGCAAATTTCTGGATAATAAGGGCTGATCTGATAACTACATATGGGAGAATGGGGCTAATTTTTACATGGGGAAGTAGTCATAAGGTCTGCATCTCAGTCAGCAATTGAGGTTTTGAGTCATGAATTCAATTACATAAATGTGTTCTGACAGTGAGCTTGTATGCTGGTTAAACAGCTGCAATACAATTTATTAATTAAGCTACATTATTTATTTATTGTTTAAATCTACATCTTATATTTATGTTGTTTCGTGAATCAATAATGAAATCTTATAGCAGTCTAATTTGAGAAACCTAAAATACATTAAAATAAAATAGTGTGACAATTCTTTATTTATTCATACAGTACACTGCAGGTAAATCAACTGTAGATTTGTGCATATTTAAAAAACAAATTGATGTAATTTCAATGTATAGCTCTACACATGCATTTTTAAAGTAATGCACCCTATTACCGCTCAACAAACTTACATATTCAGAGCACATGTTTAGGGGAGAGTGTGGGAAAGAGAAGCCATTCGCCTTATTAGAAGTCAGGATACCAACAGAATGATTTTGAAACTGATAGGCCTATTTAAATGGGAAAAAAGCGTGAGGAACGATCGTGGACAGTGAGGGAGATTTACGTGAGGGAAAAAATAGACGCAATAGATTTAAAACTCCAAATGAGTCAGTTAAATTAAATTTTGGGGCAGTGCTTTTGAACATATATTGTACATTTGATTTAAAATGAGTTCACAGAAAACAAAAAGCTATAAATTCTGAAATGCAAGAAAAAAGCTCGTGTCAGTAAGGAGCTTTTGTGTGTGACAACTTGCCCCGATCTTCTGTACTACTTCACCACCTCACGTTACACTGCATGAACATTTGTTCTGTAATCGATTCCAGAAATTTCTTCTGTGGTCAGTGGAGCTCTTCTGTCCGTCTTGATGACAAAACAATCATAATCACGGGAGCTAACACGGGCATTGGCAAAGAGACAGTGAGAGACCTTGCAAAAAGAGGTAAGTTCTCAGGACATGTTATGTCTCAACACGGTCTTGGCCTTAAAAGGAAAACGCTCTAAATTATCTGATTTGGTCCGTTTACTGCGCATGCTGTGAACAGCATCAACTGCCAACCTGTTATGGGACAAAACCATGCCATGTGTGATGCCACTCTAATTAGAAGAGGGTACAGAGGGGGTTAGCTGGAATAATTGCAATCTATGACATCATATTGTTGATAGCTTTATTTTGGATGCACTGCAGTTAAAATTGCATAAAATCGTCATAATCTAGGAGGATAATAACAAATGCTAGGGTAAATCATACCTATTGTCCTAATGTCAAATGTGATGCAATCAAAACAACAAATAATCTTATAAGACCATCAGGGTCTTGGAAGCATTGAATGCATGCTGATAAATAAACGACAGGATTACAATACTATCTGCCAAAGAGATGTAAAACTGTACACTTTCCCACATGGACCCACTGAATCCCAACAAAGAAACTCTGACGCTTGCCAGCCAAATTGCTCTGAATAGTATAATAGACTTTCTGCACAGTAATTACCAGGCAAACAGCTATTGTGTTAGCTCATCAGCCTTACATCCTAGTTTAGCGCTAAATTATTATGCAAGGACATTTCACAGCAAGGACATTTGCTGAAGTATGTAAACAGAGTTATTTTTAAGATCCGCGATGGATATCTGCTCTGTTTCGTGTGAAATGTGCCATGAATATCAGCTTCTCTATGTGATGTCCTCAGGGGCTCGCGTCATCATGGCCTGTCGAGATATGGAAAAAGCTGAAGCAGCCAGAAAAGAATTAATAGAGGATTCTGGAAACCAAAATATTGTGGTGAACAAGCTTGATTTATCAGATGCCAAATCCATCAGAGATTTTGCAGAGCTCATAAACAAGGGTGTGTGAGACATTTGATTATTCGATTTAAACACATAATGTGTGCATGCGGCTTTGAATACAGCTTTATTATATAATATGCAGTCCGTTAATGGGTCTTTTTTGTATTTAGAGGAAAAGCAAGTCAACATCCTGATCAACAATGCGGGAATCATGATGTGCCCGTATTCAAAAACTGCAGATGGCTTTGAGATGCAGTTCGGTGTAAACCATTTAGGTAATGTTTACTTTTTATGGTATGAAAGAATGAGTTTGCATTACGATGATGAATAGGTTATTATAATTGCATCTATAATTGTTTACATAAAATACAACAATTTTGTGGCTGTGTGCATTCTGTTGTTTAAACGTTTTGAAAGACGTCTTACCAAGGCTGCATTATTTTGATCTAGAAATACAATAAGTAGTATTATTAAATACCATTACAATTTAAAATAAATGTTTGATAAGTTAACTAATTTTATATATTAAATAAATGTAATTTATTCTGGAAATTTCAGCAGCCATTACTCCAGCCTTAGTTTCAAGAACTATTTCTTTACATATTACAATATATATATATATATATATATATATATATATAGTCATAATAATGTTGCATATGTAGTTGGAAAATAGCACAACTGCTGTTTAATTTTTGTGGAAACTGATACATTTTTCCAGGATTCTAGTTTTAGAATTGTAGTTAATTTAATCAATCCAAGCTGAATAAAAATGTAAAATGAATAAAAAATGACTGACTCTACAATTTTGAAAAACAGTGTAAGTGTGCATATCTCCAATCCAATCGTTTATTACTATACGAGTCAATTTTCCAAATACAATTTTTTTTTTATGTAACATTACCTACAGTTTCCATGTTTTCAACACTTATTATGGTCCAAAAAGAATTCTCTGAAGACTATAAAATTAGATTTCCTGTATATATTCAATACTTGGTCTGAACAGGAAACCAAGCAAACCTCTTTCAAAGAAAGCACAAATTGTGTTTGATTATAAACTAAGGCAACCATATTTCAAACAGGAGGTCTCAGACTTCCTAACAATGTAAAGTAGTGGACCCTCTAAATAGACAGCGTATGCTGTTCAATCAATTATCAGCAGGATTTGACTTCCTGTTGAACTTAAACACTCACGTATAGTATACATCCTCTCAATATATATCCACTTCCATGCATTTATTGAGTTACACACAAATAAGTCACAGGGGCATCGGCAGGACATAAGAGACAATGAAAGGACAAACAACCCCTGACTATTTTTATCTTCTCCAATCCACCAACAGGTCATTTTCTGCTCACCTACCTTCTGCTTGACCTCTTAAAGAAATCAGCCCCCTCCAGGATCATCAACGTGGCTTCTGTGGCCCACACGTGGGGCAGCATCCATCTGGATGACATAAACAGCGAGAAGGGTTACTCTCCACGGAGGGCTTACGGCCAGAGCAAACTAGCTAACATCCTCTGCACACGCTCCTTGGCTAAAAGACTGCAGGGTATGTGACCTTCAAAGCAAGGTTCTTCATGTCAGACTAAACATTGATCCTTAAGCACACAAACTAATGTCATGTTAGTCTTCTCTCTCCTGAACTTGATTTGGTATTCATGAGAGTACACCGAGACATTAAATGCAATCTTTTCCCCCGTCAGACTATATTAACACAATCAAAGTCAGGACACACAGTGGCAGAGCTGGTCACAACTGATCTTTGCGTTTGTCTCAGACTGTTTCATTTAGGATGCAGGACTGTCCTAACATGTGGAGAATCTCCTGTTTTCTGTGCTTGTCATTCATGTGATAATTCATATTTCAGATTTAATAACAGATGAGTGGGATGGCTTTGTGCATTACACCAGTAATTGAGTAAAAACCTGATTCTAATAGCGTCACAATTAAGAGTATAACAAATCTGCTGTCATCTAACTTATAGTTTATACTTTTTAATCCCCAAGTATGAGCTCCAGTTTCTCCTATATCGGACTATATAAGTTATAAAAGACTGAAGCATTAAATATGATGCTAAAACAACTGAAGCTACTTAGGTTTAATTGATTAAACAAACATATTTTTTTATTTTTTGTAAATATTTTGTTAAAATTGATCAAATTTAACACATCGGGCTGATAAGGGACCTTTTTTCTCAATTTATTATTATATTACATTGCAATAATATGTTTTGCTACAACTGATATTTATATGCATTGTATGTAACTCGTCTGCTATTGTTATAAAGAGCTTTATGATTTACATTCATGATTTACATTTTATTTGCATATTGCTCAGTTTGGGCCTCTGGATAACATTTGAGGTGGTTTTCCCTCCTGCTCAATATTCTACTATTATCATACAGTATGAGCCATAAAAGCTTGATTATATCAAATATGATACTAAAAAATCACATGCAGTCTGTTGTTTAAAAAAAAAAAAAGAAAAATCCAAAAATACTATGATATGCCCATTATTTTTTCTTTAAAAAGGTACAATGTCTTTCTAGATTACACATTGTGGGAAGATCATGTTTTTGAACGTATTATTTTTGAATGATTAATCACATTAAAAATAAAAAGTTTTTGTGTTTTACATTTTGTATATGTATATATATATATATATATATATATATAAATACACACACATACAGCATATTATTTTGAGAACATTTACCTGTATGCGCACATATATATTTATAATCATATAATTTATATAAATATATTTAATATAGAAAACTCCATGCATGTGTGTATATTTATATGTACATAATAAATATATGCAGTATACTCACTTATTTTGGATGTAATCAATTGCGATTGATCATTTTTTCCAAGAAATAATTGTTTTATGTAGTTTAGCATTGAAAAAACTATGGTACATTAGCTATTAAATTATATGTGTCACTATCACTTGTCATTGTATTCATATTTCATATTTGCAGACTTATTTCTATTTAAACAAATCTGTTCCTAATCATGTACAGAAGAAGAAAATATTTATTACAGCTGTTTTGATGATTTGTTGGCTTGCGTGTGATCTGCTATCTCTGATAGTGAAATATGGTGATGGTTGTGTTTGTAGGCAGTGGTGTGACGGTGTACTCCCTCCATCCTGGGGTGGTGCAATCAGAGCTGTTTAGGAACCTCAGCAAGCCTGTGCAGATAGCAGTGAAGGTCTTTAGCCCCTTCACCAAGACCACTATTCAAGGGGCCCAGACCACCATCTACTGCGCTGTGGAGCCCAAGCTGGACAACGAGAGTGGAGGATATTACAGGTACAGAACAATTATTATAGCCTTTAAAATATAGAATTTTTAGCCCAGGTTACCCCCGATATGCACACAAGGTGCACACCATTTCCATTTTTAAAAAATTTGTTACACATGCAATATATAGACATAATTCTATTCATATTAAAGCTCATTATGACCGTGTCATTCATAAGCCTGAGAATCTGCTTTGTTTCTAGCGACTGTGCTCCAGCACTGTGCTCAAGAGAAGCTTTAGATGATGAAATGGCTCAGAAACTCTGGGAGCTCAGCTGTCAGATGCTTGGCATTACTTGGGACTGATGGAGTCCACTGATTCCTCTCAGTGATACCGTAATGAAAGTGGAATGAAAGCTTTTGGACTAATGTCATAGATAATGTAGTGTTCATTCAACGCGTGAATGAATGCACTATGTTTTATATTGTACATTGAATGCTCTTTTTAATACCCTTGGCTATTCTGTTATAATTTCAATTGATTTAATGAAATGCTGTGACTTCACATGTATTTTGCTCTATTAAATCTTTTATCTTTTACTTGCATTTGATTCTTTTTGCAATGAGCTGCTGTAATATCCACAGTTAATGAACTAAGAACTGCTAAACTGAAGCTAATTTGCACTGGATGTTTGCCTTCATGCTAGCATGTAGAAGTATGGAGTCCACAATTGGACATGGTAATGGAAAAATCAAATAGATGTTAGAAAAAAAATGTATTTCAATGCGTTGAAAAGTATTGAATTTCAGCGAGAACAGGTAATGGTAAATAAAATTAAAGGGATGAAAATATAAATTACTTGGCGTTGTCTCACAAAAATGTTGCATTTTCCCATTAAACTTTGCATTCTCTCAATAATTTTCAACGTTCCCCCAAAGTTGTGGGTTCAGACAGAAAACTTTAGGAATGTTGTGGGAGAAAAGCTATACTTTGTGAATTATATAATATGACTTCACTGAAGAACGCAAACGCTATGGTGGATCAATCGTAAATGGATGATAGATAAAATATAAGATGATCATGAAAAAATATTTTTATGATTTTGTGTTCGCTCACAAAACAATTGCGTTCACTTGCTTAAAGGCTCATAATGATGATAAAAAGGACTCCTCCCGAACCTGTGCTTGGAACTTCATTTTTTTCTCCATCACCACATCCTATTCCAAAATTAAGCGTAAGTTTCTACAAAAACCCTTGAAATGCCTTGTTGTGTTTAGATGAACTGTAAGAAAATGCTAATGCTAGGATCCATGTAAAAATACTTAAGACCTACAGATAGCTTTTATATATATATATATATATTTATATATATATATATGAAGGGTTCAGATGCAAAAGCATCTAAAAACCAACTTGGTCTTCAAAAATGAGATAACGATGCTAAGTGAATGCCCTTCAAACATAGTATATGTTCATCAACTTCAAATGTGCTAAATGCTAGCCTCAAGCCATTTAGAAGTACCAGTACTTTACATAGAAACCTATACAAAGTAACTAGCCAGAAAGAAATGCTCATTTCAAAGAAAAAAACTTCAGGCGTACTGAGAGGCTTTTGCATCTGATCTCTACATATATTCGACGATATCTTAAAATCTATTGATTATTTTTGTTTCTTTTAGGAAAATAATTCATGAAATATTCTTGATTGTTTTGGACCATTTCCTTACAGAGCCTGAGATGACAAGTTATTTTTTTGAGATCTTAAAGCTTCAACTAGCTGAAATCTTGCTTTTTCATGTGTCACCTCAATGAATGTTCTACTGATGACCACATTCATCACACTTTCCAGTTTCATACTTCCCCATACAGACACTGATTTAAGCAAACGATGACCAATATGCATTCTTGACATTAAAACGTCATCTTTTTACCAAACTTTCCTTTTTTTTTTTAACAAAAGACCTAGCTTTTATTCCACTATCCCAATCCTTCTTCCATTTCTTTCTTATTTCTTACCGCTTTTACTTCAGTTTTACTTATTGACCACTTTAATGTCAGATTGTACATGTTTCAAAGCCTGTTTAGCTAGATAGCCAACAGATAACTTAGCCCACACACACACACGTTGGTTTTTGTGATTTATGGGGACTCTCCATAAGCATAATAGTTTTTATACTGTACAAACTGCATGTGGTATTGTCCTATACCTACCCTTACATTTAGTATGTATTTTAAGCCTTTTGAATAACGGGGACACTGAAAATGTCCTCTTAAATCACCTTCATATTGTAATACCTATGTCACACTCATGTCATTATACACATTTGTGTCCTCATAAACCACATACACCCGCGCACACACAGAAAACTGATAATGATGATGTGGACAAGTCGTTTTGCGCGCTAAACTCCAGTCGCTAGATGGCAGTGAGCACGTCAACTGCGCGCAGGCGCTGGGAGCGAGCGCGCATGCGTCACTCTAAACGCCGCGTCAGTCTTTCCGCTGTTAAATCTACGTGGCTTACATACAGCGGCGTCAGTTTGTTACTTGCTGCTGAACAACTGCTTCGTCCTTTGATTTGTCAACACAGGTAAGCTGTTTTCCTTCGACTTTAGGTGTTTAGTAGTCTATATCGGTGTAACGTAAAGAATGCAGTTTTAAAATAAGGTTATAACACGGTTGTGTGTCTTCCCGAGGACGTGTCTGCGTAAAGGCTGTTTCTGACTTCATATGAGATATGACCGCTTTTTTAGTGGAAAATGCCTAACATATATACGCTTATGTTCAGTTTAGATGCTTATTGTCAATGTACCAATGATTATCAAAGTTTTTTTTTTTTTTTTTTTTTGAAAGCGCTTATATTTAGTGTAAAGTGCTAGTTATGCTAACAGTGCTGGTTAGCCAATCTGTACATTATGGTCTTCGGTCACTACAGAGTTGTAGCTAGTTAACAAAGTTATAGGTTTAACAATCAGCACATTTAATTTTAAAAATTAGCTTTTCAGCAGATGACATTCTTGTGCTTGGGTTTATGGGTATCTGGGTGTAATAAATTCGTTTAAGCTTTGAAGTAGTTTCTGTGAAATGTTATCTTTCCTGTAAGATGTTGATTTAGTGAGGTGACTTGAAATGTTCTGTTTTCTTCCTCCAGCCTCGCATCAGGATGGATCAGGTTATGCAGTTCGTGGAGCCCAGTAGGCAGTTCGTCAAGGACTCCATCAGACTCGTCAAAAGATGCACGAAGCCAGACAGAAAAGGTATGTCCAGACTTTCGGTCATTTTTAATAAAAAAATAAATCGATAAGCATAAGAATCGTAAAGGAATACTGACGCTAGAATTATATATGAACATTTTATTAGAGAAAAATCTAATAAATAGACAGCAGTTTCAATGTGGAAAAATAGCTAGGTAAATAGTTAATCTCTACAAATACATGGTCATATGCAGTATAAGCGTTATATTTGCATTTGAGCTTCTTTGCATGTGTTTAAGTCTATTTCCTGCTCCCTAGAATTCCAAAAGATTGCCATGGCAACAGCAATTGGATTTGCCATCATGGGCTTCATTGGATTCTTCGTCAAACTCATCCACATCCCCATCAACAACATCATTGTGTAAGTAATCCACAATAAACAGTTTTTTATTTGTCTTTTATTGCAAGTAAAATTGATTTGCGTAAGCATGATCCAATGTATTATTACAGTGCATTTAAAATTGTGCAAATTACCATTCAGTTTTTGATTTAGTCTGTGATTAATGCAGGATTGTTTGTCTTTTGTTAACAGCGGCGGTTGAATCGGCTGAGCACAAACAGACCTTCGGCTGCCTGAAACAGTGTTGGATGAATGCTGAAAATTGTAAAAATCTTTTTTTTTTTTGGTGCGTGAAATGTTTTTATTTGGCTGTGTTAATAAATCAAAGGTTACACTACTCATTGTCCTGATTAATAAAAGGCTGTTGTTTATGAGGGAAAGGCACTTATTGCTCCAGTGCTTTGTTCACAATGGTTTAATTCCCATGCTCCATAAAAGTGGCTTGTCGGTGGTGACGGTTACAGGTTTTCTGCTGTCTTTAGGGTCGGGGTCTTCGTAAGTGTTGGATGTGCTTACAAGCTGTCCAAAAGCCAATACTTGATTGTCTATAAAAAGGGGACAAAAGGTAAAAAAAAAAATTACATTTATAAGTGAAAAAGTCCAGGAAAAAAAAAGTTAAGTAAGTGATGTGATGCAAAAATTCTCAGAATCTTATATTTAGAAATAAACCTTATTTTGGATGGCCTGAGGGTGAACACATCTTAAAAAAGTGAACCATTAAGGATTTTCATTCATCTAAGGTGCAAAGTAGGGGGAGAAATGAAGGGGATAAGGAAATCCCACTGAAGTGTCCAAGTAGCCACCAAAAGCTGTGAATACACTGACTCCGCCTCCTGTAGTTTTAATTAAATCGGCCGCCCGAGGCTTCTCACCAAACACGCCAGGGGTGCTTGTGGAAGTGTTCTAATGAGTGAAGCGGGACAGAACATGCCCTCACATAACCTGCTGGGAACGACACTGTTTTCTCTGTCTCTGGCTCTCATTCAGTTTAACTGCTCACTGGAAACCCCGAATAGCAGCAGTGCTGTAATCTGGGTGCCAGACAGAGTTCAATGGCTCTCACTTCAATGGCCCCAGTCATCCAGCAACAAAAGCGTACATTTCTCTTGATCACTGAGCATGCCATTCCCCTCAGAGAGACCCAGGTGCAACTCAGAAAGGAGCTATACCTGTTAGCTGGAATGTGACCGAATTAAGAATTTCGGTGGTCCCTTATAACGCCAGACACACTCGACCAGTCATTTATGTGAGGCCGCTGAAGTGAAGAAAAGAGTTTATTATTTGGAGCACTAGACTGGTTAATGCTATGGTTTTGTACTCTTCTGTAACAGGTTTTCATGAGAGCTTTGAGATTAAAACTTGTTTTTCATATCTTTGGTAAGATACTTTTCAGTTTCGTCTCTGCTGAGCCTATACTGACCCCCAGTGGCGATTTTCCTTTTATGGCGAAATCATTAGGATATTAAGTAAAGATCATGTTCGATTAAGATATTTTGTACTTTTTATACCATAAATGTATTAAAACTGAATTTTTGATTACACATAGTTAAGAACATCAACATTGCCATTTGTTCAACATTAAAGACTATTTTGTCTATATATATATATATATATATATATATATATATATAAAAAAACTTATTCTTTTTTTTAATAGAAGTATTTCAACCATATATTGTCCAGTTGTACCCTAACAAACAATGCATCGGCAAAATCTTGTTTATTCAGCTTTAAGATAATGTAATAAAAAAAGGACCCTTATGACTAGTTTTTGTGGTCTTGGGTCACACACACACACCTTATGTATATATATATTACATAAGACTAAACTTAAGCCAAAACTGACTGAAAAAGTTATTCACAATGTATCCTAAACACAAAAGTATTTAAACACACTCTCCCTATCAGAACTCATCGCCAGAATCCTTTAATTGCTTATGCTGAGGAAGACGCATAAAAATGAAACACATGGAAATACGTTTCCCCTAAAACATGATCCAGTCTAAGCAAGAGAACACGAAGTAAACAAGGCAACAGCTGACGCTAGATGAGCTGTTTTACTCTGAGGCTACTGAACACACATCAAAGTTTGAAGAAATATCACCGGACTTCAAAGGCATCATTACAAACTGGAAAAACAAGCGAAGACTTTCGTCTGTCACTAACGTTAGCGGTAAACTCCTCACAATGGCCTCTTCCAGTTAATCACGAGCGTCACTCTGATAATTAAGTTAATTTCAAGCAAACAATAGGTGTGGAGATCGAAACACTGATAACCTTGACTAAACTTTGCAATTAACTCGCCGCCCCGCGGTTGCCGCTGTTTATCAGACGCATATTTAGCGAGTAAAAAAGAAATGGGTTTAATCAAACAGACCTAAAGCAGTGTCTGTCTGCTCACATCTCGCAGTTCACGGTTTGACCAGTGGTGGCGACAAAGCACTGTGAGATGCGTTGATCTCTTTCAACAATACATGCAAGCAGACCTCTGTCAAAAGAGAAAGATAGAAATAACTTTCCTTGCATTTAAGTATTATACGCTTTTTCTTATGTTTCACCATAAATTCCAGCAGCAGTATCTGAAAGTCCTATGAGATGCATTATTGTGTAACTAACCTGCCAATAACATATTTTTCTTAAGATAGATCATTAAGACTATTAGGGCCAGTCCTTTTTTTGTGTTATGAAAACTTGCTTCACAATTCCCATTACCTTAATTAAAATTAAATGGAATAAAGTTAAAATAAATGATAAGCTTATCGTAACATATTTATACAGATATATATATATATATATATATATATAGTACAGGCCAAAAGTTTGGACATACCTTCTCATTCAGTGTGTTTTCTTTATTTTCATGACCATTTACATTGGTAGATTCTCACTGAAGGCATCAAAACTATGAATGAACACATGTGGAGTTATGTACTTAACAAAAAAGGTGTTACTGCTTACTGCTTTGCACACTCTTGGCATTCTCTCGATGAGCTTCAAGAGGTAGTCACCTGAAATGGTTTTTACTTCTCAGGTGTGCCTTATCAGGGTTAATTAGAGGAATTTCTTGCTTTATTAATGGAGTTGGGACCATCAGTTCTGCAGAAGTCAGGTTACTACACAGCCGACAGCCCTAGTGGACAACTGTTAAAATTCATATTATGGCAAGAACCAACCAGCTAACTAAAGAAAAATGAGTGGCCATCATTACTTTAAGAAATTAATGTTAGTCAGTTCGGAAAATTGCAAAAACTTTAATTGTGTCCCCAAGTGGAGTCGCAACAACCATCAAGCGCTACAACGAAACTGGCACACATGGGGACCAACCCTGGAAAGGAAGACCAAGAGTAACCTCTGCTTCTGAAGTTCATCCGAGTCACCAGCCTCAGAAATCACAAGTTAACAGCAGCTCAGATCAGAGACCAGATAAATGCCACACAGAGTTCTAGCAGCAGACCCATCTCTAGAACAACTGTTAAGAGGAGACTGCACGAATCAGGCCTTCATGGTATATATCTGCCAGGAAACCACTGCTAAGGAGAGGCAATAAGCAGAAGAGATTTGTTGGGGCAAAGAAACACAAGGAACAGACATTAAACCAGTGGAAATCTGTGCTTTGGTCTGATGAGTCCAAATTTTAGATCTTTGGTTCCAACTGCCGTGTCTTTGTGAACGGATGGATTCCACATGCCTGGTTCCCACTGTGAAGCATGGAGGAGGTGGTGTGATGGTGTGAGGGTGTTTTGCTGATGACACTGTTGGGGATTTATTCAAAATTAAAGGCACACTGAACCAGCATGGCTACCACAGCATCCTGCAGCAACATGCCATCCCTTCTTGAACTCCTTCAAGACTGTTGGAAAACCATTTCAGGTGACTACCTCTTAAAGCTCATCGAGAAAATGCCAAGAGTGTGCAAAGCAGTAATCAGAGCAAAGGGTGGCTATTTTGAAGAAACTAGAATATAAAAGATGTCTTCAGTTATTTCACCTTTTTTTTGTTAAGTACATAACTCCACATGTGTTCATTCATAGTTTTGATGCCTTCAGTGAGAATCTACCAATGAAGATGGTCATGAAAATAAAGAAAACACATTGAATGAGAAGGTGTGTCCAAACTTTTGGCCTGTACTGTAGTAATTGATAAATTACATATTAGAGCTGTCAAATAGTAATAGTAATAGTTAAAATAGATTAAAGTTTGTTTTTACAAAATATATGTCTCTGTACTACATATATTGTTATGTATAGACATACAGAAATACACACACACACACACACACATATATTTCCATATAAATATAATAATACGTTCAATATTAACATATTATTTATATTACATAAACATGTATATGTGTGTAAACCTTTATTGTGGATGCTGTTAATCTCAATGAATAAATTTGACAACCCTAATATTTATACAATATATTTATAAATATAAATAATTCATGAAATGAATAGTACTATTAATTTTATGTAATTATATAATATTTATATAAAAAATCCTATTTTACGTACAATGTTTTTAATCATGACAATTTACCTTCCAATCCAATCTAACGATCTATTCATCCATCCTTCTTAAAAGTGGTAGGTCAATAATAGTATACTCTAAATAATACACTGATATACTGTAATGCATTGTAAGCCTATTGTGGTAAGCCTTCAAAAGATATCTGAAATGAGCCGTGTGAAATTCAACAGCAAGAGGGACGTCGTCAGATCACAATTCTTTATCAAAGAAGCAGTTGAATGAGATCCCTGACCTCTCAATGTTTTTTTCATCAAAAGTGTGCTGACGAGCCACAGTGTGAAGCCGATGATATAGTGATAGTGGACACTCAGATGATGAGCGTGTTGTGGAGGAATGTGTGGCAGCAGATGTGTGGACAGATGGGCCTTGAGGCAGAGCACACAGACTCTCAGCCTCCTCTATCCAGCTTCATGCAGGAAAACAAACAGATATGCATGCAGTGCTGGAGAGAGTGATGTGTAAATTAATATTGATCTGCATTCCTTACAGTGCACCGTAAAATATTCCTGACGTACCATAAAATCGATTATGTATTTTGTTAAAATGTGTGCTCCCAAATAAACGATCACTCTCAAAATAGTCTAAATAATTCTTAGCATTTCCATATTTTTTGCAGTGGCAATCTGTGGTTTATTACCATGTAATACAGTAAAACCAGTAACAACCTCAAATGTTATACTAAAATAGAAAATGGTCATTTTAAATTGCAATATTTAAAAATGTTCCTGTAATGGAAAGCTGAATTTTCAGCATCATTACTCCAGTCTTCAGTGCCACATGATCTTTCAGAAATCATTCTAATATGCTGATTTGCTCAAGAAACAGTTATTATAATCAATATTAAATACAGTTATTCTGCTTAATATTTTTGTGCAAACCATTATATTTTGTTTTAGGGTGCTTTGATGAATAGAATTTTCACTGACCCCAAACTTTTGACTGACACATAAGTCTCTATGATATTGTCATCCTCAGACACATCTCAGGTACCTCCTTCAATTCAACTCTTTTTCTCTCTTTATTCTTTTCTATCATCCACTAGGTGAAAAGTGAAAGTTTGATAGGCTAGAAAAGTAATAGCACACCTCAACAAGCCAGATAATTTGAAGTATCATTCATATGTGACACACAAACTGTGCTGTTCAAAAATTAGGTTTCAAATCCTTAACCCTAAAAATGAGCAATAGTAGTGATAATAGCTTTGGCAAACACCAATAACAAGCTTTTAAAGGAATAGTTGACCCAAAAACAAACAAAAACATTTTTTTACTTACCCTCAGGCCATCCAAGGTGTACATGGGTTTGCTTCTTCACTGGGACTAATTTAGCATTACATCACTTGCTCATCAAAGTGAATGGGTGCCGTCAGAATGAGAGCTCAAACAGCTGATAAAAACATCACAGTAATTCACAAGTAATCCACACAACTCCAGTCCATCTAGCTTAAGAAACAAATCCATCATTAAAATGTTTTTAACTTCAAACCATTGCGTCCAGCTTTATAAAATATTTCTTCAATGAAAAAGTTGTCTGGAGAAAAAATATGGACATCCAAAAGAGTTTTAGGCATTTATTTTGACAGATGGTTTAAAGTAACAAAATGTCTTGATGGATTTGTTTCTTACAAACAAACAAACAGGCTTTTTTCCTTCATAAGTTGCTAGTATGAGTTGTCTGGAATATTGTAATGTTTTATCTCTCATTTTGGACTCTCATTCTGATGGCACCCATTCACTTCAGAAGACCCATTGCTGAGCAAGTGATAAAATGCAAAGTCTTTACCCTTGAATAGCAAGTTTGCTTTTTGTAAGTTTGTCAAAGCAACCAACAGAGAGAACAAATGCTGGATCTTTAACCATCCAGAATTAATATTAGCATGGTAGATATCAAGGTTTGGACAGTTAAGCATGAATAATAAATCTGGCTTTAACACAAAGCTGGTTCTCCGAGCATCCATGAAGCTTCATTAGCAATCTCCTCAGCCCGATTCCGATCGATATCTGACACTGCGGCTAGAGCAGAAATTAATGCGTTGCTGTTATTGATAACAATGAAGATGTTTGCATGCAGTAATTGCATTTCCAGCACCAATGTACTTCGCTTAAGTACCCAATATTTACAGAGCAAATTACACGGAGCCCCAGAGAGGAACCGAGTCGAAAACATGCTATAGCCATGGGGCTGAGTCACAGTCAATAATTTTAAAGCAAAAACGGTACTTTTATACCCCAAAAACTCATCTTGCTCTGTGCTTATCATGTGAGGTGAGGTGTGCTGCTGTACTAGCCATCTGGTGGGCATTGATAGCGCTTCTATTAAATGTTTATGGCTTCATTGGAGGGAGGTTACAAGGCTGAGGCGGCGACACAATGCTAATTCGACCTTCAGATGAGAGAAGCTCTGCTTTCTGCCTTTCCCATAGGAATATGACAGTTCGGTCCCCCGCAGTTACATCATTTCCTCCAAAACAGAGATGCTGAAGTGGCATCTCAGCAACACCCTTCATAAAGAACCCCAATTTAAAATAATAAAAGCCTAAAACTGCAACGCAGACCGGCTGCATGCAGAGAAATGAAAATGTTTCAGTTTGTCCTTTTAACGTAAACCGCTGTCTGAAGAGTGCAGGCTGAGCCAAGGTTATACATTCATGCCGTTTTAAAGTGAAAACGTCTCATTGAACCTAGCAGACAAGACAGAGTGGATTAGAGTCTAAGTCATCTATTAGTAAATTCAGATTCTACTATTTGAAGGCTATCATACTGCATGCAGCTGTTTTTCTAAATAAGTCATCATTTTAAAGAGGAGGAAAATAAATATGGCAAAAAGAAAAAAACAAACTAACCATGTTTGTCTTTTGGTGGAGGATGCAAGACCTTTTGAGATGATGAGAACAGGACACAAATAAATGTAACAGGCTTGCTTTTATAACTGTAAAAGCGAGTGAAATTAAATATAACTGTGAAGAAACTGACATCAAGGTGAAAATAACTGTCATCCACTTAATGTGTCCAGACGGTTTGTCGTACAAAAGTTTGAGGTCATTAAGCTTGTTTTTGTAAGTGTATTAACATGGTCCTTACGTTTCCACCAACAAAAAAAAGGTTATAGCGACTTTTTGTCTCGCAAACTGTAACTCGCAATTCTGACTTATTTTCTCAGAATTGTGAGATATAAACTCACAATTGCGAAAAAGTACAATTTTTCGCAATTTTCACAATTAAAGTCAGAATTTTAAGATTTAAAGTCAGAATTCTGAGAATAGGCCTATATCAATATTTTTTCCACTCATAATTGGACTTGAATAGTGAGATTGCAAGATATGAAATGAGAATTGCGAGAAATGAAATGAGAATTGCGAGATATGAAATGAGAATTGCGAGAAATGAAATGAGAATTGCGAGATATGAAATGAGAATT
>JAUYWG010000064.1:8862070-8887734 GCA_034779775.1 Enteromius afrohamiltoni | reverse complement strand
AATCCTAAACAAACAGTCAAAACTAAAATAGTAATATCCCAGAAAACATGTGTTAGTAAGTGTGCATTTTATAATGCATTATGCAGATGATTGTGATTTTCCAAAGAGTTTGGCATTGAGCTGTTTTTAATTAAAATTAAAAGGAAGGAGACTAATTACAAAAACAATCCCCTTTACTGAGTTTGACTTTGATCTGCACTCCATAAATTTTCATATATATTATGACAGTTAGATTAGCATCAGCCTGGAGTGAAGTATATGCAACAGTTTGATCATTTATTAGAAAATATTGAATTTCATTCTCACTTTTAACAGATGACCTGGAAAGTCAACCAGCTGTAGGGTGATTACGGCAAACCTGCTTTACCTTCCAAAATCCTATAAACCCATCAACATAATTTGATCCATGACTTTAATCGGCTTCTCAATTCCAAAGTATGGGTAGTGTTTTGTAGAGCACAGGCTACACCGAAAAGAGCCATAGAAAGAAAGAGAGTCACCGCCGTCATACTAGAAACAGAGATTACCACCAGCCTATTATAACCACCACACTAAAAGAAAACCTTCAAATGACCCTTTTAAAAACACTCCACAGCCTGCACACATTCACTCAGTCTCACTGGGACCTGTTGGTCAGATCGCACTATAAAGTATCAAAGGCCAACCTTTCCGTTATCTCCTCCCTCAGCTTTTCTCAGCAGACAAAACACCAAAATCAATGAAGTTGGGTTGTTTTGGCCTGTATTGACAAAAAAGGACTATTTTTAGAGGACGCCTCAAAGAATGAAAGCCAGAGAGCGTAACACTGGGTTTTCTTGTCATCACAAGAGCAATAGAGACTACATTCTAGTGATGACCTTATAACGCTTTCCAAAGAAAATTGGTGAGAGGTGTTTGCCATACAAAAGCTGATTACTGGCTCAAAAAGTTTCCCAAAGTGCTGTATCTGGGTGCCCAGACATGTCTTAAAAAGCCAATCATTGCAGTAACAGTGTTCTTTAGGTCTAACATTTTATCCTTAATGTAAAACTGCTTTGATCGGTCTAAAATGAGGCTGGTCTGTTGGCTGGTTTTAGAAAGTTTTGAGCACTAAACATATTTAATGATGTATGGTCTTGAAATTAACATGATTAAGGGAATTTAATTAATATGTGAATTCTTGCTTTCAGAACTGGTTTCAGAACAGGTTTTGAAAAATGTTTAAATGTAAATTTGTGCTGTCAAACGATTAATCATGATTAATTGCATCCAAAATAAGGGTTTTTGTTTACATAATTTATGAATATGTACTATAAATATTTACTATGTATAAATACACAAACATGCATGTATATATTACGTATTAAATCTAATTATAGGCCATTTAAATTATATGAATATAAATATAGACGTAAATATTTTCTAAATCTATGCTGTATGTGTGTGTATTAGTTATTTTTGTTTATTTGTTTGAAATAGAAATTTTATATTACAGTATACCCTAACGTTCAAAGTTTTGGGGTCAGTTTTTTTTTTCTATTCATAATTTTTGAAATGATTACTTACTACATAGAATGATTTCTGAATAATCATGTGACACAAAAGACTGGAATAACAGCTGATGAAAATTCAGCACTGTGTCAGAAATTAATTGTATTTTTAAATATATTAAAATAGGAAAGCAAAATTGGAAAATGCAAAACATTTCACAATATTAAAGATGTTTTCTGTTTTTTTTTGATTAAATAAATACAGCCTTGATGAGCATTTTTAGTGCAACCTACAAAAACAGAGGTTTTACGTCTTGGTAAAATATCACCGCAGCATGCTGTGAGAATAGTGTGTCCATCTGTGTGGGGAATATAAATCCTCTTTCGTAAATGGCCTTCGCTTCTATTTCTTCCCCAACACTCTCTCATTTCATACGTGTGACTCACACACATAGAGACAGCTCCCATGTGTCTCAATTTTCCTTTTACATCTATACTAATGTTTTCAGCCATGCACCCCCTGTCTACACAGGAATGGCTAATGTTTGCATGGTTTTCCTCTCTGCGGTCAGTCCCTGATGCTGGTCGATCTGACAGAGCTGGAGTAGAGGTATCTGAGAGCCATTATTCCACACGAATGAGCTTCGCGACTTCAAACCTACAATCTCAATGTTTTTTGCTTTAGAAGAGGTGACAGACTGCTGTACATAGCGACTTAAGAAGTGAGAGAATGGGCTTCTTGTCATGTACACCAATGCTTTATATATGTGTAGATTTATGTGAGGCAGGGCTCAACAATAGCTTGTTTATTTCATTATTTTCTGCTGGCCCAGTTCCTGCCCACTGCAAAAAAATATATTCTATTTTTAACCTGGGTTAGTTTGGAAAATACAAAAATGATATAAAATAATAGTTTCATTGAGCATGTGATGGAGAAAAGTCTTGATTGCACATTAAGCCTTATTACATGGCATATTTATTTGCT
Organism: Enteromius afrohamiltoni; assembly: GCA_034779775.1. Taxonomy (NCBI): domain Eukaryota; kingdom Metazoa; phylum Chordata; class Actinopteri; order Cypriniformes; family Cyprinidae; genus Enteromius; species Enteromius afrohamiltoni. The sequence goes on along the minus strand of JAUYWG010000064.1, from coordinate 8,885,280 downwards.
TACTAAATATATAATTAATTATTTTAAGTAATTATTTCAGTAATAATCTTATGATTTATTTATTATTTATTGATTTTAAATAATAGATTATTTTATATTAAGTTTATTAATTTATGATGTTACAAAGTGGAATAGAAACCAGCTAATTGTTCATTAAATTGCAAATAAATATTTTTGGGGGGATTGGAATAGAACATTTTATTATGTAAAATAACGGATTATTTATATTATTTTTAGTAATAATAATAACAATTATTATTATAAATATTATTATTATGTGTAGTGCTAAAGGCTGACTGAAGGGAATATAATCTAGATGACTGTACGTTGTATTTTTACTTGGCAACTAACTTTTCATTTTTAAATTAACATTTTTATTTAAAATGTCTTTTTGGTTATTAGTTTATTTTTTTATACTGTCTTTTTTTCTGTCTTTTGTCTATTTTATGTCTTATTACACAGCAGCTTTCTAAATAAATAAATAAAAATAAAATTAGAAATAAAATATTTTTTATTTACAATTTTTTAAATAACTGAAAAAAAAAAAAAAAAGTATATACACACACACACACACACACACACACACACACACACATAAATGTATAAATAATACCACAATAAAAAATATTGGTTAAAATTAAGAAAAAAAAAAGTAATTTTATTTCCAGGTCAGCAAGCCATGCCTCCTGTTAAAGACTCACTTGACATCCAATCTTTATTATCTCCTTTGAGACACTAGGAGGTTGTGGACAAAGCTAAAGAACAAAACAAAACGAGAAAGAGAGAGAGTGAGAGTAGGTGACAAGAAAGAGAGTGAGTAAGGGAGGAAGAGCAAGTAAAAAAAAACAGAGTGAATAAAAGCAAAAAGGAGACAAGCTGTCCTTTCATCTGCCTGCGATGAAACCCCCCCACTCTAAATAGATTCTGTCCTTCAGAGGTCCTTATGGTAATAACTGAAATCTGACAGAAAAGCTATAAATGCCCCGCTTTAACCACAGTAATCACAATAAATATTCACATTGACCGATCTTCTGTAAAAACACCCAACCGACAACTATTCTGCGTCACCCCGCTGAGATGTTGATGGTAATTTATTTTATGGGATCGTAACAGGGTTTCAGTCCAGAAGACAGTCCAGATCTATCATATGGTAAACACAGAACAAAATGGCATATTACAGTATGTTATAAAGCAGTGACCCACCTTCAAGGCCTTCGTAAGTAACAGAGACAATCACTACTGTTGTGCAGAGGACAGCATGTGAACAATAATTTAGAGTGTTGCGTAACGTCTCTTTATTTCCTGTTGGGAACGAAATGGCATTATCCTCACAACAGCTCTAAAATGTTTCACTTGAAGGACTGCATAAAGGAAATGAAAGTAATATTATTTTCATTTGAAAAAGTGTGTGGCATTAGCTTTCAAGTGGTCAAAATGTCAAGCTTCGCCCATCCTTTAAAAGCTCTCGGTTACACAAACTCATGCTGAGGCGTTCTGAGAAGAACAGTGTGACGTCTTTTAAAGATTCACACGAACAGAAGGAAGTCTGTCAGCGTCCCTTCATTGCTTTCCCTAGCTCCAGATTTAATCCACCCTTGACAAAGAAACACAAATACAACCTAAAAGAGTCAAGGGGAAAGGCTAACAGTGAGACGTAGCTCATTTAAAGTACCAAAACTATATTACATTTTTAAGTTGTGCTTCCGAAACGATGTAGTTTTTCTGATAACAAGTCTAATTAATTTTACTGAACTGGTTCATTCCAACAGCTTATGTAAATGAACTGACTTAAAATAAAAGACACAAGACCTGTACATTATCTTGGCTCATTGTTGAGAAACGTAAATGTAAGATAGTGGGGAAAAAATGCGCCTGTATGAGTTTTGCATCATATTTATATTAAAAGATAAGCATTATCACAAGCAATGACAGCAATTTTACAGAAGTGCTGTTTTTGTCCCATTGCTCATTCGTGTTCGAATAAATCCCTGTTTTGAATGAAACAAGTGTATCATTGATTGAATGGCCAATTCATAAAGAGAGTCATTTACTTAATTTCTGAATGAATCAGCAGTTTGAGCAAAATGAATGAATGAATGACTCAATTGCATTCTCAGTTGTCTAAGCATGCTGTGTATGACTGTGTATGTGACAAATAAAATCTGAATTTAAATTACTTGTGAGACATTTACCACCAACTACCTGCAGTTTTAGTTTCTTATTTTGCATATCATTTCATATAAAAAGTATAGTTAACCTCGTGCTTTAAGCACGAGAAATATAGGTTTCCCACATAACAGCTGTAGAAAAAGCAGCTCTGAGCTTACAAACGCTCTGAGCTTTGTAACTCCGGATCCGAGCTGGCCAAGTGAGATCCTGAGGGAGAACAATGGACGCAATGTGAAGTGGCGGCCTCGTGGGAAACGAGGCGGCGTCAGGAACAGGCTGAGAGCCCTTGCACACCGCACACCTCTGCCTAGCATCCTGCTCGCCAATGTCCAGTCACTGGAGAACAAATTCGATGACCTCAGGGCCAGGGCAAAGTTCCAGAGACACATTCAGGACTGCAATCTCCTTTGCTTCACCGAGACATGGCTGAACCCAGCGGTGCCAGACCACGCCATCCAGCCGGCCGAGTTCTTCTCGATTCACAGCATGGACAGGACACGAGACTTGGGGAAGTCAAGGGGAGGCGGTGTGTGTTTAATGGTGAACAGCAGCTGTTCCTCTTACATGCTCCTGCACGCCCAACCTGAAACTACTGTCCATCATGTGTCGTCCTTTTTATCTACCTCGGGAGTTTACATCGGTCATAGTCAGCGCCGTTTATATTCCACCACAAGCGGACACAGACACTGCCTTATGCGAGCTGGATGAAGCACTCACACAGCACCGGGGCGCTGCACTCATTGTGGTGGGGGACTTTAACTGTGCCAACTTCAAACGCGCAGCATTATCAGCATATCACCTGCCCCACCAGGGGCGATAGGACACTGGACCACTGCTACACCACAGTAAAGTGTAGCCTACAAGGCACAATCTGACCACACCGCCATCTTCCTCATGCAAAAATACAAACAAAAGCTAAAACGGGAAGTTCTGGTTCAAAGGGAGGTCATGCGCTGGACAGTACACACTTGATGATGCTTACTGGGACATGTTTCGGAACAGCTCCGATGATGTCAACATGTTTACGGAAGCGGTTGTGGGATTCATTGGGAAACTAGCGGATGATACTGCACAGAAAAAGACTATCAGAGCGTTTCCCAACCAGAAGCTGTAGGTGGATAAAACCATCCGCGATGCTCTGATATCTCGTTGCCTACAACGCAGGACTTGCATCTTGGGACATGGACCCATACTAGGCAGCGTCATATAACGTGCGGAAGGCGGTGAAAGAGGTGAAGCAGCGCTACGGGAGAAAACTAGAGTCACAACTCATTGCACACTTTCACTCTCCACAATCTGCACTTTATCTGTTATTTGCAGCTTATATTTATATATTCATATTCAATTCTACATCTATTCTTTTTTTAATTTTATTGCTAGTTATTTTGTTATATTATATTTATTTACTGTACTTATTTTCATATTCTACCTCTATTTTGCCTTTTTAGTTTTCTAAATGTGTCAGTTTGTTGGGGCAGTCGTGCAATACATTTCACCGTGTATGTATGTGAATGTGACAAATAAAATTGGAGTTTGAATTTGAAACGCTGTCTTACATGCAAGATAAAATGAAAACAGCATTTTCTAAAGACAGTCTTCCTTCAGAAACACAGTGATATAAAAACTCCCAGGCCTCGGTTTGATTTTTAAACGTGCATTACATGCTCATGTTTATTCAACAAAGCTTTTTGGGAAATCGGTCGGTTTTGATATAGTGGCAGGTCATCACAAATAAATAAATATATGCGAAACACATTCCACAGCACAATAACCTGACAGTCCAACTTCATTACTCATCATTAGGTGTGTTTGTAGCTGGCGACACTAACCAGACTGATAAACAAACACAGACTGGAAGTTAACTTCGGTCCAGGCGCGTGTGCCAGATGAAACCGTGTTATATTAGACTCTTGTATGATATAAATACAAATGTATTTCTAAAGCTAGTTTTTGTAATTTTCTAAAAATTACAAAAAAAGCTATTTTATACTTTTCTAACTTCTAATCAAACATCATGTAATTAACTAGATTAAAACTGCATTTGAATAGACTGACTGCCCTAGTATATATAATAAGTATATTTAATAAGTATATTAAAACAGCTTTGGGTCAATAAGATTTTAAATGAGTTGCTGTTTATTTTGCATACCTTTCTATGGTATAAGCTTGAATATAGCTTGAAGCTAGCTTCAAAAATTGCTTTTTTTAGTATGACAAGCAGTTAAAAAGCAGAACAGTGACAAAACGTCAAGCAAACTCATTATCTGCCATGGGACTTTATAGATGCGAAATGCAGTTGCTTAATTGTAATGATCTGGAGGTGCACCAGCGTCAGCTGTTTTCAAAGACTCATCAAAGTGAATCTGAACCGTATATGCAGAGTTACATAACTGAGCTGTATACATTTTTTTAGGTCTCTTCAGGTGCTAGCGAGACTCCCTTTAAGTGCTCTACAAAGTTCTTGTCAAAAATCTAAACGTCGTCGTGATTACCCTCTCACAAAGCGGCTCCTTCCCTGGCCTGATGACTAACTTTAATATTTGGCCTTGATATCTACCCCTACAGCAATATCAAGGGAGCAGAATAGTAATGGGCCGTAAAGTCATCCCATTCTGCTGCTATTACCAAGAATGAGAGTCTGAGGTCCTAAATCACTCAGGGCCACAGCGGGCATCCATTAAACAGCCTTTAATGAATTACCCATAACCTCTGGGAAGACACTGCCTTCAACGACTTGTTTCACACAAAGCATGCTTTTCAACAGACACAAAAATTGTATGCAGCAAAGCAGCAGGAGCCTTGACCATCTGAGCTGAAGGGTCTCTGCAGCATCACTCTGTGCTGGATGTGAGGTAATCTGAGGTTAGCAGGGCTTCTGTTGCAAGTGCCATCATCTGCAGAGGTGCTTCTGAAGAGGAAGGAAGCAATATCCCGGCTTGTGCTACAAAAGCTGAATCGAAAAGTTTGAATGAGCGCCGTTATGAGGTTCTAACCTCAAAGTCCACTAGAGAACAACATTAGAGCTAAAAGCTCTGAATGAATCACACGGCAGAAACACCCCCGTTGTGCAAGAAACGCTTCTGTTTCTCTTCAGTAACATTTTCTTGCCAAATTAATGTTTTCTTTTAAAATCGTGCTTTCAAAACAATTCTTTATTTGTAGATCTTGAGAATATTTAAGGATTGCATTAAAATGATCAGTTTTTAGTAACTAGTTCAACAGCCTTTTTAAATTAATTTAATGAATAGTTCACCCAAAAATGAAAATGCTCATCATCAATCAGTCATCATTTACTCACCCTCAAGTAGTTCTAATTCTGTATGAATTTCTTTGTTTAAAAACGAAAAACTAGCCACAACACAATAAAATTAGTACAATACAATGGGAAAAAAAAGCTGAAGCACAATGTTAACAAGCCACAAAATTAGAGCAACAAAGAAATTAGTCCTTATGCATTGTGTTGTGGTGATATCTTGTGCTCTATGCGATGTTGCAGGATTTTTGAATACATTACAAACACTATGGGCACAGAATGTGCACCACAACAAAAACAAACTTCGGCCAACCAATCGGCAAGAAGAGGTGGTGTTTAATGCGCGCAAACAAACTTCGGCCAACCAATCGGCAAGAAGAGGTGGGGTTTAATGCGCGCTACCCCACCTCTTCTTGCCGACTGGTTGGCTGAAGTTTGTTTTTGTTGTGGTGCACATCCTGTACCCATAGTATTTGTTTTGGTATTGCAGCCTCTGTGTTGTCTTTCGAGACCAGGTTTTTTCACAATGTATTCAGAGGACAGTCAGCAAGACGATCAAGGGGTGATGCATACGGTTTGAGATAAAAATGAAATTGAGCTAAAATCCTGCAACATCGCATAGAGCACCTTCAACAAGCCTCAGTCTTAAAGAAGTACAACATGGATTTTATCTCAGCATGGGGGCAGACAAACTATCAATGAATAAATGGGAATACAAAGTAACTTGAGTTACTTCATTGAAAAAGTAACTATGTTCTTGTAAATTTAAAAGTAATGTGTTACTTTACTGATTGCTTGAAAAAGGAATCTGATTACCCCCAACACTGGTCATGTGTGTCCCATTTGTAAACAACTCCAAAATAATTTTATGTTTCGGGTGTTGAAGTTTTTCTCCCCAAAATTGTGCAAAATTCAAAAAATCAAATGAAATTCAAGTGCGAACAAGCAATGTCAACGAAAGAAAGAAGCAACAGCAAATAATAACATTAGTATACAGTCGCTGTGCGGTGTTGGGGACTGATTAAAACTAGTAATGCAACAAAATTAATTTCATGTTTTCAGTACACTCTCTCTTCTGCAGTTTTTTCATCAAGTAGCAGTATAGAGACCAAAAGCTACGTTAGAAGCTACGTTAATCACTAAACACAACAAGAGACTTTATTAAAAGCACTAAACAGAACTAAAGCAGTTATGAATTCTAATTAGCAATTATTTACATATCCACATAAGTCACCACGCTTTGAGCTAAAATGCAAATTAAATTATTTAAATCGCAAGGGCTTTTGTATTTCCCTAGCCACAAAGCTTACAAAAGATACAAAAATACTCATATAAACGATATATATTCATAGTACTTAGAATTAATAGACAACAAACTTTCCAAAAACCAAAAAGTCTTTATCCACAAGTAAACACAATTATAAAAATATTACTATTTAATGTTTGCACATCATGAATGCATTCATTATTGAAGAAGATAACATGGCTAATGGCTAAATGCTCATGGACTGAGCATTGAGGTCAACAGCCTTTTAATTCTACATTGTATAGTTTCTCAGTTTCAACACTATAAGCTCTCAGTTTTCAGTACGAGTAGGAGCAGGTCAACACTTTCAGAAAAAGCAGCAGCCATGCCCTTAGTGTTGCTGAACATTTTATGGCTTGTTATCTCAAATAACTGTAATACATGAACACAAGCCAAGAGTTGTGGTGCTTTCCTTGGCGGCCCATCATGATTACCTCACCCTGACATTTTTTTTTGCCGTTATGCATTCATTAATATATTCCCAAAGGATTTATAAACACATACTCTGGAACTCTTCTCGATGTACACACTTCTGCCATGCCTTGTGTGTGTGTGTGAGTGCTGTTTATGAGGGTTATAAGTGTCATCTAGCTGCTGGTGGTAAGTTGCTTAAGGTTAAGTGTCTTGGCAGGTCTTTTTCCCAAGAGGAAGCACTGGATGGAGTAACTCCACTCTAAACATGCAGAATTTTCTTACGCTGAACTTAACTGTACATCAGCCTCAGGCTATTTTAAGAAGATAAACTCACACTTCTGCACTTATTATCTGGAAACATTCACTAATGTGTAAGCAAATACTTCTGTGGTTATGAATAATCCATGTAATATTGAGAATATTGAGAAGGCTGACTGAGAGAAGAAAGGTGAGATGTTTTAAGTCAATTAAGTTTTTACAAAATAGGAAAAACGTATTTTGAAAACTTCTTTTGAATTAAATTAATACTTTTTTATTTATGTAGAAAAGACAGATGAAGTGTTTTAAATTTAAAAAACAAAAGATTTCTATATCAAACGTTATTCACCTAATAATCCTGAACAAATTTATCATGGTTTCCACAAACATATTACGTAAGCGGCACAATTGCTTATGATAATATTTAGAAATTATTATTATTATAATTATTATTTTCTTGCCATAGCAGGAAGTCACATTTTAAAACATATAAAAAAATATGAATACATAACAGTTATATGCTTGCATCATTATCGCAATGCTTTTTAAAAAAGAGTGATATGTTTGATAAAGCTGTTGAATAAAGCTCATTGCTGTAGTTTATACATGCATTATCCAGAGTGAGCAACTAAAACTCGATTTTCAAAAACTATTTGAGCTATTTACCATTTACTATTTGACTAGCTGAAATGAAAAGAATCATAAAATAGGACCTAACCAGAAACTGGTTTCCGTTTTACTAGATATTTAATTATTCAAACTCATACAGGAAATTACAAAAAGTGATTACTGGTAGTTTATCTCTCAGAAAATGTTTCTCTTGTTACTCAAAACTCAAGGGAGTCTGGGCAAAGCTGAGTGTAATGAGACAAAACAAGACTAATAAACACAGCACCAAGAGATGCGACAAATACGCATGTTATATAATTTGTGTCTTCAAAACTTGTTCTTTTTCATAATGCATATGGGGCTGTCATGCAGCTTCTTGAAATTTCACTTTGAAAATGTCACCTATTTGTAGAACAGTCTGAATTATTATTTTTGTATTCTTTTAATAATAATAATAATAATAATAAAAAAAACATTTTGATTTACTATGTCAGAAAAGCATATATAAGGAGCTGGTTATGTAATGCTACAATGTTATGTAATGTTACAATGTACTGGTTTACAAATCATGTACTACAGTAAAAAATCAAAAATGCAGTGAAACGTGCAGAAAACAAAGTGCAACTGCAGTGAACTGTATAGGTATATTTCCAGAGTTTTCAAAAATGTCATATATGAGTCTATGTCTCTATGATTTACATACTCATATTTTCTCTAAAAAAGTCACATATTTATAAGGAATTGCTGAAATTATATATACAGCTTTGAAAAAAATAAGAGACCACTGCAATTCACTCCTAAATCAGTATCTATTTGAGTATTGTAAGCTCTCTAAACATTTCATGCCAGTTTTTGTTAAATTTCTACACAAACATACTTTGTTCTGTTTATTGAGGTACTTATTTAGTGAGCACCTGAATTTAATTGTATTTAACGGGAAATGTATAAAAAGCACTGCTGTAATCAACAATTTCCTCTTGCAGTGTGACTAGTTGGATGGTAAAAAATGCTAGAAGTCCTTCAAAAGTAATTAGAAATGTAAAAATAAACATTAAACAAGCCAAAAACCGTGAAAAGAAAGGTTTTAAATCCAGACAAAAAGGCCACAATCCTAGTTTTATTACTACAAGGATTCAGTGAGCAAGTGATCAAGTTGCTTCTATCCTTAATATTTCAAAGATGGCAGTTTACAAGAAATGAAACAAACGTGCACTGTTTTGTATTGGTGAAATGAACATTTTTAAGAATAAAACCCAAAAGAAACTGATTTTTCTGCAGTGGTCTCTTATATTTTCCAGAGCTGTATAGTAGGTCTAATTTATCACTTAAAGGCAAAATATGTGAGATTTTTGTAAACAAATATTCAAAAACCATTTGCACAGTGTATTTCATGCAGTTGTGTGCTTACGTTATCTCAAACGTTCTGTAGGATTTATAGATTCAAAGAAATTCCAGATTTATAACAAATAATGGACCGTCTCTGTTCATTGTCACCTGTCAATGATGCAATATCCATGCTATCCTCGGCAACACACATGGACAAATGCGGAAGTGGTAGTTATTTATCAGCTGTTTTCAATTGGAGCGCAAGTTAAAGCACAGATCCGTAGATCACTGACAAGCTACGCGTTCAGTTTCAAGGGTGATTCATTGGCGTAGCTTGCCATTGATCTACGGATCTGTGCTTTAACTAGCGCTCCATTTGAAAACAGCTGATTGAGATTTACCGCTAAGAACCGGATTTACTAACGAGATGCGCATAATATATCGTTCGATATATATCACCCAGTCCTAAGTCATGTATAGGTGGTCAGGATTAAACGGATATAAATAAGCTTCTCACCCATGAAAATTATTTGTGATTATTTGTATTTCTCCCAATGCGTTGCGTCATTGACATTCGCATCTGTAATTGTTTTGAAAATGTGACCTCTAGTGGTAAAAACTTACATATTGTGCCTTTAAACAGAGATAATAGAAATTAAAAACATTATTTAGTTTTTTTTTTTTTTTTACAAACCTTTTAATTGATATATGTGTTCAATTTTATCATGTCTTCAGTGCAAAGTAATCAACTTCCACTAGAAATATAAACCATGAAACTATAAAAACCTCAAAATATTTTTAAAATATGCTATGGACAAGACTAAACTTCATCTACCCATACACATAAATTATGTGAAAATATATTATTATTGTACTATATTCTTCATTAGCCGTGTCCCTAAACTAATTTTCCACCCTGTTAGGATGTGCTTCCTCGCCTTCCAAAATAGACTAAAATCCCACTGAAATCATTCTCAAGAAGTGATATTGTTTATTTTTTTTCCGCTGGAATTTATCTGTACAAATGGAGGCATCACCTCTCACTCCTACCTTTTTTTAAGTTTTTGAAATGTTCTCCTGCTTGTCTCACTCTTAAAGTTCCCCCCTTTTAGGCTAAACTACGAAGAATGTTTGTCCGATCAAAAAAACCCCCAAAAAACATATAACATATAAAAAAACATATATAAACGTTATGTTAATCTATAGAAGTTTAAAGAGCTAAATGTTGATCACTGAAAAAACTACGGCTAATTTAGCTCAAAATCTTCCATCCTGTTAGATTCCACCCTGTTAGGTTTTTATAGAATGGGGAATGTGAAACTAATAGGGTGGAAATTCTAATAAAATACCAAGCTTGGTCAGTATGTGTTCCATATATTTAAGCATGTCACTATTTTGGTAGAATGCTAAAAAAAATAAATAAAGCTAAAATGTTACTGCATAACAGGAATGGCCCATATAGACATTTTTCTTGTTGGTTTCATCACACAAAAACATTCTGACTTCAAACTTACTTTACAGGCCAATGATGTCTACAGACCAGCTAGAGTTCACATTTGAAGTATGCCAACTTCTTCAAAAGCCCTACACCACTGAGTTTATTAAAGTGTTTGTTTTAAAGTCAAGGTCAAAGGGCACAGTCCAGAGCCATCACAATCAGGCAGAATATCCTCCTTTAAAAAAAAAAAAACAGCAGGCCGCTGACACAATAAAGCTTAACTTTTCAGTCATGTACAGTCATGTACCTGTCACTTCCCACCGCAACAACACCCCTGTGCCCTCTGCAGAATTTAAAAGGAGGAGGGGCGCTTGCTTTTTCATGACGAGCCACGGCCTCCGCAGAAAACTTGCTGGAGATTATTCACGTTGACAGCTCGCATTAGCAGATCAAAGGCAAACAGTTGGGCTACATTACTATTCCTTCTAATGTCTTCAGTTAGAGCAGACGTTTGGCACACCTTTAACATTTAATGCACGTAGGAGGCGGCCCACTTTCACCCACTCAGAGCTACAACCCTTCATAACCACTAAAGACAAGCTTTTAGATGACCAAAGTTTGATTCAGTTTTCAAAGAAAAGGTGAAGTGTGTAGCTTCCAAACCATTTGTTTGTCTGAACAATGGATGTTTTTGGTGATCTTGGTCATGCAGCAATTACAAACTTCACATTTAATATTAGAGAAGTGTAACAACCCTCCATGTTGCTTTATATAATTAAAAAAAAAAGAAGCAAAAACTGTCTAGCGTTGAAGTCAAGATGGATTGCACAGTGCAGTGTATCTGGTACACATTACACAACCAATGTCCTCCAAACAGTTTCTTTTCTATTGTTTAATCGGAGAGCCTTCCTCTCAATGGGCCAATCCTAGAGGAAATAGCTTTTTTTATTTTAGGAAACAAAATGAAAAATTTGAAAAGTAAATGCTAAAACCCAATGATGCAAATGTGAGCCCTTTCTAAATCTAGGCCTGACACACTGCATCAACTGTAACATCAGTGGGAGTTTGCTGGAGATTTGAGCTGTCAGGGGTAATGAATGTCTCCTATCTAGGACAGGCCATGTAAATAGAGCACAGAGGATGGTGTGGACAGGGAGACGGTCCTCTGGGATGTACGTGTGAGTGTGTGTTTGGTGTTTGAGTGGGTGGACAGACCTGTGGCCTTCAGGCGTGCGACTTACCCAAGTTCCATTTAAGCCCAGAAGTGGTGGTTAGACAAGGGCTGCCCACAGGAACCAGACTACACCATTTCCCTTCCAAGCCAGTATTCACATTCAGACGGTGCTGTCTGCCCTGTTGGTGTGAGCGAAAGAGCAGGATAAGGTCAATGTTCTTTGAACACAAAAAGTATTCTCAAAGTTTTATAAAACTACAGTTGAAGCACTGATGTCACACGGCATAATGACAAAATACCGTACCAGTAAGTACATATCTCTGCAGCTTCCAAAAGAAATGAACACCAGAGACAGTAAAATACCTTTTTTCCTTTTCACACACAAAAAAAGTGTAATTTTCGCACAATTACTGGCTATCTGGTGCAGTCTCAACAACCTGGAATTTAATATGCTCAAAACGGTGGAGATGATCTTCAGGAGAAACCCCCTGCTCTCCCCCCACTTCCCATCATGGACAGCACTGTGGCAGCAGTGGAGTCATTCAGGTTCCTGGGGACCATTGTCTCTCAGGACCTGAAGTGGGACACTCACATTGCCAAAAACGCCCAGCAGAGAAATTCAATATTTCTAGTTCAATATTGTGATCATTTTAATTATCACCTTTCTAAAGGTGCATTACTGTCAACACATTTACTTAAAAGAAGAACGACAAAGCTTCCAAAGATACAGACATTCTTGCAAATTGGCTCAGTGTTCCCAGAACTATTGTTTAAGTAATAATTACCACCTATTACATTTAACAAGTTTGATGCTATTTATGAATGTTCTATTTTAATCATGCAAACTTAAATTTTGATTATTGAAAACTTAATCTGATGAGAAGCATTTTAAAAAAAGCAGAGAATCACAGTAAATCAGTGCTGCGCAGACAGAGAACTGAATTCATGTTTTATAAGTCTGCTTTATGAGGGACTGAAGCAGTCAAGGACATCTTTATATAGACAGAGATGCATTCATTTAAATTTCTGGCCCATTACAAGAGCCGATAAATTAAGATTTTCTCAATGTCCTATATTCTATGAGCCTCAGCGGTTTATTTAATATTCTCATGCAGAATGCAAAGTAATGCAGCCAGACCAATTCTGTAAGGTTTCTTATTAGTTGGCCCAAATTGCAATGTCTTACTATTTTATATACATGTCTACAAAATAAAAACAAGGGCTTTTCATGTACTATATAGTAATTTTGTGCAAATATGACCTGGTCTTATCTCATCAGCATCATAAAATACAAACACGCATCTCTCACATTCCACTAATTGCTTAGCTTTATAGTAGCGTTGAAAGAAAATGTTGACAATGCATTTAGCATTTTTTGAATCAGGAGCTGTGACCTTTCAAAAGTGCACAAACAGGAAACAGAGGCAGTAAAGTCTCTCTGCTGTTGTTAATTGCTTAATATCACCATTGATCATTAAGTGGCGCAATCAGGATGTCAAAAGCACACAAGTGCAAACACTGATTAGTACATGCTAATGAGAGGGAGAGAAGTGTTTACCTCTTGGAGGAGGACAGCCAGAGAACGGTCTTGTATAACCACCACAGGCAGGTCGGTCAACTTTTGGGTATGAAACAAGGTCTCCACCGTGGCCATGATCTGATCAAAGCGACCTCCAAGACCACCCAGTGTAACGATGGTGTCTATCTGAAAAAAAATAAATAAATAAAATTAATAAATAAATAGTAGATAAGTAAACCAATATATAAAATAACCACAGAATGAATAAGAGATTGTGAGTTGTGTTGCATGAACAAAAGAATGTACAAATCAGGTATCTAAACAAATGAATGAACGGATGAATAAGTAAACAAATGGTTTATTAATAGGATAGATGTTCTTAAAGTGCTGTTGCACAACAAACGAGCAAACAAATTAATGAATGAACAAACAATCAAATTATTATTTTTTTAACTCCATCATAAACTGTCCTTTTTTTTTACTTAAAGTGCTATTGCACCAACAAAAATAAATGAACAAACAAACAAATGAATTAGTGTGTGTGTGTTTATGTGTGCGTGTAATCAAAGCAGTGCACATTTGTTCTTCATGCAATTGCAGAAATTATTGCTTTAAAAGTCCAAAAACAACTGAACAAAACAAGTATGTGTGTAAACTGTGGACATAGACTCTTTACAATGTGTTAAATGCGATATTGCACCAACAAACAAACAAATAAAGGAATAAAAAAACGAATACGAAAATACGAAAACGAATACAAGTCAATAAATAAACAAATTAAGTATGTTTGTAAGCCATGAAAACATTCTTTACACAACGCCAGAATAAATGTTTTAAATGTGATATTGCACCAAAAAATGAATAAACAAACAAGCATACAAATATATGAATAAATGAACAAACAAACAAATCAGCAATCGTAGATTACGATTTTTTTATGCAACCCAAGGGCAAACGTTCTTAAAATCTTAAATGGACATATATAGGTTTGATGAATAAGCAAACAACCAAAAGAACGTATGATTATTAATGCAAAACAAGTTGATTAAGATGTTTTATGCAACTACAGGATAAATGTAGTTTATCAAACAAACAAACAAACAAACGGTCAAACAAGCCAGTGATTGTGAGTGCAAAGTAGCAGATGAAGTTTATTTATGCAACACTAGGATAAATATTTTAAAAGTGCTGTTGCTTCAACCAACGAATACACAAATAAACAAATAAATGGCTGAACGAACGGACAAACAAATGAGCGTAGATTCTGCAAGTTGATGATAAATGTCCTGAAAGTGCTTTTGCAAAGTTGCACCGTAGCTTTTTCCTTCCCACTGCTGCCAAAAATTATGTCCTTCTTCACTAAACAACAGAGTCATACATTATGAAAAGTATTCCGAGGGAACAGCGCGGACCAGAAAACGTTGACTTGGCAGAATGTCTTTGATATTTGCTCCCGGGACCATTTGTCTGAATACTGCAATGTACCCATCACCCTGTGAGATCCAACAACTCTCAGAGACAAAAAACTCTTTAAAATGCACAGAGGGTAATCAACACTTCACTGCCAGCCCCCACCGGCTCATTTAAATAGCAGGACTTATGAGACATCTGACACATAAATTGTTCATGTTAAAGTGCCTCTGTAATTATGTGGACTGATTGCAAAACTTTTTAAAAAAGCGAAGCAGAAATGATGGTATGTTCGCAACTTGTACTTGAAGTCTGAGGGTCAAAGCATGTATTCGCACCTGCAGAGTCTAATATGCCACGCAGTTTAAACTTTTTCATGCAGCTTGGAAACGCCAGCATCTCACAAAGCCATTATTGTAATTACTGGCATAATGTCTGGTCAACTTTGAAATTTCTGTCCAATAACCGCTCAATTAGAAAAAAACTAAAAAAAAGATGGTTCGGACTTGCTACTTTTGGTTTGCAATGTGCATCAAACAGTCCATAAATGTTGACTGGCATTCTGTTGGGTGTGCCTTCTCAGGTTAAAACCAATAAACATTTTAAATCAAGCAGAAAGATAAATATTTTAATAGTTGTATTTGTGTTTTAGACATCCAAAGACTGACAGAGAGTTAAATTACCTCACTCGTTACCTCACTGACCTTCAGCACAAAGCTTTTTCGCTTTTAAGAGTGTTATTTGTCTTTTGTAAGTGCCTGAAGACACAAAAGATAGCACGGAGACAGAGACGTGAATATAAACGCAATAGGAAGAAGCAAGAAGGCCATAGTATGCATATAGATTGAGCTTGAGGCCAGTATATTGGTAAAACTCTGGAGTGTCTGTGACGGTGATGGGCGTCTCTGTGAAGACCAACAGACAGTCTGACAAGTCTGGAGCTCAGGCTGGGGTTTAGAGGAGGAGCAGACAGACACACACACAATATCCATACAAAACCTCTCTGACAGCTCCTGGAGGATGTGAATTCACACTGAAGCTGAGGTGTGAGCTCACCTTTTATGTTTGACAGGTATAAAAAAGCGAGTGAGAATGAAACCGCTATCCTTCTGGCTCAGTTTTCACAATGAACTTGAGTTCTACTTTTCTTACTATTGTAATGGACTCATCTCAATACTTCGATTTTGTGTTTTAGTACACATGTTTCTGCATTCTAGGGAGAAACACGCTTTGATTTGGACTCATGAAGGACCTGTTTAAAACTCCTAGTAACATGCAAGTATGTTTTCTGAAACACTTGGAGACTTGGAGAAACAATGAGGGAGCTTAAAGCACAGGAACTACCAAATAAGGACAACAAGGAAGACACAAAACTGACAGCAAACGTAACAATATTTGTTTAAATTATAACCCCCTACAACAGCAGTCAGGTGAATTACGATTTTCAGGATTTTTATGCTACGAATGCAAAATGGTTGCATATGTTCCTGGTTGCCAGCGAATACGGTTTTAATAATCTAGTCACAAAATGCTGACCACCTGTGGCCTGATCACCTGACATGGATATTAATACCAGGTGCAAATGAGGTCAAAAAGTTAGTGATCGGTTCTGAAGTGTAAGAGAGAACATACAGACAGACAGATTTATAGAGATGCATCTGGAGAGAGATGAAGTCCAACCTGCAATTTCTGTGCTTTGATCTGCTCCACCATAATGGCCAAGCACTTAGTGAAGTCTGTCAGATCCTGGTCTGGCGTTTCCATTAGCTTGCAGTTCTGGAGCAAAAAAAGTCAAAGGGTTCAAGTTTTTATGGATGTACACTAACATTCAAAAGTTTGGGGTCAGTTTCTTTTAGCAAAAAGTACTTTTATTCGGCAAGACCAATGAAATGGATCAAATGTGACAGAAAGGATATTCCCTTTCCATTCATCAAAGAATCCTGGCTTCCATAAAAATATTAAGAATTGTTTTAATGGCAAGAGCACTTGAACTAACTCTTATTATTGCATGAACATTAAGAGCTGTTTATCATTGATAATAACAAGAAATAAAAGCTTTGCTATTACAGGAATAAATTACAAATATGAACGTAACTTTAATAGTTTTTCAAAATGCAGTAGTATTTCAGAATATTCATGTTTAACTGTATTTTTAAGCAGATTTTATGAGCATTAAGCATTAAAAAAACTAAATTGCCCTCCAACCATTAGAAGGAAAGTTGTGAATATAAAAGCTGTAATGGGTCATTAAGTTTATAGCAGGATGTTTGTGTATTAAATTTTTCTTTTTTGGCTGAAAGTGCCACAAGTGTTTCGCAAAAGTGCTCCAATTAAATCTTTCTTGTTGATGATCACAACAAAGTATCTAGTTTGTTTCATACGGGTTGAAAAAAAATGTATACAAAAGTACACTACACCTAAAAAAAAACATCAGGTATACCCTCATAGAGAAGATTTTTCTCTATTTAAAAAAAAATTGGGCATTATGGGTCAAGTTTTGGGTGTGGTTTTTTTTTTTTTTTTTTTTTCATTTTCATTTTTTATGTTTATTTGTTAAAATGTAAGTTTTATTGATATGTTTGTATTTAAAAAAATATTTATATATTATAAATATTATATTTCAGAGTTGGATGTGACTGACAAAATCAGATCAAGTGGAAAATAATGGCTTTTTTAGCTAAAAAAAAGTTTAGAAACTTGATACACTAGGAGAAACTGCCTTCTCCAAACACCTTTTTGGCTTTTGTCTGATTGTGCTTTGAGTTTTGTAAATGGGATCTCTTATTTGATGTCAGGAAGGGCAGAGGGGAACGCCGCTCGTTTCCAGTCTCAGTTCCCTCTAACGGCTGCATATACATGACCGTCGCAGGTGACTTCTCAATCGCAGCAGGTATCACAAAAATCCTGCACCCAAACGTCAGTCGAGAAGCTTGTTTCTGCTGCAGCTTGATCTTTCCTTTATCCTCCACAGAGCATCACTCTGGTTTTATTCCTTTTCAAACCCATTTAAATTCAGGCGTCATGCTCTGTCAAACTTCGCTTCCCCCAAAAGCCGCATGCACCGGCTTAGGAATGACATAAAAATGCATGTATGCAGGATTATAACAATGCAAATAACCTCTGGTACTCATTACTTAGCAGATGGTTTTCATTCAAACTGACGTACAGTACACTAATTTCCTAGACGGTCCCGCAGGAGAAGATTGCGGTTAAGTGCTTTGCTCAAGGGCACAGTGGAGGCCTCTCTGTAACACTTCACAGGTTCACCAGCTTTGTTAAGAGCTTTAGCCACTAGACTGATGGCACACCACACTGCACCTTTCCAGAATGACAGGAAGCCAGTGGCGTGAATCTGTGAAATCTACAGGACTTAAGGAAGTGAGTGGCGGGGGGAGGGGGGGGGGGGACAAAATGTGAATCTCAATCAGTAAGTTTGTTTGAAATGAACTTGCATTAATATTTAACTTACATTTACATCTGGACCCAAGAACAAAATTATTTGTCTTGTCCAAAAAGTGTCCAAAAGCATTGAAACTCATTACTATCACATTGAACTTCACAGGCTAAATATTATGCGTAGATATTAACATAAAATAGGCTAAATATGAAAACAGACAAGGGTGGTTTTTACATGTCTATTTAATTTTGATAGACTGATTCTGATTAATTTTGTTTCATGCTGTAGGACAGGGGTTTTCAAGCTTTTCAATGTCAAGGACCTCTAAACGTGAAGCTTAAACATATAACCCCTAAATATGATGGCAAAATCCTAAATTACAAAGCAGATAAACAAGTTACGGAAATGTTTGGAGCAATTATCGAACTAAATCACATTAAATCTCATGATTTCCAACCAGTCTATAATATATAGCAGAATAAAAATTATATTTATTTATTTATATATATTTTTATGTGCTAAAACATATTGTAAAATATTATTACAATTTATATTTTTCTATCTTCAGTTTCACATGATAATTCAATAATTTTAACATGCTCAGTTGTTATTAATGTTGGAAACAGTTGTGCTGCTTTTATATATATATTTTTTTTGAAACTGTGATCCTGTATTAGGATTCTTTAATGAATAAAAATAAACAGCATTTGTTTATAATAAAAGTCTTTACTGTTATTTTTTAAATCAATGAAAAAAAAAAAGAAGAATAATAAACAAAAAATACTGATCAAAAGATATCATGATTTCTATTATTTTTATTATTATTATTATTATTTCTATTACTGTTATTATTTTATTAATTTCTTTGCTTTTTATTCATTAAAAAATCCTGGTAAAATCAATCACAGGTTACAAAAAATATTAAGCAGCACAACTATTTGCATTTCACATGCCCCCAAAATACTTCCCTTGAACAACCTTTAATACCAAAAGTATAAATATGAAATATTTTATGGATTTGAAAAACAATATTATTATTATTGCATTTCAGCAAACATAATCTATTAGAATATACCAGCAAAGACTTTTTGGATTGTCCCATGACCATTAACTATAATAATTTTGCTAGAAGCATAAACCCCAAAACAATTCAATACTCTAGCAATAAAGATATGCTTTTTAAAATGAGGGAAAATTGAAGAATGTGCAAACATATGTACATAAAAGAAGAGACATCACAAGAGAGTCCCAGAGAGAGTAAGCTTACCTTTTGTGTGTAAAATGCCTTGACCTCTGGCAGGATTGAATCAAAGTCTCCATTTATGTAGTCTGGGAGAAAACTTCATGGGAAGAGAGAGAGAAAGAGAGAGCGAGAGGAGAGGGTGATGGGTAAAAAGAGCACAATTTGTAAAGCCATCAGATCCTTTATTCATGTGAAATGAAGGTGCGTCTCTGACACGGGCCACGGAAAGCTTCAGTGACAGGACCCCACCAGAGCCATTCAACACCTGCCAGTCACAGCACTATCTGTCCCCAGTCATGACAAAAGCGACACAGACAGCCTCTTGACACAGTGAGGGGTTGAGAGAATTGATGCAGGCTGCTCTGTCGCCGTATACCTCACACCAAACTTCTGCAACATAGATTTACGATATATATAAAGGCCATGACAAGATTTTCTTCGCTTAGATGGGCAGAGTATTCATTTTGAGAAAGGCAGATCATGTTGCGACTTCTTTCGTTTTATTCCCTGAGAGCAGAAAGGCAGCGTGGGTATCGGTAGGCATTAAAGCATAAAGACTTTATGTTACGATTTCACGCTCTGCTGGGCGGTGCATGTAGCCACTGAATGAGCAGAGATGTGCCGCCGAGCTGGTTTAAGAGTAACACTGCAGCGGATTACAGGAGCGCTATCTTCATCTCACGGCTGAATCTGAGGCCCAATAAGGAGGAGAACAAATATAGCTGTGTTATAAATTGGTAGTGTGGGGAATAAAACCAATTCAATGGCACTAAACTTACACTAAGTTTGCCAAGACAATCAACAATATTGGTCGAATTTCCACTTTTAAGCAACAATTGCTTCTGGAAAATAGAAATAGAATTCTGCTGCTAAATGATAAAATTAGACAAACTTCTAAACAATTGGAAAGGCATAAATGGAATCCTATTCTTTGATTCACTTTAAAAGGACTGACTCAAAAGAGTCATTAGTTCAGAAATCAGACTACATTGGTCACTCTGATTCACTCTGATTCACTAAAAAGAAATGACTCACCAGAATCATTCATCTGGGAATTGGACCCGTACGCAGTATCTGTTCGATTTACAGAAAAGATCACACTCCCACACTCCCACTCTACAATTTGTTCAGGAGTCAGACTTGACTGGTTGCCCTATAACTTTTGATTCACTAAAAAGATCTGACACACAGAGTCATTTGTTTGGGAATCAGATTACACTGATCGCGCCGTGTGTATTTGATTCACTACGGAGAATCGATTTGTAGACTCATTCATTCGGCAATTAGAGTACACGTGTCACACTGTATGTTTTTAATTAATTTAAAAGAACGGGTAAAAAAAAGCCATCTTTTCGGTAATCAGACTGAAGGCGTGTGATTCACTAAAAAGAAGAGTTGCTTTGTGGAGTCATTTGGAAACCGGACTACACTGGTTGCACTGTATCTGTTTGATTCACTAAAATAATTGACTTACAAGAGTCATTTGTGTTTAGGAATCAGAGTATACTGGTCACCATGTTTTTTTTTTGATTCACTAAAAGAACTGATTTACAAGAGTCATTAATTTGGGAATTGATCTTCTCTGGTCTCTAGTTGCTTTGAGTCATTTATTCAGAAATTGGAAATCACTGGTTGCACTGACAGTTTCAGATTGATTCACTAAAAGAACTGACTCACAAGAGTCACTTGTTCGGGAATCAGAGTACACTGGTCGCCATGTATCTTTTTGATTCATTAAAAAGAACTGACTCACAAGAGTCATTTATTTATTATCAAGCTCTATCTGATTCACTAAAAATAAGAGTTGCTTTGTAGACTCATTTATACAGAAATACACAGGTTGCACTGACAGTGTCTGTTTAATTCACTAAAAAGAACTGAACCACTTGTTCAGGAATCAAGAGAACACTGGCCATCTGATTAAATCTGACATTGGTCCATTTAAAAGAAAGAAATGTTGCTAAATAGTAAGCTCATTGAACTCTGCCAGACTATTTTAGTACAATATTCTGTGGAAAAACAAACATAGGAAATGTATAGGAATGTGAAATTAAACATAGTTCTGTAATTTGTGCCCCTGTGGATCATCTAGAAAGCTTCTGACTTTGATCCAGGGTTCAGTGTGTGAGAAAAAAGCAATTCAAAGCAACAAACGGTTTTAAAGTTCCCGTTGTGTCCTCTCCAACAGACTCCCAGTTAAACAAGAACCCATAAATAACCCTCAGCAGTGACAGTTCTGCGGCCACATTAAGGTGAAGCTAAATGAAACCCTTCCTTTTGACATTTTATCAGCAAAACAGCTCCGTCCCACAGCAGAGCTCAAATTGGAGGCAAAATACACCTCTTTTACATTCAAATTAAAGTGTCACTTAAAGTTAATCGTAATGCAGGGACTATACGTCGTCAGAAAGAACTCGATTTGGCACAGAGAAAATTAGAATTAAGAATTGAAGTAATTCCAGAAGGTCAAGACCAAAGCCAATGGGAGAGCGTGAGACCAGACACCCTGTCGCATCAGATGCTTCATTCATTTTGTCACAGACAGACAGACGAGATCACAGTTATTGCTCCGGCTTTCTTATTTTTTCCTTGTTACACGCACTAAAATAACATCAGTGTGAATGTGGGGAGGTGAAAACTGGGCTCCCTATTGACTTTCAAGAACAAAACTACATGCAAATCCTTAAACGTCTTGTATTTTGATGCAGCCTGTCTTTGCTAATAAACGATGGGACTGTTCATCAACAGGGGAGCTTCATATTGGCTTCATTTCACGCGGCACAAATCTCGCCCTATTTTTTACGTCAATAAGCCCACTCAGGACTTAAATAACAGATCGCCTGCTTTCTGCCTGGCAGTTTCACACACACCTCAGAATATCAAGAGACCTCTTCAGCTGTTGCTTCATTACAGACAGTCTGGTGAAATCATAAAGCCGCCCCTCCTGAGTGCATCATCTGAACAGACGATCAGCTTTTGATTATGCCTCAGAGTTCATTTTTGACTCCTTCATAATCAGCAAAGGTCACACAAGTACTTCAGAATCACTACACCCGCACAACACGTACCGAGCTGGAGTACTGTACACTACTGTGCCACCGTAGATGACATACTCTCCATCCAAATAAGCATACTTCACTTTCCTGCTACATGCATAGTTGCGGTAATGATGACACACATCCCTGATTACGTAATGTTAACAAATGCACATTTAATTTTTTTAAAGCATTTCATATGTGGATAGACTAGCTGATCATTACAGAAGACATTAACACATAGCACTCTTAAAAAAATCATTTAACCGTAAAATAGTTCTGTAGTGGTAAATTACAGCTGTAAAAAGACTTAATTACTAATACTGAAAGTGAACAATATGACAATAATGAAAGGTTTTAAAAGTGCAGAGCAATTGGTGTGAAATAATAATTATTGTCGGAAAATATTTTACAGCTTTAACATTCATTGTATAATGTATATTTTATAAAAAAATTGTGTCATTCTAAACCTGCTAATGTTTTTTTTTTAAACATTAAAGTTCACTATCAATATAATAATATTTAGTTGTCTTCTCCACCATTCTCACCAAGGCTGCATTTATTTGTTTTAAATTAATTTGATCATTTAAAATGGCCATGTTCTATTTAACAAAAATATTAAAATACATCATAATCTTTTAGAAATCATTGTAAAATTG
>JAUYWG010000064.1:8845749-8861970 GCA_034779775.1 Enteromius afrohamiltoni | reverse complement strand
GACCCTGCCCTTGATAAAACACAGTGGACCAACACCAGCAGCTGACATGGCACCCCAGACCATCACTGACTGTTGGTTCTTGACACTGGACTTCAGGCATTTTGGCATTTCCCTTCTCTCCAGTCTTCCTCCAGACTCTGGGACCTTGATTTCTGAATGACATGCAAAATTTGCTTTCATCAGAAAAAGTACTTGTTTGTACTCTCTGTAGCCCAGGTCAGGTGCTTCTGCCGCTGTTTCTGGTTCAAAAGTGGCTTGACCTGGGGAATGTGGCACCTGTAGCCCATTTCATGCTCATGTTGGCTCTGGATGTTTCTACTCCAGACTCAGTCCACAGCTTCCGCAGGTCCCCCGAGGTCTGGAATCGGTCCTTCTCCACAATCTTCCTCAGGGTCCGGTCATCTCTTCTCGTTGTACAGCATTTTCTGCCAAACTTTTTTCTTCCCACAGACTTCCCACTGAGGTGCCTTGATACAGCACTCTAGGAACAGCCTATTCCTTCAGAAATTTATTTCTGTGTCTTACCCTCTTGCTTGAGGGTGATATTCTAATATCATATGATATTCTAATTGTTTGAGATAGGAATTTTGGGTTTTCATGAGCTGTATGCCAAAATCATCAATATTAAAACAATAAAAAGCTTGAAACTACTTTAGTCGTGTGTAATGAATCTAAAATATATTAAAGTCTAATGTTTATCAGTACATTACAGAAAATAATAAACTTTATCACAATATGCATAAACTGTCACTATTAATCAATTTAATGCATTCTTTCAAAAGCATTCATTTATTTCAGAAAAAAAATTGTACTTACCACAAACTTTTGAACAGTAATTTAATATAACATATTATAATATAATTAAAGTATGAAAGCCATAGCAAGAAACCCTAACTGACTTTAACAGTAGTAGTTTTAAGAAAAAAACAGTTAATAACAGTTCTAACAGCTCATAAAATCTGAACATTGGAAGATTACCCAGAGAGCAATCATGGTTGATGATAAATCCAGACAGTCTGAGACTAGAAACCTGTTCTATAATAATGGTCGATACCATCTGCAAATGGCAGAATAAAGCATAGTATGTTTCATGAGCTCCAAGCAATAGCGTGTTCACTGCTTCAGTTCAAATAAAGCTGAGCTTTCTAAACTAATCAAAGTGCTGGGAAAGGTCAATGCGGTAATTACATTTAAGGCACTGTGAGATAATAACAGGATATGTCTTGATCTGGGCACCAGCTTCTCTGAAGATTTCTCTCCCTGTCAGCTCTTGTTTGCACAGGAAGATTAAAAATGAATAATCACTGTGGATGCATGTAATTAGGCAAGGCCAGAGGTCTGCCAGACATATGAAATGTGTTCCGGTCCTGCATCAAAAAGACTTCTGGGAATGTGCAGTCGCTGGTCTAAACCAATCAGCTTTTGCTTGCAAATGAGTCTAAAACAACAACCAGATGCTACAATGTGCGGCCTGATTTGCAAGTATCATTATTGTAGGTTTTGGTCAACTCAACAATTTTCAATTAAAGGGATAGTTCACACAAAAACAACAAATCTGTCATCATTTACACATGCTAATGTCAAGATGATGAAAGCAAATGAGTACTGGAAAGACCAAGTTCTAAAATGACACTGAAAAATCCTAAAAGAACCTCATTAGTGTTTCAAATGACTTGCAGTATATGCCACATTTCAAGTCATATGATATCTCTTGTGTGAGAAACAGATCACATATTAAGTTGTTGTTCATTGACATTCCTCTCTTGCAGCAAGTTAGCAAACGATCACTGAGACTTGAGTCAAACCTGACAACTGAATCAGTTCTATCAATGAACAAACCACTGACCATGTTTTGTGAACCATAATCAACAGATTTAAATCCATTTTCATGAACTGGATCAACTGATTATTCAGTTTTGTGAAGCCAAATCAAGTAAGTAGAAGATCGAAATCATTCAGAGAATTCTTTTGAACTGAATCAAAGCTTTGAGAGATCAACTGATTCACTATAAACATCTGAATCACGCAAACCACTGTTATCAACTCAATCAACTGATTCGCTGAAGGATCTGAATCGTTCAAATTAGTTTGAGAACTGAATAAAGCCACTAATTAATAAGATATAAATCATTCAGAGCTTGATCAAATTATTTAAAACCACTTCCGTGAACTGAAGCAACTGATTCATTGAAAAGATTTCAGTTACTCAGATAAACTTTGTACATTTGATCAATCGAATCATTAAAAAGATCGGAAAATTATTTAGATGGAATAACATGAGAGTAAGTAGATGACAGCAATGTTATTTTGGCCTGAATGATCCCCTTTATTTCCTTTAAAATATAAATCCCTCCATTTCATAAAAAAAAAACACTCCATCTGTTGATGATATTCATTTCCAAATATGGAATATTTTGCTTGTTGCTCAGACCCAATTAATTTCCAGCGAGTAGATATTCCCTAATGACACCGCATATGGCTAACTGTCTGGAGAAGGCTTCCATACTCTCTTCTGGCAGCTCTGAAAAAAATCTACAGATGACAACAAAAGCATACGGAGTAATGCAATGACAGGTACAAGAGAATTGATGGATGTGACATGGAACAGGGCCTGCTGTATGTGTGCATTCAAAAGATATTGTTTATTTTTTGGAACGTCCTTTGAGGTGTCTCTGGCAGTGCTGCTGCAAGCTGATAAGCTCAAAACAACAAGCTTCTGACGATGGCAGTCGAAACATACTTTACAGGCAGAGCGCTGAATGGATCATTAGCTCCCTACGAAGACATTCTCACTCTCTTAAATATGCGTGCTGTCACAATAAACCAGCTGTTTTGAAGCAGCAGCTCAGTCTATTGTACGTGGCTTATATATCTATTTTATCTTCTCATTTGCTGTTTTCAATCCTATTTAAATCCATAAAATGTTATTTTACTGGCTCAAGCTTCTTAACAACAGTATGATGCTTATTCATTTCAGATTTAAACAGTTTTCAGTAATTAAAGGAACCGAACCAATGCAATTAGGAAGATTATTAATGCAAAGTTATTAAAGTTCCTAATGTTAATTAATTAAACAGACAGTTCACCCAAAAAGAAGATATTTTAAAGAATGCTGATAACAAAACTACGGAAACCAATGGCTGCCAGCAACTGTTTGGTTACCAACATTGTTCTAATATTTGCTTCTTATGTTCTAGTAAAGAAAGAAACTGTTACAGTTTAGTGAGTACATGGTGAGAAAATCTTCATTTGGGTAATTAAATTACAGGTGAATGGCGTAAACAATAAGATACTTTGGGCCAGTTTCACGGATAGGGATTAGATTAAGCCAGGACTAGACCTTTGCTAATTCAGGACATTTAAGAATTTTTAGAAACGTGTCTTACAAAAATCGGTGAGCATTTTAACATCAAACAATGGCAATAATGTATTTTTTGCCAAGCTTTTTCCAGTTTAGACCGCTATTAACATTTATTTTAATTTATTTTGTCTTAAACCCTGTTCGGGAAACTGACCCATAATGTTTCAAAAGTATAAATAAACAATATGCATATATACACTAGAGCTTTTTGTTCTCTGTACAATTGTTCTCTTTTGTTACAAAGAAACCATAATGCCAAAACTTATAAGCCTCATATCTGTGTTTTTAAATTCCCAAAACCGGTAACATTTACTACAGTTAATTATTATGCCACATGCTCTCAATTGAGCTAAAGTTGTATTAAACCTTAAATATAAAGACAAACATTGTCTCAAAACGCTTTCCAAACGTAAAGGCACTAAAAGTATCTTGATACAACTATATGCTACATTCCTTTTTTAATTCTTTTAGGAGCTTAACAACTAAAAGTATGCTTAGGTGCCTAAATAACAACACAGGAATTCGTCATACCATGAGGGTGAATAAATAATGACAGCATTTTCATTTTTAAATAAACAAACGCACAAGTATGTCTCAAGTCCCATCGTTCAGTTGTGATTTGGTGTATGGAGAGTCTGAGACTCAGCGTTATTTTTAGGTTGGAGAACAAAAAAGCACCCAAACAAAAGAAAACAATTGTAAACCGCTCTGGAGGGGAGAGGTACCCAATTTAGAGGCCTGGAGATGAATCTGACCTGTCAGGCACTGACAAAAGGTGATGGATTAGGAGTTAAGTCCTCTGAAAGCACTCTGGCAAGTGGGATACTCCTGAGGCCTCCTGCAAGTCCAGCCATTCTGAGAATGAACATGTGCAATGACACCAGAACTTGACATCTCCAGATCCATCTCTGCCCTCTGAGTCAATCGTGATGGGAGCCAAAATAGGGTTCTCACCTCTCGCGACATCCCTCCGTCAGCCGGTACAGATGATTGGCACCTCCATCTGCACATGCGCGAATCTTGGCTGAAATGGGGGAAAAAAGAAACAGGATGTGCTTAGATGAATCCTTGGTGAGCTTCATTGCAACTCAGATCAGATGAGTGAAGAGATAAATATCATTGAAATCACATTATACGGCTATACGTTTGAACCATTTCAGAGCCCATCTCGGTAACTGCTGACATGCTCAAATGAAAACAAATAGATTATTCTAGATCATGGCCTGGCTGACAGTAATGGCTCCCTTGTGCCTCTCGCGAAAGCACTAATCATTTCTGGATGAAGGTCAGTCCGTCCTGTCAGGATCATCATCGATTCTGATAAGCATGGTGAGCCTTGTCATTTTCAAGGTAAGGCCAATGGGAAGCTAAATCCAGTCAAACAGGCCACTGGTTTTGATGTGACAGTCAAATCTATATAATGAATCTTGATCGGCAGTGTGTGTAATATTACATGTACTATATCATTTAATGATGTCTTTAGGAATGCCCATTATATGAATATTTTTCATATAAAAATATACAATATTCTAAAACAAATTTTTATATGTACAATAACCTTTAATAAATAATAAATAACATATGGAATGAAATACAATACCTGAGGCATTATGCATTAAGGCATTATGGCAACATTAATAAAGTGCTATATTAACAGACTTCAGGTAAAGTGTTACCTGAGATTCGGTTTCCGTTTTTTAATTCAGTGCAGGCTGACAAATCTGGGAAAGATGTAGCGGCATATGCTCAGTTAGAAATGTACAAAAAAATAACATCTAAAAGTGACATTAAAATGATAATCCCGCCGACTTTGAAGTCTGACATGAGCAGAAGTTCAAAGAAAGTGCTCTTGACTTTTTGTAGCTGATGAACTAAAGCACACAGATGTGGGATTCACTCTCTAGACAATAGAAAGAAGTAACAAACAGGAATTTAAAACAGAATATTTTCACTGAATAAATTAGTTATTTTAAACCAGGTGTTGTGAGACTGACAGCTTTTTTTTTTCCTTTGAAGAATTTCCTTTCTCCATGTATCACGTATCTTGGATATAAGCCTGCAATCCTATTATTTAAAACCACAAAACCCTACGGTATCGCATTCATAAAAAAACAAAGGTGACTTATGTTTTTTCCAATACATTCTGTGAAAAAGGTAGGGAATGTTTTCACGGCCGCATGAAACAAAGGTGATTTTGTGTTACGCATTTAAGAGTGAGGGATCATCACAAAGATCACGTCAAGACAAACGTAATCTTGTCAGCACAGCTGGTTTATGGCCAAAGCGTCAAAGGAAGAGAATTGTATCATATGCCTCATGAATAATGAAATGTGTTTGCTGAGATTCTAACAGACACGAAGGCTTTAGTCTTACTGTTAAAAAGACTTTTTTGTATGAGGAGGATCAAGGAAAACATTTGAAACACTCATACAGATTAATTGTCATTACTTTTTCTAAGCTTGCTGATGCAGGAGAGGGTGGAAGCACTTGTGAATAACACAAGAACCTTCACTTTCAATCTAAAATGGCACCTTGAATGACTGAATAAGATTCTGCACTCTTGTGATAATACACATTGTGAGTGCTTGCAAGGGTCATGTTGCTTTGGATGGCATACAAAAAGACCCTTTTGTTGCAATTTTGCTGTCTTGTCTAGATTTCTAACGCTGACCTATATGGTGTTACTTATCTGCAGTCTAAAAGCTAACCTTTGGTTAATGACTGATTGATGTTAATTAAAGATCAACCAATCACATGAGAAAAGCTAAATTAGTGCTTCAAACTGAGAGTTGAGAATCCTTGAAAAAATTTCAAACACATTCCATCCATCCATCAATCCATCCATCCAGAGAAAAGCCCCTAAATGAATTTAAGGAAAATATATTTACATAAATTTATGGTAACACTAGTATTGGGCAGTGTTGCCAACTATTTACAATGAAAAGTAGCTAAAACCTGCCCGAAAAGTAGCTAAATGTTGTCAGATGAGGTCACGCACTAATTTGCATATCAGTGACATCATCGTATCTGACAAGCGTAAGCCCGTCATGTCTCTATTCCCTGAAACGTATTATATTATATTAAAACATTACATCCAGTTACATTCTTTTAAACAATCACAGCTTGTGTGCTTACTCTTTTTAACTTGTGAAATCTGTGAAAGTGACAATTATAGCACTATTGGAATTTATTGCTACCTAAATTACCAACAATTATACATGTTAACAAATATCAGTAAATTAACAGTTATGAAAAACAATATGAGCTAGCAATTAAACTTGAATTTGATGTGTGTGTTGAAAACTGCTAAAAGTAGCCAAATGAATGTTAAAAATTGCTAAATTTGTTGCTAGGTGCTTTCTGAAAAAAAAAGTTGCTAGGGCACTATGAAAAGTTGCTAAATCTAGCAACAAAATTGCTAAGTTGGCAACACTGGTATTGGGACCAATTCTAACTATTAACTATACAGTAGTTACTTATTAGCAAGCCTGTTATTAACATATTGGCTGTTTCTTAGCACATATTCTGCCTGCCAATATTCTAGCAAATGTATTTATTTGTTTGCCATAAAATATATTTTGCATGCACATGCACAGATCCTACTGCATTATTTATCAAACCACGCCAAAGACCAACAAGAACAGAAAATTTTGAATAAAGTTGTTGTTTTTGGTTCCTTTGCGCACAAACAGTAATAGGTTGAAGTAGCTTCATAAAAATGAAGTTGAACCAAAAATCTTACAGTTTTGGAACGACTTGAGGATTTTCATTTTTGGGTGAACTATGTCTTTAAGACAATGTGATATGCTTCATTTATTAAAATAATTCTGTTTTAAAATGAGAGTTTGGTGCCTCAAGCTTAGTGTTTTAAGATTATTTACGAGAGGTTTGTTGTATAACTGTCCCTTAAATTTTAAATATTTATTCAAAAAGCAATAAAACACATTTTATGAGGTTCTTTACAACGGTGCAGTTGACGTCTGTCCATAATGACCCAGACAGGATACACTTACAAGGACAGAAGTAAACCGCACAATCATTTGCTCTTCAGTTCTATAATAATGTCTCATGATGATGCATCCAGGCCAGTCCTTCATTAGTTTCCAGACAGCTCAATTGGTCTGGCAAAGACATCATCATTTGTTCATAGGGTGATTACACTGGCGTTTTCAATGCAGTCTCGGGAGGTGAATCAAAGAAGCTTTTCTGTAAAGATCCCATCAAAGTAAACAGCGTGCTACATATCTAACAGGAAAACAAGGCGTAATTCAGTGCAGCCGAGAACTCCAGCTAGGAGCAAGACTTAAAAGCACCGGGCTGAATGCAAACGACTCATTATTTCGACATCAGGCAAATATATTTATATGAAGACTTCAATAAAACGAAGACTTAACCACATGCAGTGCAAAATAGGCAATAGTGTAACATCCATTGCCATGAATCTTGAGAATCGACGGCACTTAAATGGCTTTCAGATCTAAATGTGCGATGAATATCTAAACTGTAGGTTCAATTACAGTTGCAAGATCATGTGATCTGCTTTTCAAGACTTCGAAATTACAGAGAATCACCTTTGGCTTTCGTTCATACCGTAAAGGAATAACAAATCAGTGAGTCTTACAAACAAAATCAACTGAATCTATAAAATGCTATAAAAGTTTCAACCGCTAAAACAGCTTTACAAAAGAGTTTGTGGTGGGTCTTCCAATAGTAAACAAGCAAACATTCTCACTTGTGGTGAGGCAGTGTTACGACGACCGAGATGCTGGAGGGGGGTAAATCACTCGTGAATGCTCTTTCACCGAAGCCCTGGTGCAGGACAGATAACCTTGTAAATAAACACTTCATAATCCACCAGCGGTTCTTCCTCTTCCTGTCATGAACTTTTGCTACTCGGCCGGTGTTTTATGGGGGACAAATATTGATGAGGCAGACTTTGCTGTCACTGATTTAATGTCTTTTGGCAGCGGAAGTGAAGTGAAGCCGGTGGCCTCTGTAAATCAAAGAGGGACGAGTGGTCAACAAGTAAAATAGAGAGTTAGTTCGCCTTCAAAGATGGTTTCTTTATCCTCAAAAGAGTTGAGAGTGAGTGCAAAACTTTTTTTTTTTAAATGCCAGTAAGCTTTATTATTTGCCACTTGATGTCACTTGCAGGTGGTGTTATTTCCAACCCCCTCTCATGGCAACTCTATTTTACGAAGTGGGCGTAATTGTATGACCTCATCTATTTGTGCGCATTTTTGCTAAATTGTATGTATTTTACATATTCACCAATACATATGAAATTGCATGATTGAACTGTGATCTAGACAAATTATACAAAATCGTAAAAATTAGCTACCTTGTAAAACACGTACAAAATGGTCGTGAGATAGCGTTGTTATTTGTCATCCTAGAGAGTATTTGACTTGCAAGTGTTGAGTACAAGATGAGCATTCAATATTTTTTTTTTTTAAAGGAACACTCATAAAGCAACACTCATTTTCAAACTCCCCCAAAGTTAAACAGTTGGGTTTTACTATTTTAACCCACTCAAATGATTCACTGTCACATTTCTGTCAATTTTCTGCTAAATGCAATATTTAAGAGTACAAGTGATAATTAAAAAAATTATACAATTATAAAATCATTATGAAAAAAACAATGATACAAAAATATGAATTGAAAGCCACAAAACTTTAAATAACTTTTAAATCACAAGCCCATCAAGCAACCCAGAACCACAATCCATCCACTGGCCAAAACTTCAAAGAATGTGAACCACTTTTTAAAGGAAAAAAAGAGCCCTGCCAAAAGACTGCTATTGCTGTATTGTAAAAACAAACTGTCAAACAAAAATGGCCCTCTCAAACTTTTCAATATAGAGGGAGGCATAATTACTTACCACGATATTTGGAAGAAAGGTTTCTGAACAGAAGGGAAAAAAAGGTATACGATAGCGTAACTGATTTCTCTGGCAATGTCAATCCTTCAACATACCAAGTTTTTATCAAAGCAGGATGTTTGAAGCATTTCCTTCAATAAACACTACTATTAGAGAAGGGTGGAGAAAAACAGCTTACAGGAGGTGATTATGCCTTCCGCAAATCTGATTTGGTTTTCAAATTCAGTCTTTAAGACTGACTGTCCACTCTGTCATTTTGCAAGTAAAGACATCAGTTTTTGACAGTGCAGCCATTGTCAGACGTGATGAATATCACTAATGATGTCAGCAGAATGGCAAAAGACTTTCTGACAGAAACAACTAAGAGTGTAAAAATGTAAGTGTGGATGTTTTGCCTCTCCTTGTGTCATCCTTTTTCAACAGTGCTGAACTAGTAAGGTGCACAAGACAATGTAATTGACATTTTACACACTAAATCTTATCCAAAACCGCTGACTTGTACACTGATCCATATGCACTGCAAAGTGAATGCACATAGTTTGCTATATGATGAAAAATGACTGAAAATCAGTGTATCTTGAAGACAGCTCAATAAAAAAAATTAAACATAAAAAAAGTAAGATGCAATGCAAAAAATTGATTTAAATAAGATGTGGTGGTCTGTTTGTAAACTTAACACTTACAAGGATAGTTCACCCAAAAATATTGTCATTAATTAATCACCTCTGTGTCGTTCCAAACCTGAAAGAGAATTGATTAGGTCATCTATCAAGTCTTTCGAGTTGTCTCAAATCCAAAGACTCGAAACTAATTCCAGTAAGAAGTTTTCGCAATGCGCATGCACGACTGAACGAATCACTCCCCGAGATGACTCGTTCTTCCTAAGTCACATTAAAAATTTGTTCAAAATGAACGACCGATCATGGGCTGACGAAGAATAAAATAATATCGATCGCGTGCGTGAACGCGATACATATCGTTATCATTTTATCGCCCAGCCCTAATGGCAGCTATTGTTTAAAGCCTATAGCATGCATTTTCGAACCCACTAGTAAGTCACTTTCTCTGTGAAGTGAAAGTGGTTTTAAATTAAACTGCAATAAGAAAGAAGTGAACTTTTTTTGGAGGGACTTTTGAAAAGCATCCAAAAATGTGTTGGTATCTGCAAAGAGCCGTCTTTGATCATCCAGTCCTATAGAGCACTGGTGGTGCCACGGGCCCAGAGGACCACACTTCTGAGGCTCACTGGAGGAGGGGTGGAGCGCCCTGCCCCGGTCCCTCAAGGAAAACCATCTGGATATGTTCACCCTGCTCCCAGCAACACACTCAGCGCCCACCTGCTTCGCCTCCAGAGCAAAGCGGCATAAAAAATGCACAGTATCTCTGACGCAAGGGCAGAGGAATTACATGATCAAGAGTTCTGACACGAGATCAGCTTCTGAGAGCAACAAAAGCTAGGGCAAACTCTTGCCTGCATTAAAGCAAAATGGCAATCGAAGGGAAAGAGTCTACGTTAAACCGAAAAAATGCATAAACTGAACAAAAAGGCATTTCCTTGACATTGCACTGC
Organism: Enteromius afrohamiltoni; assembly: GCA_034779775.1. Classification (NCBI taxonomy): domain Eukaryota; kingdom Metazoa; phylum Chordata; class Actinopteri; order Cypriniformes; family Cyprinidae; genus Enteromius; species Enteromius afrohamiltoni. The sequence goes on along the minus strand of JAUYWG010000064.1, from coordinate 8,851,155 downwards.
TGTAAAGGCTTTGATAGCCCTAAAAATCCTGTAAAGAAAGAAACTAGGGCAATCAAATTAATGCATCATTTTAGTCCAATTAATTATGAAAACAGAATGCAATAGGAAAATTAATGCAATTAATCATGCCCCCAAACCTTTGGTAGAAGAAAAAAAGACTAATGTTTATAAATTATTTACTCGTCTGCTTCACTAAAGTAATGTCAGATGTAATGAATTTTCTTGAGTTGTTTCACAGCAAAAAAAAACAAAATCAAAATTAATTAGAATAATTAATAATAAAAAAAAAAAAATCAATGAATTAATTTGAATACATTTTTGATTGACAGGAACCTGATCTAACAGCTTATGCATTGTTATTTTAGTATTTTATTTTTTGAATGTACTGTAGGCCTATATATTTATATATATGTGATTTCCATGTAAAGTTTTTTTTTGTGATTTTCTTGTTTTTGTCATTTTCATTAAGCTTTTTTTTTTTTTTTTACCTTTTTTTTTAAAATTAATTTCAGATTTAGTTTTAGTCAGTTTAGTTTTTTAAGACCGAATAGTTGCATTTTTATTTGATTTCAGTTTAAATTCAATGCAAAAAAAGTTAATAATATTCAATAGGGATGCACTGAATTTTCAGCAACCGAAATTGTTTGGCCTTTTGGTGTTCAGCTGAAAGAGATAATAAATTATGATGCACAATGACGTGATGTGAACAAAAATAGGTGCACTAAATGCAGCAAATATGTCGGCAATGTAAGAGCATTTAAAAGTATCAGAGAAAGACGCTTCAGTCATTACAAGCACCGACAACAAGAGACCGTTTAGCACTGCATCTCATGTCTCCAATGAGAAGAGGACATGTGGCTGTTGCTGGTTACTATGTGATGACTGAAACCGCTCAGCAAGGCTGCATTTATTTGTACAGTAAAAAATACATGCCTGAGGGGTCTCAAAAATATAATTTTTCTAACTTATTAATTTTAGGTTAAATTGTGCTTTGTTGGAATTATAAGTATATTACATAAGAAATGTTTAAATATTATTAAATAGTTGTTTTGTTAGACAAAACAGTAAAATGCATTTAATTTAATTTATGCAATTGTGAAAAAAATTGGCAAAATATATGAGGAAAATGCAAAAAACTGTATTTCTCTATTTGGAATGCGCTCCAGTGTTTCATTTTGTCCCCATTTCGGTGCATCCATAGTTTTCAATAACAACACTGGTGACTGTTGACTGACATTCATTGTCCTGACTGTGTGGAGTGTAGTACATTGCATCATTTGAGACAAAAATTTTAACTAATCATGATCTACAATTCTACAAGTGCTGTTATTTAGTCTACAGTTTAAAAAAAACTGACTGGGGTACACAAATAAAGGTAGCTGGAAGCACACAACACTATAAAGACAAAAAGAAAACAGACGAGTTATGTAATCATAACTCATCCGGAGGGGAATTGAAAGGATGACTAATGCATTATGGGTTATAGGGGCTTTATAGTATACAGTGGCCCTATATATCACCAATTAGGTCTGTCCGACCTTTTTCCGGAGAGTTCTGTGCCAGGTATGTCACCATTCTCTACTGCACAAGCAAGCCAGACAAGTACAGACAAGCATCAAATCATAGATGTGTGATATTCATCACAAAATCAATACCTTTACTCCACAGCACATGGAAGTACCGCTCAGCTATCGGCTGATTTAGGATAACCAAGCAAATCCTCTGTTCACCTGGTGAAAAAAAAACAGGAGAAACACACAGAAAGTGAACATTAATCGATAGCTATATTTCAACAGCATCCTGTGGTTACGATGTAGTCTCAGTCCTTCCATTTAAAGTGTGAAACTGAGAAAAACACACTGTAATATTTGATATCTAATGAGATACAGCTCTAAATAGAAGCCAGCTAATGAAAACAGCAAGAGTAATAACTGTGATAATAGAACATAATGCCTTGGGTAATTGCCTAAACACAAATTCTAATCATTTTTCCACAACTGCTAGATGTACTTTATGTGCAGCAATGTAAAGCAAATGGTGTATTATTAACAAAGCAATTTCAGCTTTAGATATTAACATATTAAAGGTAGAAGATCACTTTTAATTTTGGTAGTGCTACATAAAATCAGCTAATAGTCAAAAAAAAACATTGGGTTTCTGCAAAACACTTCACCACAATATATATGATCCCATAATAAACCGAAATATTACATTTACATTTTATTCACATATGTATTTATTAGGGGTGTGACGAGATGTGTGACTGGTCTTGGCGATATCCTCGCACAACTAATCTCAGACAGAAAACTGCTGCCGCGTTCTGCTTATGACGCGCTGACACAAATTCCAAATGGTTTTCAATGGTCGCCTTATAGTGCGGACGGAAGAGCTTGACACATGCGCAATGACACCTACTTAAGTGGCACTCTTTTAGCATTCTTCGCGCGTATACACTGTTGTATGTGGATGTAAAAAAAAATTCTGACAAGCGGATAGGGTGTGCGAAGTGCCGAAGTATACTTTGGTATTTAAGCGGGTGCAGCGTTTGCTTTAGGAAAGATTGTTTTGGTATTCGGCATGACTCTTTTCTGAAAAATCGCTTACTCTGCTTGTAATTGGAGATATTTGTGTTATTTTGTTTTTTATTATTTATATTGTTTATACTTTTTGTGTAATTACTTGCCTGTCAAGTTTGTGGCAAAATAAACAAACAAACGAATATAAGACAGTAATAACAAATGGGGTGCCAATGAAAATGCTTTACAAATCTTAAAATGTATTATTATTTTAAAATCTTTCAAAACTTTTCCTCATTTTAATGAATGAATCAATCAATCAATTAATTCTTTAAAAAAAGCTTTTTATTTTGATGAATGGATGAATTAATAAATAAAATGAATGGTTGACAGAGAAATGGGGTCCAAATGTTTAAAAAAAATCCTAAAAATGTCTTATTTGGATAAATAAATAAATAAATAAACAAACAAACATTTATTATCTGAATGAATGAATCAAATAAACTAATACGTTTAAAATAAACACAGTAATGAGAAATGAAGAGCTCAAATGTAAAAAAAATAAAAATAATTCAAATCTGTCACTTCTTTTTTTTTTTTAGCAAAATATATATATTTTATATTAGACAAACCTTAATATTATTATAGTGTTAGATAAACAAAACAACTTTGGCAACAGTAAAATAAAAATAGAGAAAAACAAGGTGGTATTTGCCACTTGAGCACCACATACTGATCCAAGTAAACAGTCTGAAACACTCACATACTCCATATTTTAGTTTTTTTAATATTTCAAGATGATATTCTGTAAAGGCATATCAGATCTCCAAACAGTCCCAAATGCATGAGTTCACACATTTAATTGCGATACATTTCAGAGCCAAGCTGCTCCCACATTTTTAATTATAGTTATTTCAACATCAATCTCATCAAATGCTTCTTTGTTCAGCACAATGCTACAATTGAACAACATCCCAAAAATCTCTACATGTAGCTGGCAGCATTAAGGACATAATGCAGCATTAATGCATTTTTAGCGCACGTTATTAAAAAAAAAGAATAACCAACATCACTTGTTGAGCAAATATCCACGAGCAGAGGAGAAAGTGCATGTGCAACTCTCTCAGAATAACTCACAGGTATCCTGACGCAGCTGTGAACAGAACATCTTGTAGAACAGCCTGAGAAAATATCAAGGTCCTGAAGTGCGAACACAGTGTATAAATGAATGAGAGCTATCACAACACCACTGGCAGTGGCGAAGTTAGACGACTCCAAAAAAAAACAACGTTTGAGTTTTGAAACGGTTGCGAACTGTTTTTTTTTCTTTCACATTTTAGATCTCCTCTTCTGGTAAATTACATTTTTGACAGCGCACTCTTTTAGGACAGCACCAAGGACATTTTCCACATTTGAATATTTTCTTTGGGAGTTATCAACTGAAATACACAGAAATTATCATATACCAAATTAGCTGAGAGCTTGCGGTTCATTAAGATACAACAAATTTCCAATTCAACACATAAACAAGCTGGCTTTGATTAGTTCACAAATTGGAACGAATAGGACATGAAATGCAATTTCTTATTCTAAACAGCTTTTTATTAAATATAATTTATTGAATATGTATGACTTGAAGTATTGGAAGCATGCTGAGACATGAGAATTGAGAATGGCGTATTTTTGGACTAGGTCAAATATCTGGGCCAAGTCTTCAGTCTTCATTTTTGCTGAAGGGCTATATAGAACATTTCAGAAAAGTGTAAGGTCACATGAGCCCATCTACTACAAGGTATTTTTGTTCTCATGAGTCTTTTGTCTTCAAATCTCTTGAGTATGTGGACCTTATGGGAAAACAGTATGAAAATTAAGTACAGCAAGTGCACTAACACTAGTTCTTCAGTGAAAAACTGCAAGTCGAAGTTGAGATCTTAATAAAACTATTTTGCAATCATGGCAAAATAAAAATTGCATACATTTATTACATTTTATACTACAGGGCTGTTAAATCTTAAATCTGATTGGCTGACAAACATTCTATGGTGTGCAGTTATTTTCAAGGAACCGCTCGGCTAACGTATTTCTATTATTTCGAAGGTCTTTCGAAGATAAATATATGTGTCTATGCTTAAAACAGCAAAATATAAAATCCCACAATGACACTGACCAAACAAATAAGTATAGTAATCAATATGATAACGACAGCTCAGTTCCTTGTATTGCCACAAAAATAATGTTGCTAATGTTGCTAGCGCTAACTTACTCTGACTACTTTATCCTTGACATCAACTTAAAAACAAGTTGACTTCTCACAAGCGAGGCAACAACAGCGCTGTTAGTGAAGAAAATGAACTCATAACTTAGCTATTAAATGCATTAGTCTGCTATCAACAGCTCTAGCCTCAGTTAAAAGGTTTAAAATTATGTTTTGGAATTAACAATGGAGGCTTTGGATGACATTCAGAAGAAATAATCCTGCTCACCAGTGTTTAAATACCAAAACTTAATATAAAATATCCCTTTAAATATATCATCTGAACGATGCCTTGAGGTGTGGCAACCATAGTATAAGCAGAATAATCGACTATGGGACAATGAATTATTAGAAAAATAATGCACAATTAATGCCTCCGCTTTGCATCGTGACCACATCACCACCTCGGGTGTGGATTATCTTTTTTTGTTTGACATGACAGGATATTGCAGCACAAAACCCTGAAATGTGTCAAACATTCATATACTCCAGAAACATTACTTAGTAAAGTTAAAAAAAAGAAAAGAAAATAATAATAATAATAATTTTAAAAAATACATATACACTCAACAAAAATATAAACACAACACCTTTGTTTCTGCTCCGATTTTTCATGAGATGGACTTAAAGATCTAA
>JAUYWG010000064.1:8833784-8845327 GCA_034779775.1 Enteromius afrohamiltoni | reverse complement strand
TTAACGATTCCATATTCGACAGATATCGTGAATAATATCACGTTAAGCGTTTTCTCCACCATAGAAGTCCATTATAAATAATACAAATATAAATAGCTAAAATACAAGCAAATAAAATGGCAAATACATGAAATGCAAAGAACAGGTAACCTAGTCAAAGACCTGTAAGTTATCTGTACACTAATTTTAGAGAACAGGGAATAAAAGAAAGTTCTTGATGTGTAGTGTTACTCCTAGGTACAACATATGTCTTGCGCCTCCGGAGAGAATAAGTATGTGTTGGAGCCATAGGTAGGAAGCAATGCAGTGGTGATGAACTGTCCTTGAGTATTTTAGTAAAAGTACGTAGTGGCCTCTCACTTAGTGCTTGAAGAGTTGGAATAGGGAGACCTATTATCCGACAGTATCGCTTTTAGATCCTCTCTAACTCCTCAGAAAGATCTTTGGGTAGACCACCCCATACTGGGCAAGCATACTCAAGAATTGGTCATATAAAAGTCAAGTATACTTGCAATAAGACATCACAAGAGAGATCCGCTCTTTTTATAGCATAAAGGTAATATATTCTGGGACGCACCTTTGAAATCATGTACTTAACGTGGGCATCCCATGACAAGTGAGAGGATATTTGGACTCCAAGCAATTTATAGTAAATTACTACTAATTGCATGTCCTGAGATAATAGGAGAGGGAGGGGACGAAATGTTGTCCTCTCTCCTAGCACTAATTACCATGTCCACAGTATTAGCTCCATTCACTGCTAATGTGAATTCTTGCCCCAGTACTACTACACAATCGAAGGCCTTCTCAGTGAGTCTAGGAAAGATCCCATTAGAAGCTCTGTGATTGTTAGATCATCCGCATATTCCACAGGTATTACTCAAGGTGGCAAATATGAATCCAAGCTGTTTATACATACAACAAATAGCAGAGGGGATAAAAGTCCCCCTTGGGGAACACCAGCTGGTCTCGGTTACTCAAATAGCTCTTTACAATGAGCCAAAGGGGTCGTCTAACATGCAAATCAGCTAGGGATAGTAGAAGTTGAAAATGTTTAATTGCGTCAAAAGCTTGAGTAAAGTCAACAAAAAAAGCATTTATATCCATTTTGGGGGAGCTTTTGAGTGCCTTGTCCCAGTGCTGCAAAATTTGAATCAAGGCAGTATCAGTTGATCTGTTCCTCATGAAGTCGTGTTGTGATGGTTCGATCTTTGTAGCTATATCATCCAGAATGGCATCTATGAGGATTCCTTCATACACCCAACACAGCTGAGTAATGAGATCTGACGGTGATCTGCCGGAAAACTAGGCGTTGCTTTTTTAGGAACAGCTTTGACTATGGTTTCCTTCCATTGTTTTGGAAAAAATTTTAACAAATTGCAGGTAACTTCTTCCTCAGACAGAGAAATGTGGCTTGCATCGTTCTACGCAGAAGCAGAAGTGCCTAGCCAGAGTGTCACGACTTTGTCGCTAGATTTAGACTTTTCAGACCCCCTTGCTGACATTTTTCCAAAAAAGCGACTATAGCGACAAATCTAGCAATTTTTAACGAGTCTGTTTAACGATTCCATATTCGACAGATATCGTGAATAATATCACGTTAAGCGTTTTCTCCACCATAGAAGTCCATTATAAGGAAGCAGCTTAACGTGGCTTAATGTACCTTAACAACAACCGAGAGAGACCAAACTTCTGTCCAATTTTATTTATAATAAAGACTTGCCACCATCAAAAGAGCAAGCTCTTATTCAGTTTATAAAGTTTATAAAATCATGTTACGTGTTCACACCCACAGCCATTAAAAAGAAACAGCTTAACGTGATATTATTCACTTTATCTGTCAAATATGTAATCGTTTTCAGATACAAATTGCTATATTGTGATATACATCGTTATCGAGGTAGCAATTTGCTTCTACCCTGATAGAAGATTTTGGTTATATCGCCCACCCCTAAATCCATATCAGAAACTGCTCTATAATGTATATCTCCCAAACTTATTCTAATTACAGTGAGGACGGCTTTGAAAAAAGTTTGCTTTAAGAAATCTTAAAGATCAGCACTATTTTAAGGGGTTTTATGTCTGGTTAAACAGGTTTGCGGTTTGTGAATAAGACACAGGCTTTGCTGTAAAATAAAGAGCAAAAGTGGTATACAGCCATTTAGTGGCTAGCTTGTGAACTTCTTTACCACCTAACTGGTGAAAATGTGCAGGGAAGCTAACAGCAGGACAAAAGTTTCGAATGCATTCATTCAGGCAATTTCAGACACATTGAAAGCATGGCTGCAATTCTTGGCCAATCATTAGAGCCTGATTACTTACTTTCAGGTCTTGTATTTATGTGGCACCTCCCAGACAGGGATATAATTTTGATAAAAATTGATATTTTTTTTTGTCCAGTTTTTTGTATGGGGGTTTCTATCCTTTTTAAAAAACTAAATGCTCAACAAACATAGCCAGCATTGCCTGACCTTTGAAATAAAGTATTATGTTAATCCGACTGGTTTTAATAGTTCCTGTTTATTTTTTTGCTAACAGCAAAGTTTTAAAGTAAAATATTAATAGAGCCAATGCTATATGTACATGTCTAATAAAAATGCACCCCCAGAAAACCACATTGTGTGTAAAATATGCAAAACAGACATTTGGTATCATCAATATCCCGTGTTGGTGTGGTCTAATCTGTGCAAACCGAGTAAATGAAAAAAAAAATAATTACACCTGATTAAACAATGTGGAGGTGCATCAGAAATACAGAAATGATGGACATAGGAACCCATTTCAAATCTTATTCTCAACTGTAGTGAATTAAAAACACTGCAAATTCAAAAGCGGTTCGAATGTATAAGACATACAGCACCTTATAATAGCTGCGAACATGCAAAGTGACCAATTTAAAGACCGTGTTGAACGGTGATACATTTCTTAACTATGTTTATGTTCTTCAAGACAAAGTGTAAATGCATGCATGGGTGAGAATAAATGAACTCAGACTTTTAAATGAGTTTAAAATGAATAAATACCTGAAGGCAAAAGGCAATCTAATGGAGAGAATTCATCCATGGTCGTGTTTATAATAAGCTGGATTCATCAACTGTAGAGGAAAATAAAGAAAAACATACACAACTTTAAAAGACAGCAAAAAAGGCTTTGTTTCTATAGAGTGATTATTTGAAAGAATAAGATGTTTTAATGAAAACGACATCTTTCTGTTATGACAGATAAAGAGTTGCACTGAAAACTAAACCACTACAAACTCTAAATGAACTTTTGTCCTGTGAACTCTTATATGACTTATCAATTCTCTGCCCCTGTAATATGTAACTAGTTTACTTTAGAGTCTCCCTTCCTACTCTTACTCCCACTTAAACAGAAGGAATAGACAACAGCACATATTTGCGAGTGTGATGCTTATTTACAACAGTCCAAAAAAAAAAAAACGTTTCGATACAATATTAGCAGTTACTTTTGTATTTTTGCTTAGTCACTGGAATCAAGGTCAAAACAGGCGTGACTATTGCCCGACTAGCCATTTATAGCAGTGGTGTTCTGTTATTAAATAATTCAATGCTTTTGAATGAATCTCTTGAGCGAATGATTCAACGATAATAATAATAATATTCAGTGCTACTTGCTGATTCTTTGTAATCGTTTATAAACCTTACTAGCAATTTCTGAATGAACTAAATTTTTTTAGAGCCCTTGCAGATAATATAGTAGATGCTGGAATGCTGTTAAGAAAAAAAACAAAAAGACAACATAATAACAATGCTATAAAAGACCAGTTAAGTGCACTCAAAAACAGTATGTTTTTAAAACACTAAGAAGTATTGCACTAAGAAGTATTCTCGTAGCATCGCAAAAGTGAGGTCACATCATGCCCTGATGTCACATGGACCTTTTTTTTTTTTTAACAAATGTTTTTGCTACGTTTCTGGATCTGGATAATTTCAGCTGTATTGCTGTCTGTGGAGGGTCAGCTGGCTCTCTGATCATAAATATCATAATTTGCTTTCCGAAGATGAACGGAGGTCTTTGGAACGACATGAGGGCGAGTGATTAACGACAAAACGTTTGGGTGAACTAACCCTTTAAGTGTTTACACTCAAGTGCACTTTGAAAAGTGCACTTTTAAATAATGTTGTAGTTTTAATTTAAAATTACTTTGCATAATGTTTAATCATCTTTTTTCATGCTTTAAAGAACTTATTTTGCTAAGTTAAATCTCATGAACTCTCGGAAATAAAAGTATAAAAACTGGGGTGGCACCTTTTTTTAAAACGTACATGTTTGTACCTACAGGGTCCATTTTGGTACCTTAAAGGTACATATTAGTATTTAAAGTGTACATATTTTAAATAGGGCTGTCAAATTATAACAATTTTTAATCAAATTAATCAGGATTTTCAGTGGATTATTCACTATTTGCAACTACACCTGAATTTAGATCAAGAACAAGGCACTGTCACTTTAATTCAGCGTAAGCAGCGCAGCAAAAATAGACTAGAAAAATAGAAACTATCGCACACGGCACTGGCGCTTCTGCTCTACTCTTGCTACGCGCTGCTGCGCCGCCTTGACCAAAGCATTCACAAAGCCGCTGTCAACAAGACTCACTGTGACACTTCTCTGCAGCATGTGCGCGACACATTTCATGTTCACTTACGTGCAACAGACAGGAACTCTTCTTTACAAGCCTCCGCAAAATAACGCTCCTCAGTTTTTAATACAGCCAGCGTAAAAGACTTCAGTTCCCACGTGTCACTGATGCAATGTGCAGTTACTCCGAGGTATTGCCCCACTTTCCTGACAAATAATTAGTCACACTGCGCACGCGTGAAATGCGTTTAAAAAATGTACACAATTAACGACAAAAAAAATTAACGCTAAATTACAACTTCAACAGAAATAACATCAAAAAATTATTTTAGTTTGTCAGAAATACTTTTTTAAAGACAAAACCCAACTTAATCCATTCAAACCACATGAAATTGAGCTCATTTTGATTTAATAAAAACGGTACACTATAAAACACAAGTTCTTTCTGTAACAATACTTTCTCTTTTTTAAGTGCACTTCTTTTTCTGCAAGGGGCCAGCTGAAGTTTTGACAAACATGTCATTTAAACCTTAAACTAATAAGATTTGAGCTTCAAGACCCGATAAAGAATTTCATTGATTGTTGATTTTGTTCTAAAACACATATCTTATCCTGGCTGTTTAGGACAGCAATGGTTGAGAGGACACCACTTTGAGCATTATATGCAAGATAAATATATAATTATTTACTCAACAGACAGTGGAAAATGTCATTACTTGGATCAATCCTGCTGAGAGCAACAGATCAATGCAGGTAGAGAGGTGTATCCCTAACACTCTGCCAAAACGGATCAACATAGCAAGTAAAAGGGTCTAATCCAACCTGACACCCACAACACTATTGATGAAAGTAAAGTGCTGTCAAAAACAAACTGCACCAGAAATTCACAAACTCAAGCAGGTGGGCAAAAAGAATAGTTCACTCGAAATAAAAATGTATTAACCCTCATCCATTAAAGATATAAAATGAGTTTGTTTCTTGCTCAAAAACAGATTTGTTGAAATTTAGCGTTACATTACTTGCTCCATGAATGGATATTTATTGATTGACTGGAGTCGTGTTGATTATGTGTTGCTTGTTTTGATGTTTTTATCAGTCGTGTGAACTGTCATTCTGACGGCACCCATTCACTACAGAGGATGCATTGAAATTAAATTTCTCAAAATCTGTCCTGATGAAAAAACATATTCATATTTATAACAAATTTTCCTTTAAAGGAGTAGTGCACCCATATGATTTCTTATAATATTTTGCCATTATTTATTCCCCCCTCATGCATTTTCTAACCTGTGTGACTTTATTTCTTCAGTGCAACACAAAGAGATGAAACAATCTGATATTTCCCCCATGCAATTACAATACAATTGAATAGAGGCTGTAAACCAAACTTAAACCCATAACTATACTATAAATGTGAGCATTTAATTTGAATTCTTCTGAGTTACTTGATAGTTTTCTGGGAAGAATTCAGTTTTTTACATAATTTTCCTCACATAAAACACCTATGGTATTGAAAAGGGTGATGTAGATCAAGCAATACTCTGATCAAAAGAAAGAAAAACAGGGGGCAGTTGCATAAACTTAGCCTTCATGTTAACCAACCAGCAGTCAGACAAGAGTAATCTTTTTAATTTTTGTATTAACCTTAGACTAATATACAGTTTTATGTAAATTAATTTTTAAAAACTGTGGAAATTTAGCTAACTATTAAGACAAGCCTTAACCTTTTGTTTGAAACCTGTATGTTTGAATACTTTTTACATCCTATGGATGTGTGCATTTGTTATTTTGAATGTCACAAACTAGTCAGTAGAGGAGACTAAATATTTAGTAAATGTGAAATGATGTACAAAAATGAAATACGTGCAGCCAGTAATAATCACTAGCATTAAGCTGTAGCTGCATTAAGCACAACTGATTGGTGCTTGTGAAAGGAAACACCTCACAGTTACTTTCTTCACAACTCAGTAAATGAATGGGATTGAGGGAGTGAGATTTGGACTTTAAAAGGCCTGCGAGACTGCCGGTACAGTTAAAAAAAATCAGCCTTGTCAATGGCTAAAGTTTCCTTCATCGTGTCTTTAATTAATTTGGCCCTTGTTGTGTAGTCCGTTCCCTCTGGCTGTTTTTGTAATTAGTTCTATTGACTGAAATCTCTCTGACTTAGTCTGGGGAAATTCTCTGCTTGACATCAGTTCTTGTACTTTAAAGAAGAACCGGAGTTCATTCTCAGGCTGAGTGCCCAAATTACAGTTTACAAACTTTAATAAAGCACTCATTATGTGCACAAGTAAATCACACAGCGAGTGCTTCTTCAGAGAAAGAATGTGTTTTTAATGGAAGTCAAACATCATTATCTACAGCTTTCAGCTCTGGCACGATTCCGCTCAAATGTTAAGCAGCTTCGTGCACTTTTGCAGGCCGGATTATACACTCGAGCATTGCAAAGCAAACTTCTCCAGGTCTTATTCATTCCCAAAGGCTACACAGATGAACGATGACAAATTATTTGTTCATAAAAGTTACGTTAAGCTAAAACATGCCATCAAACTACAACTACTGTGCGGCGAACCCATCTCGACAACTTACTGAACGCTTGACATTTGGCTGTGTCACAAAACCTAACGTAGCCACTACCTAGACAGCATTTTTAGGCATCGTACAATAAAGTTAAGTTAACGTTAGCGTTCGTGTTGAAAATGTTTTAGGCACCGAACGCAGATATAACACTCAAGACACTATCTAGATAGTCATCTCGTTAGGTTAACACACACAGCCTGTATTTTCAGTGTACTCACCCTTTGAATGGGTATCTTACAGCATGTGTACAGTCAACGAGTGCCGAAGACAAGCTTGAGCTCCAGAACCTCGTGTGATGTTAGTCACAGCGACATCTAGAGGTGCGCTCTACACCTGCACTGATTCCGTTCAGGTCGACATCCAGCACGTGCAGAGAGAGAATGATCAGCATTCACAGACAGTCAGATAAACAGATAGTGTGGATAAAATAAATAAATAAATAAATGATGAATTACACAAATGCATATAAGATGAGTAACTAAAACTATGTTTTTTATTTAATAGCGGAAATGAAATAAATATAAAATGAAATTAATTAAAACATTTTAACATTCAAAATTAAAAAAGGAATTACATAAGTGACTTAAGGTTGAGGAACTAAAACTATTTAATAATGGAAAATAAATCTAATAAATTAATAATTCAATTAAATAAATACAAATTATATTAATAAAAAAATCTAATTAATTTTAATCTGTCTGTCCTACCACCCAGCCATCCATCTATATATCTGTGTAATTATGTAAATACATGAGAATTAGTTAATTAAGCATAAGATAATTAATGACATGAAAAAATAATTACTAAATAATAAAAAATACTTTCTATTTATATACTGATTAATTATTTATCTTTCTGTCTTTGTGTACTTATATTAGCTTTTTAAAAAATGTATTTAATAATCTATGTATAATTAAAAATAAGTTATACTGTAATTGTATCTACAATTTATTTAGCATATGATTAATTATATACAAATTATAACATATTCATAATATATAAACTGAATTTTTTTATACTTTAGTGTTATTTTGATGTATTTTTTTCTTTTTTAAATTTATATACCTAAAGGCTACATTTTTAGCGTGCTGAAAATATAAATGTTTACTGAGTCTAAATACTCGATTCAGCTTAGTTAAATGTCAAATATTTTAAAACATCAAAATATTTCTGAATAATAATCCAATGTCCAAGGCAACTCATTCAAGACTGATACACGTCTGTGCACTATCAGAATGATCTGTTGATCTGCCAGTGCCAAAAAAAATCCCCAGAATCATAATTACATTTGAAATTTATGACATGACCTCGACACAGCGCTCATACCTTTAGTATAACATACTTTATTCATCAAACATATGCTCATGGTCTCTAGAGCCTGGTTTCATGTCAGCACAATACAAATAGCAGTGCGTTTGCCCACATATACATAAATCATAAATTATCCATCAGCGTCCCTGCTACCACTTGGCCTCACCCAGAGAAAAAGGCCCGTCACAAATATAGCTTTCTGTCAGCCGGTGGTAAACAAAAGGCAGTTATAATTTGATAAGGGACACCAAGGTTAAATTTTGCCTGCACGGCACACGATCCAGGGTCGCCAAGGCTTTCTCAGCCAGCTGTAAAATTATTCTGCTGTATAGCAGCTTGGGCAAGACTGATAAGGCCGATTTCCTGAGACAAGCCGGTAAGAAAAGCACAAGCTTGTATCCTCTGAGTCTCCTGCCATTTCCTACACATTGATACGTCCTGCCTGGCAAGAAACAGATAAACATAACCAGATTATTAGAGTTGCAGAAATCCAATAGGAGGAGGTTTTTTTTTTTCCAGTGTGTGCGTCTCTAATACTTGATTGAGAAACCGGAACGTTCAAGTTCATTTCTCACTTTTGGAGCAGTTGTAAAAGTGCAGTATCACTGACAAGCCCTTCTAACTTTTTTAGCAGTAAGGTATATCTCAATGCTCAATCGACTGAAGAAATGTGCTCGCTATTTACTTATCTGAACTCTGTGTGTGAATTTTCCATGTCATTCTATGTTGCGTGTACTACGTGTTTGAAATGTGTTTTGATGGACGATAACATCGAATCCTTTATCTTTAACACCTGGCCTCAATTTGCCATTGGTTCCTCTGGGCAGTGCCTTCCAGATAAAGCTAATTACAACGAAGATGAAAGCATGACTTTGTCCAACAAGCATCAGCATCAGATAAAATGCTAATAACAAAGCTATAAAAAACAACTGATATTTCTTGTGGATTTCACAATTTTTGAGTAAGGTTCATTTAATAAATGAAACATTTCAAATTAGCTTAAAACACTGAAATACGCATTTAAAACACATTAGGTGTTAGGGGAATACCTAGGTTGCTTTTCTCTGTCATACAACATTTAATCATGGAATATCCAAATTTTCATTTACTAGAGTATCGCATTAAAATAAACTATATGAAGGTGTGATGTTGATAACACTCTGGATCCAGTCTGGTTCTGTATTTCTTGCAATGAAAAAGATATAGTTCCAGCTGAAGTAAATGATTGCTATGCCATACGACAGCATGCAATAAAAACAAATATTTCCAAGATATTCAGAAATGACGTATTAGATAATTAAGTATAATGGCAGTTGAAATGCTTAATAGTTACACTGTAAAATTAATTTTACAGACGAACCAAAAAACAAACAAATAAATAAATGTTTTATATGAATTGGTTGTGTCAGTCCCAGCAAAACTACGCAGTTTCATAGATTTGTATGAATGCTTTTTGATGCAGATCCAGTTTTGATAATGCTTTTTGATTTATTTATATATATTTATTTATTTATTTATTTTGGGGGACCATTTCTGGAACAATTTAGTATAAAATATACACAAGAAGAGAAGGAATCAGGATGGGATAACACACACACAACACACCATGTACGTTTTTAAGCTTTTTGAATCACAGAGACATTGGCAGTGTTCTTAAAAACCACCTTCAAACTGTAATACCTCCATCATACCCATGTCATTAAACAGATTTGTGTCCCCGTAAACCACAAATACCAGCACACACACACACACACTTACTTCTGAGCATTGACTGCTGACAGTCTGAGTCAACCCAAAGCCTTTTCATTTGTTTTGGCACTCAAAAACTTATGTAAGAAATAAAGAGTTCAAAGAAATGTTCTGAGCCCGTCTCTAAAGTGACCTGAAGCACAATGCATGTAAACAAAGCACACAGAGAGGACAAGGCCACCAATTTCACCTCACATATCGTGAAAAGCCTGAGCCATAAAGTCACGTCAGTCAATTTGTAGACTGGCCACAGACTCTCCGAGAAATACAAACAACATTTCATCTCAGTCTTTCCCATTTAATGATTTATTAAAAGCTCTCAGTTGTCACTTTTAACTGTATTTTTTCTCAGAGCATTTATCCCTGAGCTGATTCAGAGAAGTGTCTCTCAGATGTATACACGCAAAAGTCTATAAGCAATGGTGTATCACATTACTATTCTGTAAAAATGAAATATTAATAATACCAGGATATGATTTAAGTTTGTACGGGTTGAGAATGACGTGTTTGTTTAGCATTACTATCTAATTTATTCAAAAGTCATAATGAATGATTGTGCATACCAGCCATATATGACCAGCAAATAAACTAAAATCAAGTGAGTCAAGCTCTTACGCGTTTGATTAATGTATTCATAACAGCGCTTTAGGCTCTGTTAGCTGAGGTTTAAAGGTTTTGAGATAAAAGTTTTGCCAGACAAACAATATTAAACTTTTACAGCGATGCAAAATAAGAGGGAATATTCATGGGGTAAATCAAATATTGTGTTAAGAGGAACAACTATGGCAAAGTAAATTTAAAGTGCAGGCAAAGAGATGCGAAATTATTTGAGGATGAATAGCAAATGAGAATGACATGTTGAAATATTTTACTTTGAATATTGCTGTTCTTTATTACCTTCTGTCACTTTCGCACATACATGTTCAGTATCTGCTCTCTTGTGCTTTAAAGCAGGGCAAACCTATCTGTCTATATCATAGGCGGAGTTTCACATTTTTGACCGATATTCAGATTTCAAATTTGGAACATAAAATATTTCATAATATAGTCGGTATGTTTGTAAATATTGATAATAAAAAAGGGAAAACGACCCATGTGTCACACAGCGTTATTGTGACTAATTAAAATTAACTTAGTCATAATTTACTAATTTAAATTACATGATAATGCAAATATATTGAGACAATGTGTATCATATATATATATATATGATCTATATATGCAGAATATGTCACACGCACCAGATCACGTGAGGTCACGAGGACCCGGAAGTAACCTCACGCAGGTATATAAACAGGAAGCAG
>JAUYWG010000064.1:8808783-8824696 GCA_034779775.1 Enteromius afrohamiltoni | reverse complement strand
ACACGCAGCTTATTTCTTTGTCACTATAAGCTACCAAAAACACACAAGAAAACACATATTCGATTCAAATGCTCCACTATCTACTCAAATTTAAAATTCTGTCATTAATTGCTCATGATGTTTTAAACCCATAAGACCTTTGTTCATCTTCGGAACACAAATTAAGATATTTTTGATGAACTCAGAGAGCCATCCGACCCTCCATAGACAGCAATTCACCTGTAATGATCCCAGAAATGTAGTAAAAACACTGGTAAAACAGTCCATGTGACATCAGAGACTCAACGAACTAAGAGACTCAACAACTAAACCAGCAAAAGGACCAGCATAAACCAGCAAAAGACCAGCTTAAACCAACATCCCAGCTTCAAAACAATACCTAACCAGCATATGGCATTCTTCTCCTGTGACTTACGTCTTCTGCCATTTTAGAGAGAATCACAATGCATGTGTACACTTCCTCATAGGTGTAAACAACAGCAGATTACGCACATGCGTGTGCTTAATAGTGTTGTCACGGTACCAAAATTTCAGTATTCGGTACCAGTACCAGTGAAAATCCACAGTTCTCGTTGGCAGAACGTCCAGGGCGAATGTTGGCGTCAGCGGTGTAAACGCACAGTAACAATTAACTAATGTACTTAACTTTAGTACCGTCTTGGTACCGAAGTACCGGGTCTTTTGATAACACTACTTGCGTTGTGTGGTGATACTCTTTAAAATGGCTGAAGACGTAAGTCAAGGAAGAAGAATGGTTGTGTTAAATTATGTCATTTTTGTTTTCTTTAAGCAAAAAATGTATTCTTGTAGCAACTAAAGTTGAGCCACTGATGTCACATGGATTGTTTTACGTCCTGGGATCATTTCAGTTGTATTGCTGTCTATGAAGGGTCAGACGACTCTCTGATTTTATCTTCTGAAGGTCTTATGAGTTTGGAACGACATGCGGGTAAGTAATTCATGACAGAATTTTCATTTTGGGGTAAACTAACTCTTTAAAGTTGCTGTCGGTTAATGCAGATTTGACGAATGACCTCGCGGCTCTTGTCAGAAGTGATAAAATCTTTGATATTTCTTTGGTCCCTATCTCTATGGTTACTGCTTTGCTTGACTCCCGTGGCATGCTAATACAGACAGAATTTTAAACGCAACTGTAAGCTGCTGTGTGAATGAGACTCACACCTGTAATGAAAATGCAGTTGTCAATCCCAAAAACTGACAATGTGAACATAGTCATGTGCTATGACATCTCTATCAGCAGGGGCTAACTAGACTATGCTAACCAGCCAAACCTGTACCACTTGGTTTACCTCATATCAAATAAGCAACTTAATAAGCGAGCTTGTCACACATAATAAATCATATCACAAAATGTATGTGTTTTGGCATTTCAAAATGTGTGACCCGGAATGTGTTAGAGAACAGACACATAGCGTCAGCTGCATCTGCTAATAAAAGTTGCAATACAACAAGTTTTCCAGATCATAACAAGCTAAAGCTGAATAAAGAGATTTGCTTGTGTTGGGTGGAATTCACACTCACAAAGTCTATGAATGTTGTTAATGAAAAAGGCAACTTTTTATAACAGTGCATAACAGATGTCAATAACACCTCATTATAAATTAAAATAGGTGTTGTTTAAGGTGCCTGTGTCAGGATATGCTAACAAGCTGCTAATCGAAACATCCCGAAACTGTTTATGGGCTCTTTCCATCAGAACATGTGATTCAAACACCTGTACTAGAGCTCAATATGGAATCAAGTTTGTTTTGCTTTGTTTATCATTTGTTAAACGAAATGTGAGGTTTGGGCAGGTAGTTGGGGAGGACATTCATCTTCATGCCACCTCCTTCTATTTCTCGTCAGCATTCGCTGGAGGAGACGTTTTGGGCAGAATGACAAATTGGTTGGACAATTGCTTTTAACAAGCTAGAGGGAAAATAGGGCAAACTACTAATGCTACACATCTCCCATTCCATCCACCCGACATATATTTTTCTTTCTCAATAATTCATAAGATGTACTGAGCAAGCTACAGAGGAAGGCTACCTACTCTCTTTTTGTCCTAAAAGCTTGATTCCTTTTCCTAGCATGGCCTTTCTCACCTCCTCAGGGGGAGTGAAGCTGCTGGATGGTTGTCAGATTCTAGTATAAACAGACACACTGCTTTTATGAATGGGGCTGGCGTACATGTCTTGATCCTGTCTGGATCCCTCCATTGTCCATCTGGAAGAGCTGGAACCATTAAATATTAAATAATTCTGTATTAATTTCCCATCATAATTGCTACAGTAAAAACCTGTTAAATAATCGACAGTAAGACCCCTAAAATACTGTAGTAAAATTGCTGTTAACGGTACCATTTTTAGAGTTAGAAATAAAAAGTCTTAATTTACATTGAAAAAAACAACAACAACAAAACAACATACATTTACACATTAAATTGTGTTGTGTGTGTGGAAATATTATTTTTTTAATCAGTTTTTTTTTTTTAATTTATTGTATTTTTACATTTTTAATTTACTCACCCATATGGCTTTAAGAGAGATTTACCATCATATTGCTTTTTTTGTCCATAAAACGAAATTGAATGGTGCAGCTGTGAAAATATATATATTTTTTAATTTTTATGTTACTTAAATTATTATTATATTTACATTTGTTTATTTATATTTTTATATTATTGTTATATTTTTATATTTGCAAAAAACACACATTCGTACTCACAAAAAAAGCTAAAAGAAATAATTGAACACAAAAATAACACATTACTTTAAAATTGTGTTATTTATTTATTTATTCATCATTTTTGGAGCTTAAAAACCCGTGGTTAACATCCTCTTTCATTGCATGTAATAGAGCAGCTCAGATATTCTGATAAACTTTGGTGAATAATCCCCCCACCCCCACCCCCACCCCCCTACCTCATACATTTTTGTAAAACTATATGTGAAAGTCACTGATATTAATCATACTTATTTCTAAAACAGATGTTCTTTCATATTCGCCTTGGGTTGCCCTTGTGATATGCTTACATTTTAGATTCCGGTGTACAGTACACCATGACTAATGCAATAACAGAATAAGAAAGAAGCTCCCACACATACTGGGGTGCATCAAAATTAATGAACTGCTGTCAATTTTAATCCGGAATACATGGTGCCTCACTGCCATGGCAATACACTGTTAAGGCTCACAAATAAATCACACATTTGCATAGGACAAATGGTGCCAGCAAGCCTCAATAAAAATTGTATGCAGGAAGCCGGGTAGATCTCTTCTGTTCTACCTGGTGAAACAAGAAAATTAGATATTGACTGAAGAATAATGCTTTTCATTTTAGAGCAAATTGTGTCACGGAACAAAGGACCATCTGTGGGATTATCCAAGGTTATCAGAGCCCTTGACCATGCTAAGCGATAGTTTATAAATAAACCATTTTATGACACTTCCAATAATGCAGCAGAATTGACAGACTGCTGGAAAGGGAAGTCTACGAAGCTGTGCATATGCAAGTGTTACGTTTCATCTCAGATATTGAGCAGGGCTTTTCATTTGAGCTGTTTTGAAGGATAGGAAATGAATAATCAATAACACCTGTCACTTAAGCAGCAAACTTCAGAATAATCTGAAAAGATGCTACGTGCTAGACTTTGTTTTTGCATATTTTAAATAAGGTCTTCACATTTTAAAGGGGTCACGAACTGAGAAATCAAAATTACCTATAAAAACATCTTATATTAAAGCTTGTCTTTCAAAACGGTTGTGGAATGTGCCACTCTATGATGCTTCAATATCACTGCCTCCAATTAGCGCATGTAGGTAAATAACGAGAGGCAAACGCAAAAATACACAGAAACCAAACAATTAAGACAGCTTCAAACACAGTAAGACCCTGTGCAGTGCCAAGTTATAGTGGAAAAGCCACATTGGACCTTGTTTAGAAGCATTCGCTTTAAATCTTCACGATCTGCGCTGACCCCGCCCCTCTTTTCTGAGGCGCTCTCAGAGGATCCTTTTTTAGCCGTATTCATAGTGAAACTTGCTTATTAGCACATTATCAGAAAAGCGATTTGCAAAGATTCATTAAAAGACATTATACTCACTGCTTCTGTAGGTAAGGCTGGAACATGAATGATTTGCGCGTACATAAACATTTCGGTTGATCAAGGGTGCGTTTCCCTTCAGAACCAAACGTAACGTTAATCTTCTGCGTCTTTAGTCATTTAGATGTTGGGGGTAAATGACTACTGCTGTGTTCATTAATACATTACAAAACCGGTAATAAGCAAAAGTGCACAATATGATAATCGTACATGTCAATATCATGATAAACTGTCATACCGGTATACCGTTACAACCCAAGTCACGCCGTCTCTGTCTCTGTAACTAGCACACATTCTCAGTCACCAATTATGATTAACCTGAAACACCTGAGACTAATCACCTGCACTGGTTAAAAGACTCTCACACTAGTCAGTTGACAGCTGAGCTTGAGTGCTCATACTACCTTGTATCCTGCGTTACCTACAGCCATTTCTGAATTCTTAAGATCTGGATGGCTGACTGCACTAAATACTTACCTGCACTGAACACCTTGGATTCGACATAATGTAAGCGAACCGCAATATACCTGCCTTGAATACTCACCTTGTATGCTAGCCTGAGTCTGTAGCACTGGATGGAGTTAGAAGCGATCAGGAGATCGCCAACGAACCTGGTTTCACTTACCTGAGAGATTTACCTGTGTGTGACGAAACACATAATGAGAATGCGATCAGGAGATCGCCAACTATTGAGTAAGAAAATCCATATGTTAATGCTCTGATCTTAAGGAGGCTAGTTTGTGTTAGCAATCAGGAAATCGCCCACTAAAGACTCTTTAAATGAATGCCTGCCACAGTTTCAGTTTCCTTTGTTTATTGAGGTGTTCAAAATAAACACCTTTTTTCTTTGAACTTACCTTGTCCTCTGAGTCCTGTGTTTGAGCGTTACAGAAGCTCAGCCCATAACCGCAAATGGATCTGGCTCTTCTCCAAACCTGCATCCAAGATGGCTGTCCCATTGATGAGTATGTTGAGAAGTTCGTAGAATCTGATCCCATCTCTTGGCAAAGAGAGATGATCCCAAGTCCAGCTCCAGAGTCTGTGCTGCAAGAACGCCTCCCTGAGCATTGCGAATCACGGCACATCCGAATCATGGCCGGTAGAGCCATTTCAATTTCTGAATCCTGGCCAGTGGAAATGTCCAGATCGCTGTGTGAATCAATTAAACTTTTAAAAATCGTTTACATAGGCCTAGGTCATTTTGTGCAAATAAATCCGTGAAGTGTTTAGTGGGGAAGCTGGAATTATTGGAACGTTGGGATAGATGAAGCATGAATGAATAATATAGTGTGATAAACTTGGTTCAGTTGTACTTTGCTGTTTAAATCGCGAAAGGAGATTCACATTTACATTTGCACTTGCACGTTGCAAGTTAACGCCGTGACAGAGTGGAAGGCCGTGCCTCGTTATATAATTCTGACAAACAAATTGAGGTTGACGTCGTCATTTGATACCTATTTTACATCAATTTAACATTGGGTTTTGGTTACACAAACTAAAAACCAACTTTGATACATTAATATTAGCACCTGACTTTCGCAACCCAAATTTGAACAAATATCAACATCTTATGATGTAGTGTGCCTACTGGGATGTTATAATATTAGCATTTTTCCATCTTCTAAATGCTGCCAAGAAACAGAACATGTTTCTTGTTTCTGATGCAGAAAGGCTCATGCATTCATGACAAGACTAGCATTGTAAAGAACCAGCTACAGGTAGTCCAAAGTACAGCTGCTAGAGTCCCTACCAGGTCAAGAAATAGTGATCATATTACCCCAATTTTACATTCTCTGCACTGGCTGCCCGTTAAGTTCCATATGAGTTACAAAATATTACTACTTATCAGGCCGTTAATGGTTTAGCCCCTGCATACCTAACTAGTCTTCTATCACTATACAATCCACCATGCTCCTTAATGCTGCAAAACTTTGAACTCTTGGATAGCAAAGTCCACTAAAAGAGGTTTTGTTTTTTAACATTTGGAATTACCATTATTATATAATTATAACATTTCAGGGTTCAGACACACTCTCTAAATCTAGATTAAAGACGTGCCTCTTTAGCAAAATATTCACATAATGCATTCCACAACATTTTATTTCAGTTATATGTAATGCACATTATCATGCTTTTACTTGGATTGAACATCATTTTTGCTTGGTTGGAACAGCAGCTACACTAATTTGGCTATACAAATAAACTTGAATTGGATCCCAATCCCTTCCAGTGTTGCATTCAGCACACAAAATAATTTAAAACAAGATCATTTACAAGAGATATTTTTATACCAAGGGCGGCTGTGCTGAAACTGAGCAAAATAAAAAGCATGAATAAATGAATGTGTAAGGGATGTGTACGTTCATTCCTCAAACATCTGTTTTTTTTTTTTTTAATTCCTTTCAGGTTTATTCAGAATGTTAGACTCAATATTGGTTTGGTACAGCAAGCTTTTTTAGGTTATTATTGATCATCACGTCATTGATATAAACACAGACAGCTCAGCCCTCAGTATCTGCTGAGAAGATCGAAACTGGATAGTTCTGAACATAAATCAAAATATAAGACACCACTGAAGTAAAACTAAAGGGGAAACTGGGACACCGACACATAGCCAGACAGATAAATCCTCCCTGTCACCTCCATTTAAGAATTTAAATATAATATCCATGGAATTATGACAAAATGACCAGAATATAACAGTAATGAATGAATGCAATGAGTAGTAGTCAACATTTGAAGTGGATCAATAAAAGTTCTTTAAAAGTCTATTTTTCATATATATTAAACTATATATTTTAATACCATTCATAAGTGATCCCATGTATCTCTCATTCTTGTTATTGTATCCATAATTTGATCTGAATTATATTGAAATGCTGTTAACATTCACAAGCACTTCTCCTTATCCTTTAGATTTTAGTTGCTGCTTTTATTTGCTCATAATTTTCCTTTTACTCTTGAAAGGGGTCATATAATGCCAATTTTCCACAAGCAGATATGATTTTTTCTTAATGAATAGTCTGTAATATAGTTTGTTTAACATTTCTCAATGGTAGTGTGAAAACGCTCATTTTCCCCTGTCAAAAACAGCTCTTTTTAAAAACACCCTCTTCTGTGTACTTCCCCTTTAAATCTTCACGAGCTCTGCTGACCCCTCCCCTCTTTTCCGAAGCACTCTTTTAGGATGTCTATTTAGTCGTATTTATAGTTCTAGACGTTACATTCATAATCAAACTTTCTAATTAGCACATTTTTAGGAAAGGCGATTTGCAAAGATTCATTAAACGCCATCATTATCATGACGGCTTCTGTAAGTGAATTAAACATAAACGCATTTAGAGATTGCAAAAAAACAGTGCTGTAAATACAAACGCCCTCATTCACCTGTTTTTCAGCCACTTAAGCAAAATGTACATTGACAAGGAGGTTGTGTTGCTGAAAGTCTAGGTTTTCAGTTTTTGTTTTTACACACTTAACCTGTCAAGTGGGAAAAATATGTAACCTTATCAAAAAATCTAAAGTAAGGGTGTAGGAGAGATCTGAGCTGTGAAAGGATGACATGATTGTAAAACTTAGCAGCACGGTTTATGAATATTAAATACACAGCACTGTGTGATTAATATTCAAAAGGCTTGCAAGTCCAGTAAGAGACAGACATTAGCAAATAGGTTGTATTTTAAAAAGAAATGGAGTATTTGTAATAATAGTCCAATACACTGTAAGTAAAGCAACATCCATTCCTCGTCCAAAATATGAAATTATGATTTTAGTTTTTGCTGACAAAAAGGATGTATTTGAGCAGAAGCTTTGTTAAATGTGATATCAAGGCACTTTCTGTAGAGATCTTACAAGTGCTCATGATGAGCAGATCATTGAACTGATTTCTACTTGATCTTCTATTGGCACAAATCATATCTCATTTAAAATTAAAGGGATTCTGCTTCTCCAGTCTACATTTTGGCCCACAGCAGCAGACAGTCAAATATGATATAATCCACAAGACTGTGTGGCATTCAGATGGAATTGAGATGCCTTTTAATCTGCAGTTCAGTTCATGAATTTGAATAATTGAATAAATGATTATATTTATATTAAATTATCAAAGAATTTTAACATAAACATAAATAACTAAAGGTTAAAGTAAGCTTTTTCAACAAAATCTGAAAAAGAAAAACAAAACAACAGCAAAAAACTAACAAAGAATTGTCATCTTTTGGATGTATTAAACTATCCAAGGATGTACCAGAAAAAAACATCTGGGTCATGTTTGCATTTGCTTTTGTCACTGTTAATAATTTGAAATAACTTGAAATTACATACAAAATAATGCCTTCAGAATGTAAAAAAAGTGTGAGCAAAGCAGACTATTTTTAAAACCCTGTTATCCTAATTATTCATATCTTCAAACAACACCTATTCAAATCATTGTATTTCATTGTATTTAAAAAAATAATTGACAGACCATGGTGGAATAAGACATAATTTCCAAGATTGCTGATTGTGTATTATATTTGAATATTTACAATAACAATTACGTATTTATGTAATTTTGATATGTTCTGCTTGGGGTTTCTTCACCCGGGATCTAGATGCAGACAAACGGTTGAAAGAACTCCTGTGTTATGCTCTTTCAAACGTTCAGTCTTTAAACACAATGCATGCTTGGATCATTCAGTATAGCCTAGAGCTTGACATGGTCATGATTCACTGCATCTATAGCTGCATACGTCTTTCTTTATATGGATGGAAATTTAGAATCCGGTATCCATGGTTACAGTGCCGTCTTTGGGGAGAATATCATAAGTGAAGCACAATGTCTAATTGATAATGAATACTTTTTCTTGGGAAAAAAGAATTGAGTATTTTTGCCGTTTGTCCTATTAAATCTGATATGCTGATACATACACACTTTTGTATATTTAAAATAATAAACTTTATTTATTTATTTTTGGTCATTGTACATTTTGGGGCCCTGAAAACAGCATATACAGTAGTTCAAAAAAAAATCCCCAGGTACTGTTCTCAGATCAGTTCAGGAGGGGTATACTGCCACTCAGCACCTTGGGACAGAAACATTGCTCATCCCTTCTGCATAAACAGTCGTCTCTTTGATCTGGCTCAACTTATCGCTCCAGTGGTGTGCAGCATCCTGCAGCAGACCAGCACTCACGCTTAAATTAAATAGGCTCAAAGGCCAGCTATCTTCTGATGAAGACACTCTGCCTAAATATTTATCAAAGTTGGATTTTTAGAGTTTGCATTAGCTTCTACTTTTAAGTGTTTTATGGAATCTGGTGATCCAATTATCACACTATTTGGAGTTAGAGGAGAAAGATAAATGATTTTTTCCCCCCTTTCCTTTCTTTTCTAGTTAATAAAGCTCTGGACTGTTTTGCGGCATCACAAGAGCTGTGTTCTGTGCAAAGTCTAGGAAATCGATGAAATGGCAAAAGAATGAATAAATAAATAAATAAAGCTGGCTTATGAAAGTTATGTAAATTCTGAAGCAAATCAGGCAGTGTGCTGAAACATCACCGTTCCCTGGATTCAGACAAATGCGTCCAATTTTCAGGTTATTGTGCTTAAGCGAAAAGCTTACAAAGTGCTTTTCTTTTCTTATAAAGCTCTTTAAAGTTTATGCACAGTGTGCAGCTCTTAGCATTCAAATGGAACTTTTTATTTTGACACCGTTTTATGTTTAATGCAATGCACTCCTCTGAATATTTTACCTGCTGAAGTCTTAATGCTGTGTTTTTATCGATTTTGCCACATGGTTTGCAGCGCAGTATAGAATTGGCTAACTGTTGTTTCTGTTACTTTCTGTGTTCTGCTTTACATTTTTTATGACCAAGTTTATACTGCAGGTTTATCAACTCTGCCCTCTTTTCTGAAAAAACTGGAAAAGTGCCAGTGTAATGTAACTCTGCACCATTCCCATGCCAGCTGCTCTTCCCAAAGAACCAGGACAGAGCAAGAGTGCTGCAGGCCCTGTCATGCGGAGATTACTGGATGTGCCCTTTGAACCGCGTTAGTTCAGCAGATTTAACTGTCTACCCATCCCCACAGAGCTATATCCCATCAGCCACAAGGGAAAAAGAGCCTCCCGTATGGCTGCTGTTATCAGATTTGTGGTGTTGTGCCCTTTTAGGCCCTATAGCATAAGTTCAGCCCAATGTAATTCCTCAGTGTCAGAGTTTCTGCACCGATGATCGCCCTCCCTCCACTCTATCAGAACCCTTTAGAAGGGTAATAGCTTGTTTTGGACTAGAATGGCCACCGTAGACATTTAGCAACTGCATTCTGATTCTTCAGGGTCCAAAAGCACTTGGACATCTGTAGAAGTTTGCCATGACAAAAAAAGTCAAGCATATTGATGACATCAAATGTATAGAAATTAATACAAAAATATATTTTAATAATTACAACAACAAAAAAAAAACCTTCATCAAACACAATATTCAGTTACAAAATATACAGTATTTACAGTGTTGGGGAATAACTAGTTACATTTAATAGCGTAATGTAACAAAATAAATGTAACTGAGGAAAAAATATGCAGTTTAATTATAGTTATGAGAATGTTAATGATTACAAAGGGAAATATATCTGAATATATCTTATATTAATATTTCTGGTTAGACTGATTAACCTCAGAACTACCTCAAAGTAAAAGATGTTAAAGTCTGATGTTGCGCTTCAAAATAAAGTTGTTATACTCTTAATTTGAGTGATGAATCAATGTTGAGTACTACTGTAAAGTTAACCTGCCTGATTTGAAAGTTTGAAAACGATAAACAGTTGAAACGAAAAGTTTCTAGAAATTTAAAAAAGTAATTAAAAAGGGTAACACTTTATTTTAATGAAATAAAATGGACTTATCATGTAACTAAGTTATGGAACAGCCTGTAATTACAGTTTTTATTTTATGTAATTACAGTAATTATGTAGATGTAACAGGCAGCTACTGTCACACATATGTTACAGACTGAGTTTTTTATACAGCTACTTACACTGAAGTACAACCTTGATACACTTCATTTAAAGTAGCTTCTGCCTGTGTAATATTCTGTAATTTGAATATAATTAGAAAGATATTACATGTATTTAAGTTGTGTGCAGCTAGATAAGGTGTACAGTATATTTACACATAAAGTACACTTAAGTAAAATCTTGATACACTTTATTTTAAGTAGCTTATGCCCGTGTACTTGAATTTATAATTATGCTGTATAAAGTCAGCAACACATGTGACAATCGTGGTTACATAAGTAGTTGCAAATGTGTACAGTAGCAGCCTGTTCTGTATCTACATAATTACAAACTATAAGTGCAAATTGTTCCATAGCTTAGTTACATGGTGCATTTTGTTTTAGGAAAGGATGTGACAAGTGGCCAGGTATGGTTTCCCATACAAGGAATTTGTGCTCTGCATTTAACCACACAGCAGTGAGAAGTGATCAACCACGCACACACACACCCGGAGCAGTGGGCAGCCAGTGGGCTTGTTTAAGTCACCTCACCTCAGTTGTGGTATTGAAGGTGGAGAGAGCCCCACCACCCACAATCCCTGCTGGACCTGGGACTCAAACACACGACCTTTGGGTTACAGGGCTGACTCTCTATCCATTAGGCCATGACTACCCCTTTTATGTAAGTACAATTATATACAAGTATAATAGGTAATTACTCTGTATTATGGGCACCTTAAAATAAAGTGTTACCTCAAAAAGTAATAAAGTTATTGGAATAGATACATTACTTATTACATTATAAATAGGGTAACTTGTAATCTGTAACCTATAACATTTCCAAAGTAAACTTTTCAAAACTGTGTATTTATTGAATCAAAGTGCCTCAAAACTTGATGGTAACACTTGAACACATTCTACTAAGAGTAAGGAACTTACTGCTACATCTCGGTGTTACGTAGGTAACCCTAGTTCCTTGAGGGAACGAGACACTGCGTCGTTGCGCTATGGGAACGCCTTCAGCATGACCACGCTCTGAATCTGCTGTGTAATCTGTCCAAAAGAAGGCGAGGACCAGAATGCCTAAAAGCACGTGTGGAGAAGCCAACACCAGCCTCAGAAAATTAAGCAAGGGTTACATACGTAACCCTAAGACGTTCCTTTTCAGGAACTCTCACTGCGTGGTAACGCAATACCCATGCCCCCAGACCCTGCCTAGTGTGGAAGCAACACAACTAATGCATAAGGACAATCGAGCCTGGGGTAGCCAGAAGGTCTAGACCGAGACACCTGCTAAAAAGGTGGAGTGGGTTAACCCTGTGGATAACCTGGGCTGCAGGAACTCCATACTGTACCGACCGGGCAGATAACTGGGTCTTGCTGGTGGTCACCACACCATTAAGTGAACAATTTCCACTTCAAAGGACGTAGTTTCCTAATGGATTGTAAAATGATCTTAACAACCTCGGCCGGAAGACCGGAAGCTATGAGCTGTGCCCCCTCAGATTCCATACCCACAGGTTCCATAAAGATCTCTTCTAATTGGAATCTCCCATGGAAAGCAGTCGAAGAGGGAAATTAGGTTCGTGAACCATACCCGGCCAGAACGGTGCTACTAGAAGTAGGCTGACCGCGTCCAGACGGACTCTTTCCAGAACTCCTGGGAGCAGAGCTATTGGGAAAAGCTGTCTGTACCATAGCATCCAGGCCATCCAGAGTTTGAAGAGGAGAGAAACAATGCCCCATGACAGAGCAAAGGGGCAGGACATTACAGTCAGCTTTTTTTTTTATATTTACTGTTGCACTAAAGTCCAAAAGTGAAGAAAAATTATGTTGTTTATACTTGATAGTTCAAGCTACCTCATAGAAGTGCTCTGTTTGTTAACAGAGTTGAATGTTAAAATAAGTTGAATTTAATAAACAAATAATGAACATCCTGTATCTTTTTCTTCACTCTTCTTTATGCTTTCTTTATGTATTATAGAAGTATGCGATCGGGACTCGGTATCGGCAGATACTCGGGGTAAGTGCCCACCGCAGCCCCGCTGAGACGAGTCCCAGAGATGGCTGAGGAGCGGGCAGAGTGCAGAGAACAGAGAAGAGAAGCAGGTGCCGTGTCTTGCTGCGGCAAAAACCACTCCTTTTCTTGAGGTCTTGCTTTCAGAAGTCCTGCAGGTGTTTGGTCGGGCCCTCCTGATGGCACACCACCATGAGGGGCACGAATCAACCCCTCTTGAGGCACTCAGTGGACTCCCCATATGAGGGACTGGTACTCGTCAAGGGCTGCACTCGCCGCATCCCCCTGAGCTGGAAAGCGGGGTTGCATCACTGTAAATGCCACCGCTTATATACGTGATCTCATGCGTCTGCCGATGTCGAGATGTCACCGAGCAGACCCAAAGGCACGTACTCCACCTCATTCAGCAGGTCCTTCCGGCATGCCTATAAGTAATTACAGAGTCCTCTAATTAGGACTTTCTAGTGATTGCTTTAGCAGTGACAGAAATAAAGAAGCAACAATAACAACAAAAAAGAAGAATTGGTCTGACAGATATGCTAAGCAGTCTTATAGGCTGCCAACTTCCATTTACCTCTACTTCCATGTGATTGTGAAGCTCTGTCAAAGTAGACAGTTATTAAATACCTAGCTCACTGATGCCTTTAATGAGGACCTCTGGGTGATGGCCAGCTCGCCTTGTTACCGTGGAGTGATTAAAAATGGATTCCTCATCCCTCCTATTTTACCTGGCTTCATTCCTCTGCCTCCCTCTCTCGTTCTACATCTTTAATCAACTAATATAAATACTGACATTGTCTTTAAAGGGATGGTTCGCCCAAATATGAAAATTTTGACATCAAGTTATTGAACCTCATGCTGTTACAAACTCGTATGACCTTCCTTTGTTCATGGAACACAAAAGGTGATACAGTATTTGAAGAATAGTATAAGGTGTATTTTCCATAAAACACTCTCAGTGGCCCTGAAAGGTTCATATTTTGTCTATCAAGTCTCAAACAACAGACTGTTATACATGCAAGGTCAAAAAACACTTTCATTTTCTTATAAAATGCACTTATTTTTACCTTATTTTAAAAAAAAAAAACAAACAAACAATTCTTTCCAACCTATTTAGTGATTGGTCAATTTTATTTAAAGCAGTGTTTATGATCGTTTCAAATGATGCAGATTTTTTTTTTTGAGAGAGAGACAATAACTTTATACACTTTCAGATTCAGGACGTTTTTATTCACTTATAGCTGTGTTACACACTGCATGAAAGCTCATTTTCAAAAAAACATATATAGGACACTTTAAAAAATGAAAATTCTTATTAGAATGTACTGTTCCATTAAAAACGGAATAAAAAAGGAATTGTCCACTAAAAAGTGAAAAATCCCTGAACATTCACTCAGTCCTAGGCCATCCCAGATGTAGATGAGCTTGTTTCTTCATTGGAATATGTTTGGAGAAATTTTACATTAAATATCTTGTTCACCAGAAAATCAACAAGCAACAAGTTACATTTTGGGGAACTATTTTAAAATCTGTAGAACATTTTCAATGCACAAAAGGTTTAGATGAGAAAATATGAATAGTTCCATAATAACTCCTTTGGCATGACTGGAACATTTATTTTTAAATGTACTACAGTGTAAATATCTAGAAAAGGACACAAAGCACCATAATAAATATTAATTTGACGTTATGTACTATATTCAAAATCCGAACTCACTTTCCTATTCACCACCCATCATGTCTCAAAGCATTGCGACTAATATCAATGAGTAAGCTTATTGATATTGGTCATCAAAGTGAAACTTATCAAAGTTAGTGCTCTGAAAAACACACATTTTATACTTTTAAAACTACATTAAAATGCACAAGGAATGAAACCTCACAACAGGAGGTAAGCTGGGGAGCCGCTGTGTGCGTGTGGGCAGTCTATATACCAGGGCACGTCACATGGGGCAGCGGTGGAGTCTCGACTTCTTAAATAAATCTCTTGTGGTAAAGGATGATTGGAGCATGCTGGGCTCAATACTCATTGAAGTATATTTAATAGGACTTAATTGCTCCCACAAGCTCAGTTAATGTTTAAGTGCTGGATGATGCTGTCTCTGGCTCTCCTTATTAGGGTTTGGATGAGGTCCTTAATGACGATTCAATTGTTTGGTCAAGATTTAAAATGTTCCTCATTATCACAGCAGGCGTTCACTAAATCCAGCCACTATTGAATTCTAATTGAAAATAAACTCTGATTTATTTTATATAGTAGACATGGAATATGGTTATTCAGATGTGGGAAGAAAGCTTACAAGTCTAGGTGTAACTATACCATTTGTTGTAAAGGAACAAATATAGCTGGACACTGTTATGTTATGCTATTGAAACTACATGATTCTCCTGTTTTCTCATTTAATTTGCATCACCTACTGATTCTGTTTTAGAAAACACACAGTTGTGTTGTTACAATTGCACTGCAACATGATTAAAGTTATTTAAGGAATATGAAAAAATATGCAGGTAATCATAGCTGCATTAATATACAGACTGACAACTTTATGTATGATCTATGTCTGTTACAAGAAGTTAACATTGAATAACTAATATTTTAGACACAATATTTGGTAATTTCTTGGTTTATTTTTGCTTAACGAAGTAGTTTTGAATATCTATTTGGTATCTGGAAGCAGTAGATTCTGAATCAATCAATTTTTGAATGAATTGGTTTAATAAATGGTTCAATGACTAATAAAAATATGGTTTTGGAACCAAATACTAGCTTGTGATATATATCAATAGCAGAATAGCATGTTAGTATGGAATTTAGAATT
>JAUYWG010000064.1:8784468-8800694 GCA_034779775.1 Enteromius afrohamiltoni | reverse complement strand
AAATTGTGGTGGTTATGCAAAGGCTGTATTTTTAAAACCACATTTATACAGCAAGTGTGTGTGTGTGTGTGTGTGTGAGTGATGCAACCCAAGAAAATAAGTTTGCAGCGCTAAGAACTGTTGGAACAGTTGGAAACTCTAAATATAAACTGGAGATAAAAATCAGAATGACAACATATTAACTCAAACTTGCCTGATATAAACTGAATTACAAGATATAAATGCGGAATACAATCTCAAACTTGCAAGATATAAACTGAATTATGAGACAAACTTATAAATGTGAGATAGAAACTCAGAAATTAGTTTTTTTTTTATTTACTAGAAACTTGGAATTGTGGGGTAAAAAAGGCAGAAATGTAATATCCTTTATGGTGAGATAATTGAGTTGATTGTTTGAATTGCACATCTTTTTAACAAACAGTTTGTTGTGGGCAAAATTAGAATGTATTTCTAAAGAGAGTTATGTATATATAATATAACCCACAGTATATTTGTCTTGGGTTTATCTCTTGATGTTGGACTCCTACACTGTAAAAAATAAACTGCTGTAAAAAAAAAGAAAGTTTTTTCATTACAACGGTAAAATCCTGTAAAATGCAGTTTGCATAATATTTGTTGTTTTCGAGAAAGTAACCTTCTGCAGTCCTGTGAATTAACGTTGTTCAGAGTCAACACTCAGAGGCTGTGTTTCAAATCACACCCTACACCCTCATTCACTATTCCCTACATAAGTTCACTAATATAGCCCACTTGACAGAGAATGATCACTAATGAGAGAATTCAGCCAATGATGGACAGCTGCTGTTAACAAACAGATTCACTGAAGAAAAGAGCAAGAAATAAAACTACGACTGACTTCAGCCACAGTCTTAGACGAAATAAACTGAAATAATGCAGCAGGGCATGATAATAGCCAGTGAATATAATATTTAATGAATGTTGTGGCACTAAAAAAACACAATTTAACAGTATTACATGGTTTTTCTTGGTTCTTTTTTTGCCATAACTAATGTGTTTTAAAACACGTTTATGGCAACAAAAGAAAAGCTAACATTTAAAAAGTCAAGGGTCAAGCTAATACTGATCTCCATCATGGTAGGGTCCAAAAACAAGACGAATATCTACTTAAATCTCTGTTAACTCTTAACGAGCACTTCTGTAGACGTCTCACAGAAATAACATCAGTCTGGTATCTGGTAGTAATGTGTGAAGTTGATGATGCTGATTTATGAGTTGAGATTTAATGTCATCTTTAGGGTTAGTTGATTTCATCTAAGATGTGTCTGAAGTCAGTTTTATTTCTTGTGTTTCTCTGTCATTCAGTGATTCAGCAGCTGTTCATCATTATTGCTCAATCATCACTTTAGTAATCACAGAATTATCTCATTAACACTGATTCAATGTTACTTTAACACTCTGTAGTGTGCAGACATTATAAGTGTTCATCAGGGTTTTGTTGTGGGGTTTAAAGGGTTTAAGAGGTAAGATTAAAAAAACAGCATGCAATGGAATTTAAGAGCAATAAACTGTCATTAATTTATGGCAAGTACCTGTAGAAAAAAACAGTTAATTGCTGGCAACCCTGCAGCCAGTAGATTACTGTTAATTCATGGAAAAACAGCAATTTACTGTAAAACGTAATAGTCAGATTAACTGAACAAAAAAGTAATTTTTACTGAAAATGAATGTGTTTTCGCTGAAGAGAGATGTGTGAGTTTAATGTCGTTTTGTGGGTCACCACTGAGCTGAAGAGTAGAGTCTGTGCTTTAGTCAATGATTAAACGCATGTTTTTAGTTATTTACAGTGTTGTTTTGTACCAAGACATATTTATTCTCAGTGAGCTCGAAAGATATATATTCACATTACTGACCCTGAATACTAATTTAAACTCAAATTGTCTGAAGCAATTGGAGCAGAGTTCATTTCCATGGATTTATAATGGTAACATGCTGCAAAAATTAAGAGCTGTAAATTAACAGTATGTTGCTGGCAACCCTGCTGCCAGCACATTACTGTTATTTAACGGCACAATTGTTTACATTTTACCATCATGCCAGTTACAGTATTATCAATTATAAACAAATATATATAAATAATAATAGCTATGTATCATGGGATCACGCGAGCTGTACACCATTAACTTGGATCAATGTTGATTTTATTGTGTAAAGTCTTTTCTGCAGTAGGAAATATGCAGTTCGTTCATTGAGAGACTATTGAGCACTGAGATGAGGTATTAGAATGCCTATCATCGAATATTTTTTCTTGGTCTCCTTTCCCCCGTTCCCTTGGTTAATTATTTCTATGCAATATTTCAGGAACCAATTATTCTCTCAAACAGCTAAATGAATATGCTCACCACAGCAATTCAGGTAATTCCATTTTTCAGAGACATCTGCACAGCTCATAGGTCACAAAGAGTCATTCTTTTCTGGATTTATAATTCCATGACATTAGTGTTTCTACCCTCGAAATCTGATTTCGTTCTCAGTTCCACTGATTTATATGAGAGGCTTCTCGTTTGAATATATTGAACTGTTGACCTCTAAAAATGGAGTAATCCATTATGAATACAAGAGAAATGATGCTAGAATTTGATTATTAGAACAAAAGGATGAAAGATTTTGGTATTTTGTCTAATATAATAACAGAAAGGATTAAAGGGGCTCTGGATTATTAAAGGTGGTAATTAAAAGTACTTTTATTTTGGAATATTATAGCTCTTAATGATATCACCATCAATATAGCAAAAGTATGATGTTTCAAGTAGGTTGTATTGTATTCCTTGATCCAACATTTATACTGTAAGTCGTTTTGTTATGCTCTTTGAAATGAGTTTCCCAGTCTTACCCATCAGATGTATTATTGATGTTGATTGCAGGATTAGTCTGACATGTCTAAAATTACTTGTTTTGCAACACAGGATGTGTTGTGAAGTACAAGTTGTTTCTTCATTGGAACAGATTTAGAGAAATTTTAGCATTTCATATTCACAGGTGAATCCTCTGCAGTGAATGGGTGCCGTCAGAATGAGAATCCAAACAGCTGATAAAACATTATAATCCATATGTAATCCATATGATTCCAGTCCATAAATCAATGCCTTGTGAAGAAGAAAAAAAGTATGGAAAGCAAATCCATTTGCAAGACTTTTTTAACTCCACACCGCTGCTTTCCTGAGTATGAATCTCCATATTGCTTTTCAACTGAAAGAGTAGTATCATCTGAATCAAGAAAGAACAGATCAAGCCTTGTTCATAAGCAAGAACAGTTCAAAACAGTTGGATTTTGATGTAAGAGGGCAGCAGAGGATGTTTTTTTAAGATAACACTAGAGGAAGTGTAATTATGATTATTGACTTGTATTTGGTGACCAGGATGTTTAGTATATAACTACATACATTTTAGTCTATTCCTAACTCAAAGATAGATTTCATAAAACTTGGATTACGGAATACCATAATGCTTTTTATAGTTCATCATCTGCTTTCACTGTATGGAAGACAGGAGGTCAGACATTGTGATAAACATTGCATTTTTTGTTCCACACAAGAAAGAAAGTTCTGGCATTGGAATGATACGTGAGGTTGAGTAAATGATGACAGTATTCTCATTTTTGGGTGAATTGTTCTTTTAAGTTTGTTTTTCTTTTACCTACTGTGCTTGTTGATGCGCTGCAAAGCAAATGTTTATCTCCATCCTGAAGTGATTACGCTGAACACCTGCTCAGCCATAGAGGAAAAATCACAGGATGAGACGAGTTGCGTTTTCAGCAGCACTGCTTTTGATAGACGAGAACCTGGAGAAAAGTGAAAGGATCTGCTGTCCTTCTCTGCCTTTGCACAGATGGTGTTTCTTTCACACTCTGCTGAGAGTTTGCTTTTCAAACAGGTGGGTAAATATCACACAAAAATCCAAGCATACGCAGGTGAGGTTTGCTGGGCACTTTTGTTCCAGACAGGAACCGAGGGAAAAGCCAGTGAAAGAGCAATACTCTCAGGAGGCTGTGAATCCTATTTACATGTTTTTCCAAAAAAAAACAAAAAAAAAAAAACTTGGAAAGTACAAAAAGATTACCATGATGCAGTTTTACAGTTTAATTTTTATTCATGTTAAAATAATAATTGATATTATTAACTGTGAATATCACAAGTCTTTAAGTGATAAATAGATTAAAATGACACTTTCATGCACTTTCTTTAATAAAGAACAATACAGATTTCTTTCTTTTTTAACCAGTTAAATGAATTGTGCTTCAGCACTTATTTTAGAAAACTGTTAATAAAAGTTGAGGAAAGAGGTGAGTGCTTACTATTTATTTAATAAGGCTCAGATCTGAAAGGACTAGCTGTTTAATGTAATACTGACATTTTAATTTATATGTTTCCCTTTTCACATCGCCTATATGAGAAAGGTATAAACTACTTAGAGTTAAATAGATTTATCACACATTATATAATCTTGATATCATATTTAACAATGAAAATAATTTAATTTTAATGTCAATTTCAGCATTTACTATTACATTATTATAAAATACAAACATTATAGGCAATGTGTCAATAGTTTAATTAACATAAAATTACAATAAACAGTTGCAGTAAATCGTAATTTGAATAAAAATGTATAATTGCTATAACGTAGTCCTCTTTGTTAGTCAATTCGTTACCATAGAGACATCGTTGTAAAGTCTTACAGACATAATTAGTATCTCAAGGTAACTTTGACAGCCCTAAACATTTTCCTTCCCTCTCGATCAGGTTTCCACAGATCCCATTAACGGACCCATTTGTACAACAAGTATATATTTCTGCAGTAATAATTCCTTAGAATTACATCTTGTACGACCGCCCTTGTAATTTAAGGTGAACTCCACGGCCAAGATCTTGCCCATTATCATCAGTCCTCCAAAAACTGCTTTAGTTACAAACATAAAAGCCACTCTTATTCAAATTTTATCTATTCCCTGCTGCCCATGAGAAGGCGCTCAAAGCAATGGCCCCTGTCCCGCGAGGGCTGCTCCACTGTTTCGTGGAACGTACCAACTCAGAGGAGAGAGGGGTTCTGTGTTTATATGGACGAGCGCGCGCTGTGTGGAGTAACTTCAGCACCTGGACAGCGACCTCCGCGAGACAGGCGTCACACAGCTAGAGAAGCGCGCGGCGCCACGCGCTTCGACATGGCTTGAAATACCGCATTAAAGTGCTCCACTGTAGTCTTTTGCTCTTGGAAAGCCGGACAGTTAGGCTGAATTTGATCGACACTGACTACCAAAGCCGAGAAGCGTCGGTTAGTGCGGGTCTCGCTCATCTAGAGGCTTCGCTCTGTGGAGCTGCTCTTCCGGAAAGCGCGCGCGAGAAGGAAAAGTAACTGCGTCTCCGCTCATATCACTGTTGTCGAAGATGGAGCCACCCGCCGGGACCGGACTGAAGCTCTTGTTGTGGATTTTAAGCCACATCAGCATCTCTCAGGCAGCTTCTCCATCATCCCGTAAGTTGCAGTTGATTCCGTGGCTCTTTTGCAGTGGTGGGCACCGGGAGGCATCTGGCACGCTGGGGTGCTTTAGTTTATAAGTCCGGTGGTATTTACTCTTCAGATGGAACCGGTGTATAGTTATGTATTCTTCTGAAGAACTTGCGTTATTTGCAGTTGCGTGTTGGTCTTGTGGCCATTGCATTACATTGCAGTTTATCACGGTCGGCAAGGACCAACAGTAAAACGAGCCTTTGATGAAATGATGGTTCATATATTTAGGTGGTGCAGATTAACAACATTAACCTAAAGCATCTCGATGAAATTGCGTGGAGAAATACGTCGTTTCAGTTTTGTCGAAACAGACCGGTGAAATTCCGATTAAACCGGGAAGTGTTGCAACATTTATTATTTTTATTATCATTTTTAAAAACGCCTGGAGCTAAAACGTTAATCTCAAATTAAGGATGTTCATAAATAAACTGCCAAATTATGTCAACTTTCTACAAGTACAAGACCTACGGTTACAACCAACCCCACTATACCGTAACACTAATAGGAAACATTAAGTTTTATGAATGGATTTATTGTGGTCGAACTTACATCACATTTTAAGATACAAAAATATATATGCAGTAAAATTAATAAAATATTTTTATTGCCATCTCTTACTGTCTTATTCTAATCTGAAAACCTAGAATTTATTTGAACTTAAAAATGTAAACTGATTGGAATCATTTAATGCAATTAAAATAGTCAATTAATAAAGGCGCCACAGGCAAACAACTTTAAAAGCAGAAAAGACAGTGTGTTATTAAATATGATTTTTGTTTTAACCAAATAATGTCAACCTTTCTGTGTATTTTAAGCCAATACATTGTAAAGTGTTTCAACCTCCCCTGTCTGGTCAGATGTAGATGAAAAGCTTGTGGTTGTTATATATCAAATTAAACGAGACACCTGCTGATTCAGATGCTATCAGTTCTGCCATATATTGTCAGTTAACATGATCACAAATCATAAACCAGATGTGTAATTGTTACTTTCTTAGCCTGGTGTTTCTCCTGGTGGTGCTCGTTAAATCTGACAGTCAGTGTTTCAACTCACTCAGCATTACAATACAACACATCCTGCTCTCTCCATTAAAGTAAAGGAAGTCTGATGTGCAAATGTTTCACATGCCACATTTGAACACATTGGCAGATTATTTTTAAAATGTAGCTGCTGGGTTTCCTGCTGAACTGCCCTTAACAATGGCGCTTTACCTTGACTGTCAACTCTGCGTCTGTTCAACTCTTAAACAGTTGGCTATTGGATGAACAACGCAGCATGGTAGTGTTCTGTTGCCTGGGAGTTGTTTTCATAGCAGGGAAGGTATACACAATCCTATTTTATTATTATACTTATTTATCGATGAATACATATATTTTGCTCTTATTGTCATCATTTAACAGTTAGAGGCTCTCATATATATTAGGAACCCACTTTTCTGAAAGAAAGAACAAGTTTTAACAAACAGGCAATGCTATGGAAATAAGCATGGGTTTTAATATAGCCTGAAGCACCCACCACTTTAATATTACTACATAATTTAATTACTTGGCTAATTGCCTTGCAGAGAGTTAGCACTGCAAAATCAATGGAGTCAAGGAGAAATTGGTTCTTAGAAATAATTCGATGGTAATATAAAATCCATGTTTGTTCTGCATCAACACCTAAAGTAGCTCATAGTCAACCATTTTTCGACCGTGAGAATTATGACTGATTTCGCCAGCATTGATTTATTGCACACACTTGCTGGAAACATGCAAGTAAGCGAAAAGGTTTATCGCCGGACAGACTACAGGTAGCCAGGAATAATAAGATTAACAGCCTGGAATAGTCAGTCACTTAATGGACCAAATATAGAAACAGCCAGGACTGACTTGAAGAAAAGCGTAGCAAAACAATGATTAATCAACAAGATCATTCGCTTACGGACATTTTTAATTAATTATTCCAGCTCTACATGTGGGAGAGAAACTGAGTTGCTGAGATAGTTGATTCTTCCTCTGACAGATGGATTGAGGTTTGAGATAAAGTTTGGAAATGGTAATTGAGCTGCAGAGGTTTTGAAATCTCTTTCTCTCTCTTTGTTAGCCAAGGCTACAAGAGCATTTGATATAAACATCCATCTCCCTACGAGCTCTCGCGGGTCTGATTAAAAAGAAAAGGTAACTGGATTGATTTGGCTTATATGGGGGCTGCTGCTGAGAGTGAAAGTTAGATGGAGCTTTTTTTTTTTGTTTGCACTTTAGTTTCACCACAGCACATACGCAGGATCGTTTGTAATTTCTCCGGACGATGGATGGCATTAGTGTAATCTCTTTAATCACACCATCATCGTGGCTAGCTGTCAGGTTTTGTGCTTTCTGTAGCAGCCAGAGATAGTCAAAGCGGCAGCTCAATGACCTGGTCAGAAGCAAAGTTATTTTAGTGGAATGTGAACATGTCACTGTGGATGTTGCTCAATAATAACTCCTCTACTGAGGTTTCATAAGAAATTAATCTCAAAATGGCAACCGTTATTGTCACTGTGGATGTCGAGCTGTAGAGTCTCCTATTAGAAACTGAGATTTCGTAAGAGATTTATCTTCGACTGCAATTAAAATTGTGTTAAACAAGAAATAAGTGGATTTGATGGTATTCTTTGAGGCTCCCAGGAAATATGTACCTCTGCATACATTTCTACAAAACTGAAAAAAATGTACATATATGTACGATTCACTGCTGTTTTCAGTTGAAATGAACACTAGAGGCAGTAAAACTTTAACCTTTTGCATTCTTTTCCCCCCAAAGTATGATTTACAGAATTCCCTGCAGAATATTGTTACGACTTAAAATATACATTTAACGTCCTGTACAATTTGAAAACTGATACTTTCGAATGTTTTCGTCACATATACATTTGCACATGAATGAGTTTTATAATTCAGTAGGTTTGCTCGGTAGCTCACGTGATATGGCATTGGATTTAAATGATGTAAATCCCCTTAAAACGAAGCGAATACATTTTTATATT
The DNA here is from genome assembly GCA_034779775.1 of Enteromius afrohamiltoni. Lineage (NCBI taxonomy): Eukaryota > Metazoa > Chordata > Actinopteri > Cypriniformes > Cyprinidae > Enteromius > Enteromius afrohamiltoni. The sequence continues at coordinate 8,792,158 of JAUYWG010000064.1, read as the reverse complement.
ACTTTTGCATTTGTTGACACTTTCAGGTAGGTGTAGGGTTGGGTTTGGTGTAGGGAATATTTCCAACATGATAGAGTACTAATCTTCAGCAACACTCCTCAGATATTTATATTATGAACAGCCACAATATGTACCTCAAACAGCATAATAAAAACGCTGCAATATGTGTCTGTACCAACATAATAAAAACGTGCTACGGTCATGTATTAAACTTATGTTGTTGGAAATTTCACTATGAACTTCCTTGAAACATGAAGTAACGTACATAATTAAGGTGAGGCAGATAAATATGTAAAGGCTTGTTTTTCCATTGAGCCTGGGTTTCTTCTTTGTGTGGATGATGTCATCCCAATGTATTTTAATGCAACAGTTCTCTCTGTTTGCGTAGAACAAAAGTTGTTAGCCATAATTAACAAAATGGCTTTTTTATTTGACAGGTAGAAACAAAAGATTTGCAAAAAGCACAGCAATTAAGACCATTACTGCGCAACACAATGCTAGGAAAACACTGAAATTCGTCTGGTTCAGTTAAGTTGCACACCCTATGGGAAAACAAGACTGCTGCCTCAGGATGTAACGCTTGGTCACCTGAGTTCAAGCCAATTTGCTTGTCCTTACAACACACGTAGATGCAGAGAGTCTGTTTAAGGCTACTTGGTAAGGTGAATTGAATGCATAAGCTGCTTTATTCATTTATTTGTTTGTCTCTGTATTTTTCTGTAATTTCTATACCAGCACTTTTCCCACTTAAAAGCAAATGGCAGGCATCTGTGCAGGCAGTCCCTGAAAGATTAATTTGCTTAATTTCTGTAAGTAAATTGGGTATTAAGGGACCTTAAACAACAACTTGAATGCAGTGGCAAGCTGAAATAACAACATTTGTCTTTGGCGGAGGTGCGCAGATTCTACAATCTTTCTAATGAGCTGCCTTTTTAGTTTTGTATGACTGATTTGAAATTGATTTGAAAGTAAACTCTCTCTAGCAAAGCGGTTTGTGTTGTATTAATCAAGATAAGCTTGTACACAAGGCCAGAAAGTCAAACTGACCTTTTACAATTCTCTGTGAGAAATTGTTCGTTTCCTTTTGACATTAAGCAAATGCAGTTTTGGTTGTGATGAAGACCTTTGGAGGTTGGCCAGCATGCTAGGATGATCAGAGAACATATGACGATGTAATGTAGGTTAAACAAGTTTCCTGAAGGATCAGAGCCAGGTTTGAACTACTCTTTGTATGACCGTAGTAAATTATTAAATTATTGGAGGTGACTGAAATTATGATCAGGAATTTGATCTCGCTCATTGCATTTTGACTGCCTTTGCTTTCAAACAACATCTTATGGATGTCTGTTCTGCTTCTGAGAAAAATACGTTTACTGCAATAATAACTTGCTTTATGTATGACGACAAATAGTCACTCTTTGAGCTTGATTTGTGATGTATAAATTGCAGGTGTAAAGTCACAGTTCCAAAGAAATAAAGATGAAATTGTGAGAAATAAATGTGAGTCATGTCAATGTGAAATAGTGACAATGACAAGCAACAGTCACAATTATGAAAAAAAACAGACTCTGAATTCTGAGATCACAGCTAAAAATGGAATGGCACTTGTGTCAGAAAATAACAATGATTCCTTCACAAGAAAAACAGCACAATTCTCCAAAAATAAAGTCACAAGTGTGAAATATGAAGATTCAATTATTGAGAAAGAATTGTTCCAATTGTGATGTTGATATATTTAGAGTAACGTTTACAGGAAATAATGTAAGATATAAAGCTATAATTATAAAGAGAATAACATGAGAAATGAGAAGAAATATTTACTATTCTGAAATTTTGTATGTCTGAAAAAAATATTCGTTTAATGATTGTGACTTTGTCACATTTTTAAGTCAAATTAAAAAATGAAACTGTAACAATTAGACATGTTGAAGTTATAAAATCACAATTACTTCATTTATTTCTATTATTATTTTTAATCTGAGCTTTCATAGCAGCTTTAATCACAGCATACCTACAGTAAGAGTTAAAAAGTGCTTCCTCCACATCAATGGAATCCTCTCTTTCTATATAGACCTTCAAACATTTCTGATAAGCATTTGACAGATGAAAACTATTTCCTTTGCCAGACCTGAGCTGTGTCTGATCGACTTAAAGCGAAGACAGAAGCAACTTCTCCCAGCCTGTGTTACCTTGAATGACACAGACAAACACAGACCCAAATCTTGTATTCTCTCTTTCCCTCTTCCTGGCTGTCTGTCTCCTATATACACACATACTATTTTCCTCTCTATCTCACCCACACAATTCTATAATGCACACATATACAAGTATTCAAACGCACACACGCACAATTTCTCTCCCTTTTCTCCAGGCGGTGGAGATGCTGTTATGACTATAGGCTCTAGACACAGGAGTGAGCTTTTCATCTAATAGCACAGTTGTTGCTGTACTCTGAGTGCACTTGCTCTTGTCTCTTAAAGCAGACTAGTAATAAAGCGCAAGCGCTCTCAACTCATGGGCATTCCGCTGTGAATAACAGTGTATATTCAGTATGAAAATTAGAAACAACATCCATTTGAAGCAAATAAACTGTGTCATTGTTAGATAATGCGGCTTATTATGTGCTGTTATTTTAAGTGCAACGACTTATCCTACACTAATTTAATAAACTAAACGAACTTGTTTTAAATGCTCCGAGCTTTATTGATTAGAGTAATTTTATATATTAAATTAAACTTGCATTAATTCTCACCTCAGGGGTCAAGGTTTAGTTTGGTTAGTGTGGGCAGTTGCCTCCTGCTGGTAGAAGATGAAACTGTACTATTCTGTGAAGCACAAAACATTGACAGCTATAATTCATGTATTCTGACACATTTTTTAAACATTGATGGCCTCCAAATATTTACAGCAATTATGCTTTTGGATCATGGAACACATGATTTACCAATAATACGATGTTATCTTCTTAAAGTGCCATTCTCTCAACAAACTATCATTAGTCGGTCCAGCCTGAAAATAATTCCCAGTATTAAAAAAAAAAAAAAAAAATAGAAATCTTACAAAATATATTATTAAAGTGAGTCCACTGAGTTTTAATAGACCCCCTAAAGCGTGATTCTCTTATTGAGAATGAATAGGGGAAAGTCATATTCACCGTTCAGGTGATAGATTTGGCTTTTCTTTATTGTGCAATAATATAAATAAATAATAGTGTTGAAGAGAAGACTAATTAAGAAGTAAACAAACAACTCACCAACTAGTTCATCTAAAAAAATTTATTTGGTTATTACTCACCCTCATGTCATTCCAAAAACGTAAGACCTTTGTTTATTTTCGGAACAAAAAGCTCAGAGACAGAATTGTGGCAAGGCACAGATCTGGCCAAGGTTACAAAAACATTTCTGCTGCACTTAAGGTACCTAAGAGTACAGTGACCTCCATGATCCTTAAATGTAAGATGTTTGGGACGACCAGAACCCTTTCCAAATCTGGCTGTCCAGGCAAACCTAGCTATTGGGTAAAAAAGAGCCTTGGTGAAAGAGGTAAAGAAAAGGTGGGAGAAAGTTGTAGAAAGTCAACCATCACTGCAGCCCTCCACCAGTCGGGGCTTTGTGGCAGTGTGGCCTGACGGAAGCCTCTCCTCAGTGCAAGACACATGAAAGCCTGCATGGAGTTTGCTTAATAACACCTGAAGGACTCCAAGATGGTGAGAAATAAGATTCTCTGGTCTGATGAGACCAAGATAGAACTTTTTGGCCTTAATTCTAAGTGGTAAGTGAGGAGAAAACCAGGCACTGCTCATCACCTGTCCAATACAGTCCCAACAGTGAAGCATGGTGGTGGCAGCATCATGCTGTGGGGTTTTTTTTTAGCTGCAGGGACAGGACGACTGGTTGCAATCGAGTTGCTCAGTTGACTGGTTGCTCAGGACCTCAGACTGGGCCAAAGGTTTACCTTCCAACAAGACAATGACCCTAAGCCCACAGCTAAAATAACAAAGAAGTGGCTTCACAACAACTCTGTAACTGTTCTTGAATGACCCAGCCAGAGCACTGACTTTAACCCAATTGAGCATCTCTGGAGAGACCTAAAAATGGCTGTCCGCCAACGTTTGCCACCTAACCTGACAGAAGGACAGAACCTGGCAGAGGATCCCCAAATTCAGGTTTGAAAAATGTGTTTCATCGTTCCCTAAAAGACTCATGGCTGTATTAGATCAAAAGGGTGCTTCTACTAAATACGGACTATTTTATATTTTAGTTTTTCTTTTTTAATAAATTAGCAAAAACGTCAACAATTCTGTGTTTTTCTGTCAATATGGGGCGCTGAATTTATATATAAATTCAACTGTAACCACTGTATATATATTGACCAGTCCTAAGTTCAACATCAGTTTTATAAAGCAACGAAAATACATTTTGTGTTCAAAGAAAGCAAAAACAGCACCTTTATTTAAGAATTATTACATTTTTTTTCCCTAAGGTGCGAACATGGCAAAAAGCGGTCACCACCGCCAATAATTACAGGAATTATGACAACGTTCTTCTGGTGTTAAACCCCTAGACCTATTAGTGGCCGTATTTGGGAGCCCTAAGGCCACAGCCAAACATGCCAAATATTGACTAATTAAGATGTGTAAAAAACGTTTTTGGGGCTGCTCGGAGATTTCTACAGCTTCTCCACGTCAAATCCAGCACATACTGTAGAGATAAGCTGTCCATTCAAGTCATATTAACAATAAATGTCCACTACACTACAAAAAACATTCACTATACATTTCAGCCAGGGTTTAACTGTCTGCTCTCTAATAATGACCTTGGATTACTGTGGTCAGAGATGTTGATGTTGGAAATTGGAGCAAATATCAGGGTGTAAGAAGGATGAGTGAATGTTATATGTAGCAAAAGTAAGCAAGCTTAAAGACTTAGAAACTGTAGCCTCCATAGAAAGGAATTTGTCATGCTGTAGCTGTTTTCACTAAGCAAACACACTCCTATACCTCTGGGAAATATGCAGCCTCATTTCCGCAATCATAATCGGAGTGTTCAGGGGGAGATTATCCATATCATTGTACCAAAGTGTGCAGCCAAGACCTGTATAGCGGCGAAATCCAGAATATTTAAAATCTCCTCAAAATAAAGACATCTAAAGCCTAAATTAAACCATCTTACTGTGGTTGTTCTCAATATAAGCTTATGATTACACAATATTTGCAATTTAAGTTTTTTATGATTATGCCCATGGTGTTTAAAGCACAAGCAATAAAGCCAAAGTCAAGAAGAGAAGTGCTGTTTGTGCTGCTACAATGATTTGTTCACAGCATGAATTTAAATATAATTTGGATTTCACACACACTTTAAAAGTTTGGGGTCAGTAAGAAATTAGTAAGTTGATCAAAAGTGACAGTAAAGACATTTATAACGGAACAAAATATGTCATAAAAAAATCCAGGGAAAAGACAAACCCATCCCCACCCATAAGCACCAAATCAGCATATTAAAATGATTTCTAGATGATCATGTGACTCGTGTGATCATGCTGAAAATTCAGATTTGCATCAGAGATATAAAGTATATTTAAATATATTTTTTAAAATTGCAATTTTACAGTGATACTGTTTTTACAGATTTTTTGTTCAGTTGCAGTCTTGTTGAGCATATGAGAAGAAAAGCATCAACCCCAAACTTGGGTATATTTATAGATTTCATGTTGACTAAATGGCATATTAAACACTAAATGAGAAAAAAATATTAAGCAGACTTAACTTCTTGTCTAATATGGACCACACTTTTAAATTTGCATATTTTAAAGGCACATCTAATCACAGCTAGAGAAATGCCTGCACTAAGCTTTGACACTGTGCACTATTAAAATAAATAAATAAATAAAAATAACGTTCTGCTAATCCCCTGAATAACTGGAGGGAGGGGGATTTTAGAAAAACTGCAATGCTTAGTGATGCTAGTTTGCTGGGCATCTGTTAAGAAGATGTGCGGTTCTTTATCTAACACGGTCATGCGTGGGTGACAAATCTTTCAAACTTTTACATCTGAAGTTTTACAGAATGCTCTTAGAGAGCGCGACGAGAGATCTAATTGGATCAGAAACTAAATCAAGTTTCTGCTTATCATATCTTATTTGTAATTGAATTTTTCATCAAAGGCGTACTCTACACATTCTTCGGGGGCACAATCACATGTCGTTTTGAAAATGCTGCCTGAATGTATCGAGTACCCGAACCAATGACAGGATACAATGCTTTGTCACTTTGCTCTTCTAAATATTTTATCGGAATGGATTTTTATTGATTGCCCTGCAGAAGTACTTACAATCCTGTAAATTTGAGTCCCTCCATTCTTCCTCTCTGATCTTCACATACCCTTTCATGCTCTGCGTCTGCTCTTCATTTCGCTCAGTAATACATGTCAAACATCTGACAAATGGCACCAAAGTTCATCTCTCAGTCTACTATTTTGTGATTTATCCTCAGGCTCATGAATTAATCTATGGGACAATTACTAATGCACTATGGCGTGCTGAGTGCTGCGACCCATGCAGTTCTTTGGTGTAATGCCAGTGCCGGGATATAGAGTGGCTCTTCCAAGTACTTGCCCTCCACAAATCAAAGCGAGCAGTGCATAATAAAACAAAAGCGCTGCCTGTATGTTTCGAGGCTGTACTGTCACTTCCTTTGATTGGCTATGACTGTCCCCCCTCCCAATCCCTCCATTGCAGTCAATATAATAAGCCTGAAGTGCAGTGGACTGGCTCAGGCGGACGGACGGTCAGTCTGCTCCTGCAGATTGCAACTCCACATAGAGTCGCAGGTTCTTGCCTAAGAGTGCTCCTATTTCTCTTTTCTCTCTTGTCTCTAATGCCAGTTTCTGCACTCTTCCCTCCTGCACACTGAATGTCAATGGGCCTGAGCTGCAGCTGCCTCGGAGGTAAAGCAGGAAATTATCTCCCTCCTATAGATGTCAGCTGCAAATGGTCCTTGCTGGAAGAGAAACAACAGGTTACATGTAGCAAAAAAAATTGCAATCTTTCTTGGTTTTTACTGTATGCTAAATTGTCCGTGGGAGATTGTACACATGTTTTTGTGTGTGAAGATGTACCACTTGTATTGTAGTGTGTCTGAAACTGTGGTTCTCCTCTGGTATCGCTTCAGGCAACAGATTTTTCATTGGAAATGAAGTGGCGACTCAGTGCAGTACCCAGATTGATTATTACACACAACAAAGTTTAGGGTCAGTAGGACATTCATTTCTGCAAAATTAAGAATTTATCTATGTACATTGAACAAAAGTGACAGTAAAGAATAGCGTGATACAATTTTTAACTTAGAATTGTGAGATATAAACTCACAATTGCGAGTTATTAAGTCAGAGTTGCAACTCTATATCTCAGAATTGTGTATATTTATTATATATACAGGTCCTTTTAAAAAATTTTGCATTTTGTGATAAAGTTTTTTCTGTAATGTACTGATAAACATTAGACTTTCATATATTTTAGATTCATTAAACACAACTTAAGTAGTTTCAAGCCTTTTATTGTTTTAATATTGATGATTTTGGCATACAGCTTATGAAAACCCAAAATTCCTATCTCAAACAATTAGCATATCATGAAAAGGTTCTCTAAACGAGCTATTAACCTAATCATCTGAATCAACTAATTAACTCTAAAC
>JAUYWG010000064.1:8773721-8784368 GCA_034779775.1 Enteromius afrohamiltoni | reverse complement strand
TAATTAGAATATCTTCAAAAAGTTGATTTATTTCACTAATTCCATTCAAGAAGTGAAAATTGTATAATGTATACATTTATTCAACAGAGACTGATATAGGTTGCTCTGATAGTGGCCTTCAGCTCTTCTGCATTTTTGGGTCTGGCATATCGCGTCTTCCGCTTTACAATATTGGGTCAGGCGAGTTTGCTGGGCAGTTAAGAACAGGGATACCATGGTCCTTAAACCAGGTACTGGTAGCTTTGGCACTGTGTGCAGCTGCCAAGTCCTGTTGGAAAATGAAATCTGCATCTCCATTAAGTATATAAAGCATGAAGTGCTCTAAAACGTCCTGGTTTACAGCTGCGTTGGCCTTGGACCTCAGAAAACAACAGTGGACCAACACCAGCAGATGACATGACACCCCAAACCATCACTGACTGTGGAAACTTTACATTGGACCACAAGCAACGTGGATTGTGTGCCTCTCCTCTCTTCCTCCAGACTCTGAGAAAGAACATAACTTTGGACCACTCAGCAGCAGTCCAGTCCTTTTTGTCTTTAGACCAGGCGAGATGTTTCTGACGCTGTCTGTTGTTCAAGAGTGGCTTGACACAAGGAATGTGAGAGCTGAAACCCATGTCTTACATACGTCTGTGCGGAGTGGTTCTTGAAGCACTGACTCCAGCTGCAGTCCACTCTTAGTGACTCTCCCCCATCATTAAAATTAAAAGAAATAAACACTTGAAATATATCAGTGTGTTTAATAAATATATAAATCATACAAGTTTCACTTCTTGAATGGAATTAGTGAAATAAATAAACTTTTTGAAAACATTCTAATTATATGACCAGCACCTGTACATGCATGTGTGTGTGTATTTATATATGAATATTAAATTACACAGTGTACACACATATATTACGGATTTTGGATATGATTAATTGCAATTAATTAATTATTTGACAGCACTTAATACAATGTAAGCCAGACCATTTAATGTAGTCTGGGTCATAAATTCTTTTACCGTTACACCATTACACATTTTACAGTATTACGTGTGTTTAATAGTGGTATTTCCCTGCCGAATCCACCAGTAACTCACTAAAGTATTATAGCTGTGAGCATGATCATGCTGTACCTCTGCATGCAATTAAATAACTGTGTGGACTAAAAACTAGCTTTCAAACTACTTATCCGGATCATGCTATTTAGAGCCTTTTCCATTAGCTCTCTCGGTCATGGTGTACCTTTTATCTCCGGTACATAAAGAGACGAACATGTGGAGGATTTCTGAGGGCTCTACTATCTCTCACTCGAAAGCTCTGAGAGCCACTTATGGCTTTATATCATTTACTAAGGTGGCTAGTGGGGTAGCTACCCATTAGCTTGCAAACTAATTTGCTAAGTAAACAGAGCTGCCTTGCTCTTTTCTCTCATTGGGAGCGGCATTTAAAAAAGGATTTTTGACTTGTTTATACTTGTTGATGTATCCCTAGTGCATGCCCTGCTTGGTCAGTGCAGGGTATTTTTAGAGTGCAGGGTATTTCATGAGTTGGCGAATAACATGTGCCAGGCTGGGCCATAATGGGATATGGAGAGGCTCTTAGTACACTACTAAAGGGCCATGTGTTACATGCAGCCTCACAGAGAGAGTGTGTTTGTGTAGGGAGGTGTAATCAACTGTGGACCACAATCTCATGGAATAACTGACAAGAGCACCTACTAACCTGCCCTTAGCTCTTAGTAAGCGGTCGATGAAGGCACACAGGCATACTGTTTACAAGTGCATGCCCTGTCAGACCTAGATAATTAACACCACAACTTAAGATTAGAATAAAGATGCGTAATTTGCATTCAGCAAGCTGTTTAGTGTCCACAGAGCTCTTTGATGATTATTAGCATATTACTCTTAAGTGTTGTGAGGTGCTGGCCTTACAGCTTGGTGTTTGGGAGTAATGTAGATTTTCATTTTTTCTCTTTTTAGATATAAAGCACAAGACTGAATAACTGTAAAAACAAGCCTCTACCTATATTTTTGGTAAACTCCGAAAACAAACCTATGCATATAATTAATTCTAGTTTCAGGTGAAATGAACACAGAAAAGAGGCACAAAAATATGTGTGGAAATATGCACTACACCAAATCCAACCCTAAACCTGCCCAATAGTGTTAACAAATGCAAAACTGATATAAAAAGGTATTTGTTGATGGAACCATGCCATTTCAACTTCCTTTTACACAGATTTGAACTTTTTTGTCGAGCTGTAGTTACACAGGATTTGAAGGATTGGAGTTCCTCGCCTCTCAAGTACATCTCTGTACTCCGTGAGCTACTGAAAAACCTTCTATGAAACCTTATCTATGAAAACACATAGATATGAAGCTGGATATATGTGATACTAATGTTTAAAAGCATCAGTTTTCAAATATCCCATATGGTTACTTAAGCAAATTCTTTATTTTTTTTTTTTAGAATTTGGTACATTTTTTTTTTTTTTTTGACTTGATAATGTTTTTTAGTGCTACTCACCGAACGTTTGATTTCTTAACTTTCACAACACATTCAACACCTAACTTAATAAAAAGCTTTCCAGATTCACATTCATTCAGATAAAATCTTTAGTACCATTCACTGAAGACTTCATGAAATGCAATGAAGACACTAAAACATTGCCAAGATTCACAATCATCTGTTATGAATAAAACTAAACCCTAACCCACTCACTGGACATTTCAGTGTCAAGTGTCATGAAATATGCAAGATATTTTGCAGAAATGTCACATTTATAGCATGACTTTCAAACATAGCAGTGCCCACTCACCAGACATTTCGTTTTCAAACTGCCATGATATTCACCAACCAATTCAATAAAATTTCACCAGATGCTTTAGTGTGATTTACCATACATTGTGCCATGATTCATATAACAAGGGTAATAAAACATTGCCAGATCTACATTTGATTTATTTTCGATAAAATTGAACATGCTTTCAGAGCCAGTCCCCAGGCATATAATTTCCAAATTGACACTCACCAAGATTTAAATTTATGATCTACCATCATGCATGTAGCAACCAAGTCAATAAAATGTTTCCAATTCCATGTTCATCTGTTTCTGATATAACCAAAGCACTTTTAACACCGCTCACCAAATGTTTAATTTATAAAATACTGCAGTTCGAACAACAACCAAAATAATAAAATGTTGCCAGATTCATGCTCAAATGTGCAAGAAACTATGAAAAGTCTAATATCACTTGGCAGAAATATAGCCACCGGCCATTTTTTTTTCAGTGAGGCTGGGTTGATAAAAACTTTTTGAAGGGTTGAGGTCTCCTACAGCTGTTCTTGGCAGCCCGTTCTGCACTCATTCAGTCTTTTTAGGTCCTCCTTAAACCTCTGCCAAGTATCTAAACTCATTGCACGTGCAGCTTTAACCACACACGGGACAAGTTTAAGTAGTCCTGCATTATTATTTAAATATATCACTGCTTGCTGTAGCAGTCTCAAGGGAATATCTGCCCCTTCTCTAGCAAACAGCCATAAATTAACACACTTAACTTAGGTACATATGTGGACCCCCTCCATGGATCTGTCTCACATGTGGCTTGTTAGGAGTTATGTATCGTTCTTCCTTTTCGCAGTGGAGCAACAAGCCTCTGAATATGTAATCACTTTTGATTTATGAATTTCAGGACATACAGCTATTCCACGCTTCGATATAAATGTGACTTTCATACATACATTTTCGTACATTCATACATTTCAGCATGATTCTGAATTTGTGGTACTGTTTTATACTATTAGGAGGGGATGAAAAAAAAAAAAAACTTTCAATTTCTGCCAGCAGGGAAAAAGTGGAGGGAATTTTTTTTGTTTTTTTTCCTAGATTTCCAAAGTCAGATTAATTGAAAATGTGTGTCCGCTGGGTGCAACTGCCGTAGTAGACCTACAGATATTTAGCTGAATATAACTATATATAGATATAATTACAAGCAAACTTATAACTACATGTAGGTTAAAATGGGGTAAGATGGCCCATGAAGCAAGGTGACTTCAAAGTCAAAGTGATTTAAAAATGACAAATTTGTTTCTAACCTTTATGAATTTCTTTCTTCTGTTGAGCACAAAAATAAATATTTTGAAAATTGTTGGTAAACAAAAATCTCTAATGTGAACGCACACACACACACACACATATATATATATATATATATTCTTATTTATTTATTTTTTACCATATGTGACACAAAATCTTAAAGGGGTTATATGATGCTATTTTAAATAATAATATTTGGTGTTTTTTGTGTAACAGAATATGTTAACATGGTTTAATGTTCAGAAAACATATTATTTTTCAAATACTGTACATAATAGTAACTCCATTATAGTAACTGCGGGGCATATAGTATGCCCCGCCTCACTCAAACGCATAATTTTCTGCAAAGACCCTCCTTCCAACAAGCACAGTCTGCTGTGGCCAGCTGACACAGTGCATTGTGATTGGCTGAACACAACAAGCAGCCGTCGGAAAAATAACGCCTCTTACCATAATGAGTTCAGCTTTCAAAATAAATGTAAAGACAGTTTATAAAGTCCTTAGTTTTACCATCAGACTATACTGTGATGTGACCCGGTCTCTCACTCACATACACACACACAGGACGCAATGCTCTATAAAACCCGTTCATTTTAACGGCATGTTCAGCACAAAATTGAACAGTCAATAGCAAATACTTAAACTAATAACAACACATAGTTGCAGTTGCTGATTCAGAAGCGCCAGGTTATCAGAATTCAATTTTGATGTGGTTGACCTTTACACATCCCTTTGTACTCTGCAAGGTTCACAAATCTGTTGTCCATAAAACACGTTGCACAAATTTGAACATCTGGGTTGTGCTGTTGTCATGTAAATAATCTTAATGATTCCTAACAGCATCTAGTTACTTTTGGAAAGCTAGGTCAGGTCTAGGTCAGCCTTCTCTTTTGTGGGAGAATTTGAGCTTTGTAACTCTCACTTTAATATATATATATATATATATATATAATTATGTTTTTATTGAAGGATGGATAGGATAGATGTAAATAAAAATGTTTTTATTCTAAAATGAAAAATGTTAAAGGGATATTGAAAATTTGATGTTTATTTGCTTACCCCCAGGGCATCCAAGATATAGGTGACTTTGTTTCCTCAGCAGAACACAAACAAAGATTTTTAACTTTAACCGTGGCAGTCTGGTAGTCATTTAATGGAAGTGGATGGGCACCAAACCGCACACACAAACAGGATATGCCCACGCCGGAAGTGATCTGTTATGAACTCTGCATTTCCGTATCCAAAGCACGAGTTCACAACAGATCACTTCCGGCGTTTGCGTATCCTACGCCAAAGTGCGAGCCTGAGACGGTTTGGACATGGTTGTCTATCAGAGGTAAAAAATTATGTAAATACTGTTTAGTTTCTCACAAAAACTGATCATTTCGTGTCTTCAGACATCAGTGTATCTTCACGAGCCACAGGGTGTAATTTGGATTCGTCTGTGCATGTTTCATTTACTTTGAAAGGTTTGGTGCCCATCCACTTCCATTAAATGACTACCAGACTGCCACGGTTAAAGTTAAAAATCTTTGTTTGTGTTCTGCTGAGGAAACAAAGTCACCTACATCTTGGATGCCCTGGGGGTAAGCAAATAAATATAAAATTTTCATTTTTGAGAGAACTATCCCTTTAACAATTAAGATCCTTGGGTTAAAACCCATCTATGTTATCTTAAAACTTCATCTATGTTATCTTAACATGGTTTTCTAAATCAGAGTGTGATGATAAAACCTTTTAAAAAATAAATCCAACTTTTTAAATATGATTAGTGATAGTCAAATCTAAAATAAAATTAAAACCACAGCAAAGGTTATTAAATTGCTTTTTTTCAATATATCACCCCATATCAAAATACATTAACATGCCATCTGTTGCTTTAGTAACACGTGAAATGTGTTAACTATCTTCTAAATCTAACTTTTGTTTGAAATGTTGTAAAAATGCTGTCAAAATGTGCCTAATGTAATTTGCACCATGGTTATTATGATACAATATTTTGCTTAGATTAAAAGTTGCCTGAAACTCAAAGTGACACTGTGTTTTGTTTAGTCCTTGCAGTTACACAAGTCTTAATGGTCTTTGATTGTATTTCAGGGATTACAGAAAGGTAAATTTACTGATGTCAGTTGCAGCTCATGTCTAAAGAGAGATGCTTGTTTGCACAGGACTGATAGTGCAGAAGCTTTAGTTTAAACAGTGAGGTCAACTCTGTAATAAATCAATAACTTCAAATGGAAGGTAATACGATTTAATTGCCCTCTTTGAAATATGGAGTTGGTAAGTATTAATGAATTCTTGTAGAAGAAAATTAATCAAGCCCCTTATCCAATTATATACCAAGCTCTGTCGTTTCAATCTACTTTATGCCTTTGGGCTTCCCCCTTAATTATGTTTGGTTATATTGCCTACAGGTAAGTCTTAAAAGAATTAATCTGAGCTGCCAGAAGTGCACATATATACAATCGAAGGTTGTCATCTTCTACTTGGAGGACTGCTAAGATGTTCAGAGAAGAAATTCAATTTCAAATTGATTCAAAGTAAACATGCTTAATTTACAGACCTCTGAATCAGAAAGGGATTAAAAGAACAACTGGTTATATAGTTAAGTATGTTTAAATATTAGTCATCTTTGCTTTGTTCTGTAGGTTTTTCTTGTCTTAACATTTCAGTGTCACGTTGTGAATAATGGAGCACATGCAATTATTTCGTGGAGTTGGTTTGGAGTGTGTACATCTGGAAGATATGTTAATTTAACATGCCACTTTGCTTTTTAATTGCTGGCACGCAACAGTGTTGCTTATTCAAAAAAGCAGATAAATAACTACTGGTGCTGTCAATTTAGTCTGTGATTAATTATTAAAAAAAGTAATAAAATTAATTCAAGTAATTAAAATTTAGGTAATAATTACCTAAATATTTACAAGTGAGAGAGGTGTGATTCAGTTTACAGCGTTTCAACAGGATCTTTAAAAGATTGACCATCATAAATCTGATTTAATGATGTCATGAACTCTTTATGCAAATATGCAAATATTCATATGCTATCTACTCCTTTAATAAGTAAACCTGTGGAATGGGCTCCAGTGAATTTTTAATGGCCCATTGTACATAACCATGTTGTTTGAATATGTGAATTTTTACCTGCAGTTTTTTTGTGTAAGTTGTCAAGGCTGTTGTCTCAGACAACTATTTCCAGTTTGCATGGTCTCTGTTGTGGCTCTGGTCAGTGCTGGTTCGTGTAGGAAGGGTGGAAAGTGTATGAGTCAGGTACCCTTGGTCAGCCATACCCCGCCGCTTGTGTGTGGATCAGGCCAAAAGCTTCTCTTCAGTCCTATCCATTATTCATCAGGAAGTCTCAACAGATGCCGCTTTCCATTTGATGCAGTTAGACGGGCATATGAATCTCTGTGAAATTTTGACACCCAGTGGCATAAGCATGTAAGAGTCTGTTGCTTTCTTCAAGAGAATAGGCAGTTTGGATATGTTTTACTTTTGATAACAATGAAAAAAGTTGGGAAACAAATTTCCCTCAGTAAATCTTTCTAAGCACACTTTGTACATGTTATGTTTTTATACAATATGCATTGAAAAAATTTAAGATGTCATATCAAGTTGAAAATAGTTCAGCTGTTTTTAAACCCTTTTGCATTTTCACTCCATCTATGATTATATATAGAAATTGGAAGCGATAACATGTGAATACCCAAATGCATCATCAAATGATCTAAGTTAGTTAAATCATAGCCTGGTAAAGACCTATAATTAGACAAGTCATACTGGCAATTGAAATGATGTCATTTACTATTATCCCTACCTGAGATTGTATTTGATTTTAGACTAGTCTGAATGTAGGATAATGTTATTTAAAGTGATGCCTTGTACGTTGCTGCGTAATGTAATGCATCTATGAGAATGCAATTTTCTAATTCCCATTTGGGTATTCTTCATGTTATGAAAGATGACTGCAGCATGATTATATTCTACATGGTTTTGTGCGTGAATCAACAAAATCCCAAAAGATTAACATTTTTCTTAAGCTTTTCTTTGTTTTTTCTTTTCCCACTAAGCAGCACCCTTGTGTATTGTACCTTAGACAAATCAGCAAGTTATAGAATTTAAACTTCAACTAGGTCAGCTCATGACTGCCTTCCACTTGCTCAGAGCAAACATACAACTATGAATATTTACAGACGATGGTATTTCTTCAATTTTTGTTTCCCTCTTGAGATGTGGGCCAACAGCAATTTTGCATTGTATTACTTGTATTATTAGTGTGGGTGTATGTCTGGCAAGGTGTTTACTAAAGTCATTGGAATTCAGTGAGGGAGTTTAACTGGATATTTTGACCATTGCTTGTTTACTCGAGCAGTATGTGAATATTTTAGCTTGGTTGTCTGTGCTGTCAAAAGATTTCTAAAAAGAATGGTTTTCTTAGACTTTGTTCTATCAAAAACAAAAGGTGATGCTGCATTAATAATTTTGACAAGCCTCTTTGTGCTACTTTTTTATGCAACATTTCAAAAGAAGCATAATAAAAGAGCTCAAAAACAGTCCATACAGCTGGTTTGCCATGTTTAAATCACTATTCAACAAAAACCTTGATCTTGACCAAAAAAACACAATGTTCCAGATTTGACATCAGTGATGCAAAACAGTGTAGATTCTTGATTGTTTTGTAACTGAAACTATAGAAAGCGAACATGAACATACTCGACTAAAACAAACACTGCTGATTCTTCCTTGTTTTGTAAGTGATACTACATGCTAAAATCGGCAGTACAAAAAATGAATGACTAACAGAAATTTTGGAAGGCAAAAAAATGTGTCATAAACAAATCCTGTTGATTCTGACATGCTTTGTGACCAATCAATAGACATTTGGAAGTGCAAACTAATGCATAAAAATACTGGAAACCAAAAAATTATTCTGCCAAAAAAACAGCATGTCTAAAACAGCACTTCTCAGATGACCTGATATGACTGTATATTTTATAATTAGATTTTTCTTTTTGTTGCATT
This sequence comes from Enteromius afrohamiltoni, assembly GCA_034779775.1. NCBI lineage: Eukaryota > Metazoa > Chordata > Actinopteri > Cypriniformes > Cyprinidae > Enteromius > Enteromius afrohamiltoni. Next base: position 8,775,262 of record JAUYWG010000064.1, on the reverse strand, counting down.
ATTTTGGCTAAATTTACACTTTTTAATTCATTGCATCACTATACAGAATTTAACTATAGCAAGATTTTCCATTGAAGGACCAGTTAAATTCATACATAAGTTTCACACATCCTATGATGTTGTAGTGATATCATAACTATAGTAAGTGCTTCTTTTCTGAGAATTACTAGCCAGTAAATAACCTCGGGGCTCCTTGTAAATACTGGAGGTGTATGTCTGTGAATCTCTGAAGTGCTGGCAGTGTCCTGACTTTGCCTCCTCAGCTCTTCAAAGGCACACGACTCACTGTGATGTTCACGGCTGCATCACTCACAGTCCCGCCGAGCGCCTTTGTGAACAGTTGCTATGGCAGTCGCCCGCACAAGACCTGAGCACAAATATTTTCAGATATGATATATTGAAGAGCTGCAAGTCATTAAAAACCCCTCACCTCTCCTTCAGAGCAAACAGACACAGGTTGTCTTGAAAACAACCTCAAGGGTTAGGATAGCTACTGAACAGACCACATCAATTAAATAACAAACATAATAGGGGAGGCTGGGGCTGGCTGTCACATTTTATTCCAGGGAATATTTTTTAAGGTAGGTTAGGTGTATGTATGAGATTCTATTTGTGTATATTTACAAAATTCAGCCTGTGTATTTTCTAAATGCATGTTTTTGATCTTATGGACTCTTGCGCAGACTTGATTCCATAGTTTTTAACATTGTAAATGTACCTTATTTTTTAATTGATTTTATTTTAGATTTTTGAAAATAAGACCAGTCAACCAATTACCAATCAGATTAATCCCGATAAGGAGAGGTTTCGAAAAATGTATCATTCAGCAAGTAAGGTAAAAATAAATGCATATTATACAACAATTAAAGTGTTTTTTGACCTTGCGTGCATGTCAACCAAAATATGAACCTGTCATAACTTATAACTTTAATAACAAAAATGTGACTTTTACAACAAAACAGCTCAATTATTTAATAAACAAAGTAACAATATCCTGTTGCTGTAGGGGTGAAAATGTTTTGAATTTGATGATCAGGGTAAATTTAACTTATCTTCTGTAGCCTCCGAAGAGCTGTACTACATGAAAAAATATGTTATTTAGGCAAAATAAGAAACATTTTCACAACTCCATTATTTCTTTCTTAAGGCATGGTTTTTCCTTCTGGAGCATCAGTTTGAACTTTTTGTAATAGTTGCATCAGTTTTTCTTAGAATGAAAAGATAAAATCTCAAAATCATACACTCATTTTTGAAAAGGGTGAAAATGCAAAATGCTGGAAACCCCAAAGAAGACGTATATGTGTGTCTTTTTGTGTAAAGTTGAAAGGTACAGGTTGCCTGATTTCATAAAAAAATCATAAAAGTGTAAATGATAACCTAAAAATAACCTATATTTTTTCCTGACAAATATTGAATCTTTAATAAAAAAAATATTGAATTTAATTAAAAAGAAATTCAACTTGATGTCACGCCGTCCGGCGTTCCATGTGTCTTTGTTGTGTTTTGTTTTCATTGTGTTTCCATGTGCCGTGTCTCATTTG
>JAUYWG010000064.1:8753284-8772979 GCA_034779775.1 Enteromius afrohamiltoni | reverse complement strand
CTTGGATGGGTTAAATGCAGAGCACCAATTCCTAGTATGGGAAACCATACCTGGCCACTTGTCACGTCCTTTCCCTTTCCTTTCCAGTAAGAAAGTGTGAGACAGCGGCTTCACACGTGTGTTCTTTGCTAAAAATAAGGCATTAAGCTTCCATGAGGAAAAGCAACTTGAAACCAGATCCCTGCAAGGTACAGTTGCAGGTGAAGCCGGGATTCGGTGGGCTTACTTTGATGGATAACAGGGTCCAAAAGTACCCCGCCCCTATTTGTTGCTTAGCAGCCATGTGCAATATTCACCAGTAATTTTCTACACGCTCTGCTTTTTCTTAGCAGCCATGTGCAATATTCACCAGTAATTTTCTACACGCTCTGCTTTTTCGTACAGTGGAAATAATAAAGCCATCTATCGTTCGGTGGTGCTGTAGAGTTCCAGAGTTATTTTATGTTAATGAGGCTTGTTAAGGCTGCCACTGCTGTGGCAAGTGGCATTATTTTCAATGCTTCATCTAATGCACTGAAATATCACTGAACAGCTTTGCAAAGGCTGTTTGATAGATTGCTTTTTTTAATGTCATACTTATTAAACATTTTATTTCTTGCGTTTCAGTTCTGTGTTTACGGATAATTGTCCAGCTTGGGGAGGCGGTAAATGGGAACAGTTTTTAAACAGTGTTACAGGCCAATATGTTATTACTGAGTGGTTTGCCTATCAGGAGGCTGTTATTGTTTGCTGTGTTTGGCTTGAAAAACTGTTCATTTGGCCAAATTACTTTTCTCACCTCATTATTAGGTACTAAATGAAATTCTGATTTTATGATATTTGACAAACAACCATGAGATCTTCATTTGCACACTTATCCATTTACACAAGATATGATTTCATTATTTATAGGATGAGTGTGAGAAATGCACAATATCTGTATGCTTAGTGACCACGCTGTCTGCATGCAAACACTGACATCCTTAAAATATGCAATATGATGAATGGGTGAAAAAAGGATATATACACAATACACTGCCATTCAGAAGTCTGGTTTTAAAAGAGTTCTTTTAAAAGAAAAATAATACTTTAAGATAATACTTTAAGATAATTCAATAATTCAATAAATGCAACCTTGGAGAACTAAAAGAGTTTTTCAAAAGCATATGAACATCTAAAAACCCAAATTTTCCACTGTAGTGTACATAGGAACCACATTTTTATAGCCACATTTATCCATGCACCACTTAAACATCTGGTTGTCTGGTTGTTTTAAGAGGATTCAGTACGCCTCTGGTATGTTGTGGTTGAAGGATGCAGATTACTAAAGTAGCTTTAACTATGGTGAGATTTATATTGACAGTAACATACGAATTAAATTGGTTTGAGTTCTTTAATTTAATAATAAAATATACAATAAAACACACGTTTCCCGTTACCAAACATGCATATGTGATACAATATGTGACCCTGGACAACAAAGTGTTTGTGTAAATTTTCAGAAATTAAGATTTATACATGATCTGAAAGTTGAGTAAATAAGCCCCATTGATGTATGATTTGGATGGATAGGGCAATATTAACCTTTAAAGTTGTCCAAATGAAGATCTTATCAATGCATATTACTCATCGATATTAAGTTTTAATATATTTTCTGTAAGAAATTGACTAAATACCTTTATGGAACATGATCTTTACTTACTCTCCTAAGGATTTTTGGCAAAAAGAAAAATCAATCATTTTGACCCATATAATGTATTTTTGGCTATTGCTACAAATATACCCCAGCTACTTAAGACTGGTTTTGTGGTCCAGGGTCACAAATGGTGAAGTGTAACTTTAATTGACATTAATGTGTAGGTTGTTGAGACTGACCTCATGATGAAAATTTATCTATGTCAAATACGTAGCGCAGTGATGCATTTGATGTAAAAAGTCCACTTAGTGGAGCTAAAAAAGCAGAACAGATGAACATATATACGGTGCGTCTTATGTGACATGGTTTTACATGTCACTGCAGTTCTGGAAATGTCTGTTGCGAGTGTCCGAGAGTGCTAAAACTTTAATTTCCTATAATGTTTTACAATAACCTACCATCTGCAATACACCTAAACCTACACAGCAGCATGAAAAACTCAATCGCAAGCATTACAGTTGAGCTTGTTTTTCAATCTGTCAACTTTGAGCTCTTTCATCGAGAGTCGTGTTTTTGACAGGATATGCACCCAAGGATTCCACAAGTCCAGTTTAGTGCCGGCTGAGATATCGAGCAAGCTTATTACCTTCAGAAACTAAACATATGGAGCTGTAATCGTAACTGTATACAAAAAATGATTGCAAGATTGTTTTACTATCTCTATATTGTTTCATTTCTTATCGGTACATATTTCGCATTTCATGAAAAAGTTCCCTCAGGTACTTTTCGCAATGAGATCAGGTTGGTTTTTCACATTTAAATTTCACAATATATTGAGCCGATGTGACTTGTACAAGTTTTTATAAGACAATATTGATGGATTAAAAAAAATTCTGGGAAGTGAGTTCTTCAAATGGCATGCCAAAATGATTTCAAAAGTCTGCAAGATGTTTTTGTACAGTTGATATGTGTTGGGCGCATTCAATTTCTGATCGCCACCAGAGTATACAAGCACTTAAGAGTCCTTCAGTACTCCAGTGTGCTCTCACTCTCTCACAGCTGTGTAAGTTTAGGCTGGAGGAAAGATGTTGGGAGACAAATGGCCCAGTACAGCTGTTCTGAAGAGCTTTATGGGGGACGGTGTATCAGCAGTTCCCATTGTTGATCTGCCGTAGATACACATGGCTAAATGGACTCTTGTTGTAAACACATTTAGCTCAGTGTGTTCACTCTTCGGGACAAGATCAGGCCGAGTTCATAGGCAACAGAATAGGACAGCACTGTTCTCTGGCAGGAATGTCATGGAGGTCTTTAAACCAAACTCTGAAGCATTCACAATCATTCACATGGCTCTGAAACTCCAGTTTAGCGGTGTCTAGATTTTATCTGTATAGATTTGAAGGCATTAGTTTCTTCATGATAGAAGGGGGTTGTTATCCCTGGTGCGTTCGGGTGATGGGGGGGCTTAGAGAATGAATCTGTGCCACGGGTTGCCAGAAAGTACCAGCAGAGAAGAGAGATGAGGGGGGCTAGAGAAAGCAATCAGCCCCATTAATCCTGCACTCACTCGAGTAGAATGACAAAAAAAAATAATCATGTACCACCAGCCGCAGACGGATAATCACTCCAGTGTGTCGTGCATCACCTAAACAGCTGCGCTCAGCGCTACAGCTTTGCTACCGGCCTTTTACCTCAAGTCCACATGGAGGTACCCCATCGATTCCTGCAAGCTCAACTCAACATGCAGGAAGGAGGAAGTCCAAATGTTCAATTGCCTTTCCCTTTTGTTGCAGTCCAAAGGGTCAGGAAGACAGAAAACAGACTCTATCCTGTGACTTTGATTTATTGATTCTTTCATCCAGTTTTTATTCTTTCTTATTATTTTATTAATTATTCTTATTCATTAGTTATTGCTTTTATTAATTTACATAAAGTAGCTAATAACCTTTAAAAGGTTATTTTGCTCTATTCATTTATTAATAGTTTGTTTGCTTGTAGTTGTTCCTATTGATTTCTGAGGAATAGTGTTCTAGCTGTAAAAAAGTTATTTTCCATTTTTATCATTTTTTTTTTCATGTCTGTCATTTTAATGGACATGGCAATCTGGCTTTATTACTTTATTTTTAAGCATCGCCTTGCAAGATAATAAGATATTTAAATACTGCAGGACAATTAATAACTCTACTACAACAACATAATTAAAATAAAATACTATAATCAATATCTTGAAATAATTATTTCTCGAAATAACACCTCGTCCTCTTAATATAATTTAGCGCTTTGTTTTAAATAAAATAGCTTGTTACGTTTTTTTAGTTTAGGTATAAAACCATGCATTTACACTTTGCTTGATCCCCATAGCATAAACACCATCAACATTCTTCCATTGCACCCTTATATCCCCTGATACACACACACACACACACACTCATGCGGAATGTACGTTCTCTTCTGAATATTTTTTCTGTTACTCCAGCCAGATGTCAAACCCTGACTGTGCCCACCTCACCCCTGCTGTGCTCTTTGGTTTTACTCTATGTTCTCTGATGAATGGTATGCATGCAGTGGCAGATTAAGCTTGGTCTAATCGAGAGAACTATAATCCCTCTACTTACTGGGTCACATAAAAGAGTCTGAATCCTCTGTCTTTTATACCCCCCCCCCCATCTCATTTTTCAGTGCAGCTTAGAAATCTCTGACACAGAAACACACAAACCCAGTAAAAGCGTAGCTTCACTTCGCCTGGTTTTCCCCAAGAGATGGAGAGAAATGTATCCTCCAAGGTGAGCAGAAGAAGAGAATAGGTCATTTTTTTAGCATGACAAATCTTTCTGATCTAGTGTTAGTGGTAAGGTTTGATACTGTGATCAGATGAAACTGGAGCGCTTGTGGCAGAAGTTGGAAAGAAACTGCAGAGGGCAGCTTGAAGGCCAGCTTCTCTAAAATTAAAGATCCCTCTGGGGGCATTACCCTTGACCCCTGAGGTCACATGGGCATACTGGAAACTGTAGTACGGTATGTAGTTTCGTAATCTTCATAAATCTCTAGCTCTTCTCCTCAAATTGCAGGGCGGTTTAACTTTCACCTGCCGAGCTCGGTGCCATAAATCATCTCTACACGATGCATCATTTTGATGGTGGTTGTAGCATAGCAGTTGCAGTTTTCAGCAAGTGACCTGAAGGGTGCAGGTTTAAGCCCCAGAAAGGATGATTCATAAACCGGCGTGTTACTGGGATCCACAATGACCTCTGTGCCCTTGAACAAGACGCTTAACCCCAGGTTTCTTCATGGGGATTGTTCATACAGCGGCCTTCAATTTGCTTTGGATAGGACACCGATTACAATCCGAACTGCAGTTCAGTGCTTTAGGGGCCAAAATGGGCATGTGTGGTTATTTGACAAGAAGTAGTATTCTAAAAATGATAAAAAGTGACTTTGCTTGCAGCATATCTTGAGCACGAAACTATACTGGTTAGATATTTTAATTCTTGTTACTCTCTGTATGTTTCATATCAATTTTAGTTATAACCTTAACCAAAATTATAAAAAAAAAAAAAAAACAACAACTTTATTGTTAAACTTTTAAACTTTATTACTTACTTTATTGCTAAATCCTTTTTGTTGTTGTAAGAGTATTAGATAAAACGTTTGCATAATATTTGATTAAAAATATATTTTTTTGTTTCTCTGAAAGAAGTAGTATTTGTTACAATTCATTTAAACATATTAAATGTATTGTTGTATTTCTGGTTTTTCCATTAATGTTTTAAAAATATAACACCCTCTTTTTACAAACTCTTTTAGAACAGAACTTTGCATCCTTAAATATTAAGGTAGGAGAATATATTATACTTTTTAATATCATGCATTTTACGGTCAGATAGAGTTAATTATGGACCCTGAGTAAATATACCATACGCATATTCCCGACTGGCCAATTAGTCTTAGATGAGAGCATAGTTTTTTCTTTCATGGATGCTACTGATTATGTTTCATGCAGCAAAGTAGAACAACTGTGCTCATACATGACTTGAAATAAGCAGCTGTTACTGCCAGGGTTTTGTTTGTAATGTTCTACATTGACTTTCAAACTCTGTTTTAACTTAAAGCCAAATGTCATATGAGTTTAAGCTCTCAGTTGGTTGTTGATGTTTAGTCATTAATCATCACAGCTGTTAAAATCAAATTTTTTGTTAACAGACCTTATCAGACAAGACAATTAAGTAATTGAAATAAGCAAAATAGTGCATGAGAGAAAGACTGGACATTGATGATTGCTTTTAGAAATGGGCTGTTCTCAAAGTGCACAAGGTGTTTATGGATCTGTTATTGACCCTGTATGTGACTCTGGGGGCATTTTCCCTTTCAAAACAGGAACTGGAACTGACTCAGCAGCCTTTCGTTCACATCTGTTCATCTTTTAACTCATATTTGCCTGTTTGCCTCAGTTACTATTAGATGCACTTTCTGAATTAGCTACTTTATGTAAGCAGAAGAGTGCAGGAAATTGAAATCACTTTGGTTCCTCTTAACGTTTTTGTGCAAGTCGACTATAAAAAATTGCTTTGTTTGTGTATGCTTACATCATCGCTTCTCGATTTAAAAATGAAGGATGGATTTGTTTCATTAAAACATTGACTGCAAGTCAAGCTCAGTTTTGCTGGAAATCAAGGCAAATGCATGACACATCGAGCCAGAGAAGTCTCAGTATGCAGACGACATCCTTGCACCTGAGCACCAATTAAAATGGCTTGAGGTGGGATGGGAGCACATGGGTTGAGGTACTAAATTAGCAGTCCAATCATATTGAGGTACTGCTGAGCTGCTGGGAGCCCTGCTGTGGGCGTGTCGTGAACCCTCTGATTGGACACCTGGACACGTCTGTTTGACTGTACTAACGCTTGGCCTCCTGAAGTGTTAAGCTCTGACTCTTTTCTTCAGGTTAAGTATCTGTTCTCAAGCCTTGGAGACAAAACTGCATAGGATATGGACTTTAAGTTTCATTTTTATAAGCATGGTTGAGAACGATTTGTAACCCAATGACTACAAAAATTATAAGTTTAAGCTAGTAGTAGTAGTTAATGAGTTAACTTTTTGGGAAACTAAAATATTTATATATATTTGATGTAAATTATTTTATGTGTACTCTGCAATTGAAAAGTTTGGGATCTTTGTTTTTTGTTTTACTTTTTAACAGCAAGCATGCATTGAATATATATAAAAAACACTTTATATTTGTCAAAGAATCCTGTATATAAAATATATATCAATATTATTTAGCACTGAGTAGTTTTTTTGAGTAACAAATCACAATATTAAAATGATTTCAGATTTATCAAATGATACCAAAGGCTGGAGTAATAGCTGATAAAAGATTAAACATATCATTTTTGTCTTCCCTCAAATAGATGTATTTAATATATAAAAGTATTTTAAATAGAAAATGGTTTTATTAAATTCTAAAAATGCACTGTAACAATGTAACTGTTTACTGTATTTTAAATCAGTTAAAGCTAACCTTTATACATAAACATAACTCTTTTTGCAAAATACATATAATATATATAAATCTTTTTGACCTCAAAAATTTGAACAGTAATTTAACATTTAATGTTTATAAAATATATCTTTTTTTAATTCAGATTACATTTTGTCATTTTGTGTTTTTAATATCAAATAGTAGTCTGTTATTTACATTTTTAATATTTATCTCAATTTTATTAATTTTTCTTGCTGTCAAATGCTTAACCATGATCAATCGCATCCAAATAAATGTTTGTTGTTTTTTTTGTTTACTATGTATATATAAATACACACATACAGTATATATTTGGAAAATGTTTACATGTATATAAATTTATATTTAGATTATTATATGATATATAAATATTTTAAATCGACAAACATTTTTCTTACATATACATACGCATGTGTTTGTATTTATATACACAGTACACACATTTATATTATGTAAACAAAAACAGTTGTTTTTAATTGGTTGCTCTTCAACATATACAAGCCAGTGCACCAGTGACTGTTACTAGGCCCAATCAGTTGTTAAAAAGACAGAACTATGAATACTCGAGAGGCAAAAAACTGTACTTTTTCTTCACTTGAGAGATATGTTTGCAAAAAGTGAGAAAAAAGCATGTTTCTACACCTTCTGGCAAGCCTATGTTTAGATCACAGACATGTCAGGTCATTTTCTTCATCTTTCACACTCTGCCAGAGTCTATGTTAACAGGTTTTTCTGTTAGGTTATGGTTTTATTACGCTCCTTCAGAAACATTTCCTCCTACACCTTTTGTCTGGAGAACAAAACAAAGGCAAAAGAACGTTCTATTCCTACACCGGTACCTCTACTATCGCACTATCGCAGACTGTTACTCTCTCATGTCTCTCAGGTATCGATGCTAGTCATTAACACTTTGACAGCACTTATGGAGTTTCAGCAGAAACACAGCTGTAGCTCTTTTGGACTTCTTTTAACGCACCACACGAAAGAATCGCGTCACATGCAGACAGTCTAATTGGATTGCTGGGTGCCCCCAGGTCAGCCCCGAGGCCTAAACCCAAACTTTCCTAGAATAATCAGTGTGATGCTTCTGTTTTCGTGCCTCAAGTTGGGCAGGCATTTCATGTACCATAAAGTGAAAATGCTGCTGTTACAAAAACCTGAATACTGAAGATCAGGAAGTGACATGATGAAAGTGATTGCAAACTCAGCCTGTCTTTTGAGCTACCTAAAATATAGTCCTAGAATAAATATGGGTTCCTGGAGTGCAGGACATCCATTTTCTGTTGTTATGCAGAGAGAGCATCACGGCAGGATGTAGTTTTATACAAAATGTCACCAATTTCACCGCTCTGCTAAACAAATTAAAGGATGAAACTTTAAGCTTAATGAAAATGACACGACCTTTCAGCCTGGCTATCTTTTTCCTTTTCCCTTTTCTTTATATGTGAGCAGAAATTCTCAAAAAGACAATTCAGTAGAGCAGGGAGCAACTTTTTTTTTTTTTTTTTGAGTTCAAATATTTGCTGAAGTACCACCTAAGATTTTAAGTTATTTTAAATAATTTACCAATGCTATTACATAGTATGCAGATAAACAAATATCATGTGTATAACATTGTTATAGCGCTTATATTGTAAACAATGTATTTAGATTATGCAAGTCCAAATTACTCCAAATTATTTAATTAAATAAATGTTGAAATATATAAATAAATAATGAAATTTATTTATTTCTAATTTAATGTAGAAATAAATGCTGAAATGTAGAAATAAATTAATCTAAATTTATTTCTTTATTAATTAATTTGTTCAATTATTCAATAGTTTTTTTAATGTAATTAATTACTTATTCATTTAGTCATTCATTCATTCATTTCTTCATTATTTTATCATTTATTTATTTAGCAGAAATACTTACAGATACATAAAGCAAATGTTAAGAAATCTATAGACCTATGTCTATTATTATAAACATTTATTTCTCTCCAAATAAATAAATAAATAAATACATGAAGAGATACTTAAATAAATAAATAAATATTTATAAATTTCTGCATTTATTTATGTATTTATTTTATTATGTATTATACAATTTATTTATGAAATTCCAACATTCATTTAATTATTTCATTTTGAGTAATTTGACCTTACATATTAGATTAGATAATGTAAATAACACTTAATTAAATTCACTTAATTGCTTTTCATCAAACCATGGAGTTCCCTCAGAAACCCCTGTTTGGAAAGTATGAAGTATAAAAAACCCACAATACATAAACATTAAAAAGATTGTGATGTCACAGTGCAAGAAGGCAATAACCTGAAAGAAATTTGCGGGTGCAAATGTTACAAATCTTGAAGCAGAAGCTTCTGCGTAGATGTCTTATGATGTCTTCCGAGTTTTGATGGAAGAAATAAAACTTTGCAAAAATTTAAATCAATTGAAGTAATTGCTTCGCAAAATAATTTCCCCTAAGTAGCATTCTGAAAGCACCCATTTTAGCAAAATGCGATGACAGAGTTAAAGTGTTTTGTAAAAATAATTTATTTGAACACTCCAAATCAGTTTTTTGAAGTTCCAATAGGATGTTGCCTTAAAACGATAGTTCACCCAAAAATGAAAATTATGTCATGAAATTACTCACCCTCATGTCATTCCAAACCAGTCAGACATTTGTTTATCTTTGGAACACAAATTAAGGTATTTGTGATGAAATCCCTGACCCTGCATAGACAGCAGTGCAACTGACACCCAGAAAGGTAGTGAGGACATCATTAAAATAGTCCAAGTGGCGTTAATAGTTCAACTTGAACGTCTAGGGAGGGTCAAAAAGCTCATGGATTTCCTCAAACATATCCTAATTTGTGTTTCGTAGATAAGTGAAGTTCTTGCAGGTTTAGAACCACATGAGGGTGAGTAATTAATAACACAATTTTCATTTTTGAGTGAGCTGTCCCTTTAAAAAGCAGCTGCCTATATAGTAAACAGTGTGGCAGCTCACTAAGCTTTGGAACAGAGCTGATATCTTCAGAGCACCATCTTTAAATACTGACTTGTGTTGACAGTAGTTTAGTTCTGAAGTCTTTTAGTCTTAATGTCGGGGACTTTTCCTGTCTGCAGGGATAAATGTTACAGCCTGGAGTGGATGCAAATGAAGAAAAGCATCCAGTCTTCTTGCCCAAATGCCTTTGGTAAGCAGCCTTAAAGCGATTTTATTAGCAGGTTTTGGTTCATAACATCCAGGTTCTGGCCCAGATTCCAGCCTACACAGTAACCGGGTTAACATCCAGCCCAATTATCAAGTCTGGCTGAGTAACAGTGATCCCTGATGCTAAAGGCCCCCTCTGGCTGTGATGCTGGTTGAACCGCTGCATTTTCATCCAGAACGATAAACCGAAGGCTCTGATCTTGGTATCCATATAAACGTGTCCCTTGCGGGGGGTTGCGATGTGCAGAGGTTGAGCTTAAGTGTAGTGGACAGCTGTTGCAACAGCTAAAGCGTGACAGTAATAGTTGATGTGAATGATGGGCTCTGAGGGAGAAGACCCGACTCTCTACTTTATTGCAGGGAGTGCTGGGGCCAAGCATAGGGTAATTAATGTAATATTAGCACACTGTGCCACTAATAATGTTATAAATCATTTCCTTTCTTTTTTTTGTTTGTACTACATTTTTTTGCCGTATGCAGTATGAATGTTGAGATTAGAAGAACAGGAGACCAATGAATCATTGATCAGTTCAGAGACAGGGATGTCACTTATTGCAGTCTCTGGAGGTGTTTTTCTGTCATAACTGTTATCCATTTTAGGTGTACCTTTCATCACTTTATTGCTCCTGAATATAGGGCGCATGTCATATGGACCATTTTATGATACGTTTATTGTGCTTGAGTGCCCCAGTTCCCCTCTCACGTTCATTATGTGGGAAAGAACGGCTAGAATTTTTCTTCAAAATGTTTTTGTGTTACACAGAAAAAAAAAAAACAGACTTCTACAATGGCTGTGTTTCCATTACAGATTTGCGTAAAACTTTGGAGATATTTGATAAAACGTTGATAAAAAAGTATTGTGAAATGACAGCGTTTCTATTTAACTAAAGTTATGCAGCTAAAATGTAACCTTTTGCCTCTCGCAATAAGATAGATAGATAGACGACTTATGAAGTGTTTCTTGGAGGTTATAATACATTGAGGAATGACTTTTGTGTGCCAGGGTAAATGTGAAATACACATTTCCATTGCAGTTTTGCGAGGAATCCCATTTTCAAATAGCCTGAAAAAAACACCTCATGCAAGTGTTAAAACTTTTGCAGATATTTGGGAGTTTTTTTCAAAATTGAAGCGTTTCCATTAGGCATATTTTCAATTAGAAATTTTAATTTGCACATTTTAATGGCTAGTGGGAATCCTGCTAATGAAATGAGTATGAAACTGAATAAGCAACTTTTATTAAACAAAGGAAGAAACTGAAACAAAAGCAGGCGACACAAACCACATCCACTATGAAACAACAACGACAGACAGAGATACAAGACATGGGGCAAGGATTCATACAAAGACTAATCAAGGACATGACAAATGAGCGAAAAACACGTGGCAGAAACGAAAACAAAAACAAAGAAGCATATGGAGCATGACGACAACAAAGACACAGAACGCAAGGACAGGGAAGAAACGCCTACAGAAACTATTCCTCCGTTTTGGCTGTAATATACTTTACCAAATAGTAATTAGGCTTGTCACTTCATCAAAATTTTAAATAAAAAAATGTAACCACACTTTACAGTTTTCAAATAGCATTATTTAAATGAATAAATATATATGTTAGCAGTGATGGGAATAACGGCGTTTAAATAAACGGCGTTATTAACGGCGTTATTTTTTTCAGTAACAAATAATCAAACGAATTACTGCTTCCCCCGTTACAACGCCATTACCGTTACTGACAATAAAATGTGGCTTTACTATAATTTATTATAATATTATTAGCATTTTTACCTGTATTTGACGTACCATAAACTCTGTGAAGAAGCACGGGTTCGTTCTTTAGAAAGATAAAGCGCAAGAGAGTCTTTCATAACATGCAGACTTGACACGCTACATGTGAACGATATTCTTTGTTGTGTTTTCCTGTCAAAGTAACGGATTTCATTTGGAATTCCTCAACTTTTAAGAACTGCCGGGTTCTCTGATAATGGGCGGGACTAATGTGCTAATGACAATCTTATTGGCTGTTGCTCACCTATTATTGTCCCTGTTTTGATTTCAGCAAATCAATTTGAGCAAACGCATACTACATTATTAATATTCATGAACCCTGCAGCTCATTAATACTTAGTATTAGTATTAGTGCTTTTTATATTGTTATTAGTAGTAGATTTCGTAATAGTTTTGTTATCTTTTGCCCTGGTCTTTATAGAAATATTAAATGATAAACAAGCACCACCACCAGTTAGTTTCATTAATTTAACATTTAATATTGGGAACATTCAAGTTTGCCATTTGATTTTTTTTATTTATTTATTTATTTTTAGTAACGAATAGTTACTTTCCCTGGTAATTAGTTACTTTTATAAGGCTATAACTCAGTAGTTACTAACTCAGTTACTATTTGTGATAAGTAACTAGTAACTATGTGTAACTATGTAAATATGTGCCCAACACTGTACGTTAGCAAATCTCAAATTCTTGATTTTTTTTTATTTATATAAAAAAATTCAAACACCAATATAGCATTAACACTGGAAGTCCCAGGATTTTCTGACCCCTCCAGCTCTACCAGAGGTAGGCCAAATGGCCCCTTGGATTTAAACTAACAACTTAATCTTAAACTTAAAAGAACAACATTTGGTATTTGTTTCACCATTGCATGGACTGTCTCAGCTCCCTATGCTTCCTCGCTGGTGACTTACTGTTTGACGGCTACTAAAACTGGAGTCTGTCAAACAGGAAGTAGCGAGGTATTGTTTTGGCTGTTACCAGACTCTACCAACGTATTCATATTTTCCCCTTGCCATAGCATTGTGTTGTTTTCACATGTCTTGTTTTTCTTTTGTTACTTTGGATTGCCCCTCTGGATTTTGACCTCGGACTGTACCTCTGTTTCTGTGAATGTTTTGCTGCCCACCCTGACCACTGCCTTCTTTTGGATATCGATTCTGTATTGCCCTTGGATACACCTGTTTGCCGATATTTGAACTCGGCCTGTTTTGACCACGTTGTGTTTTTAAAGCTAGCATTTGGATCTCTTACGCTTGCCTGGGTCCAGCCTCTTCTTGAGTAGCTGCATGAAGACCACAACTTTGTTTAAAACCTGAAGATCAAGTTCATGCTTGATGATGATCCTAATAGCATTTTGAGTTTCAATAGGCCGTCTGTACAGCACAAAAAATTTATATATTTGATTAGTGACCCAGAAATACTTTCACGTCTCATTGTAGCATTTTTGTTAGTTTTACAGTGTCAAAATACTGAAGCGTATTGCTTATCACTCAGAAGATTTTAGTGTGGTCTCAAGACTTTTTGACACCACTGCCTGCACACAACCTACGGAGCTTGGAAACTTGTTATACCAATGCCGTTCTGAATCCTGAAGTCTGTCCGGTTCATTTAAAAACGTCTCTGGCTGCGACAGACTCTCTAAATCTTTTTAATCTACTTTTTAATCCAAGGCTAACCTAGATGAGATCCAAAAGTTAGAAAGTCTGGGGGTATGCTAGCTCTGTAGAGAGAGAGAGATGTATGTGAGTGATAGAGAGTCTGGAGGGCAGCGCTGAAAGATGAATCATTCATGAGTATGGTGATGAGCGAGCCCTTCTGCTGTTCTCTGAGGTCGCACAGTTCAGCCTGTTTGGTGGGGTGTCACTGCGCCTCTGACCTCACTTCCACATCCTCAAGAGATTTATTTCTCCTGCAAAGACGCCTTGAGGTTCACATCTACTTCCAACCAAAGCAAACTCCTCCCCTCTGAAGTCACAACTCAAGTTAATAATGTTGACTTTGGAACAACAGGTTATTAAAGACCAATGAATGACAACTAAAGACGATTATATCACTTCCTGTGGTCCAGCAGATTCTCTGGTTCCACAAACAAAGATTTCATGTGCTTCAGGAGACCACTGAGATGAATGCTAATTTTTCCAGGTGGTGTAGTCTTTTTAGGGTACAAGTGCTGGGCAATATGTCAGATTAAACTGGAACAAGCACGTTTACTAGGACCCTAATGAAGGCTGATAGAGATGCTAGTTAAATGAAGTGAGACTATAATTACAAATTGATTTTAATGTTAGGTTTAAGGCCTGTTGTGGGGTGTGTTTCTGGACTGTGTGGAAATGTTGATGGTTACAGGCAAAGGCTATTTAAATGGGTCCTGCTTTTCTCAGTCCATTATTTTTACTGGTAAATCTGAAGGGTTACACATTTCAGTTTTTCTCTTTAAGCATGTTTGGGTTTTTTTCTCCTAAATGGTTAGTGAAACTCTCTTTTCTGACACTCGCCTTGCATGTGTGAAATAAATAATGAGCTATTAGCAGGGTTTAGCACTGTTAGTGTTTTTCCTCCTGCAGGGCTCCTGCTGGCCCCTCCAAAGCTGCCCTGGCAGGATTCATTCTCTTCACATCCCTCCAGTGCTGCACATTTTTGGCACACTGATACCGTGGCTCCAAAAAGTGAATATAAATAACACTATATGTAGTCTCAAAGTTGCTTTAATTCTAATGACTTTTAGCTAACTGATATCTAGTTTAATTTAGTGAACGTTTGTAGTTGGTCCTCTTTAAAAAGTTCACAGATGTCCTATAAAGATGTTCCACTAACATTTTACATGAAATATGCATTTTACGTATATTGTATTGTATGCAAATCAGCATATTAGAATGATTTCTGAAGGCTCACGTGACACTGAAAACTACAGTTATGCTGCTGAAAATTCAGCTTTTCAACACAGGAAAGAATTGCATTGTTAAATATATTAAATAGAAAGTATTATTCAATTTTAATAATTCTCTGATCTAATAAATGCAGCCTTGATAACTCAAAAACATAAAAATAATGTCAGATTTAAAACAACCTGAGAATTAGGAAAAAAAAACATTTTTGCTGGACTGTCCCTTTAAGTATGTGAATGTTTAATAAATGACTAATTTACTTGGGTTTAGAATAAAAGTGGCTGCTGGTGAACTATATAGATTTCCTTCCCATGCTTAAGCACAGCTGAAGCTCCAATGAAGTTAAAGGCCAGGCTATGTTCTGCTGAAGCACAGCTAAATGCTAATTAGAGCAAATATTTGACCTTTTTTTCAGTCCCAACCTCTGATATTTTCATTAAATGTGAGTTTGGACACATGGGCTAAAAATACATTTATGTTATTTGATATTTAAAGAGGATTTAAGATCATTTTCCGAGTCTGTGGACCGTGCTAAAAGGGGTCTCAAAAGGGTGCATGTGAATTACAACTGTCCCACTGTGTTTGACTGCTGAACTCTAGCATTTTATAAATAAAAATGATTGAATGTCCATTTGTGTGCTTGCAGCTAAACCCAACAATCATAATGCACAAACAAAATAAGCCAAAACGGACTGCAGATGTCAATTTTATCTTCTGATCTAAAAAGGTCTAAAAGGCTTCATCGTTCCATTACTGTTCTCTGGCTTGTGAGCGCAAATGTGTTTCTAAACAGCACCATTGAGCTTTTTTTTGATTGTTGGTTTTTGAATGGGCACACAGAGAAGTTTGTGTGCTTTTATGCCATCCTAATTTGTTTCCATGAGTCACATCCTGTATGATGCACTTTTTGTTTATTTTTCAGCTAAGGTTACAGACGTCGTCTTGTAGTATTTTTGGGTTTGTTTTGATCTTCTGAAAACATAAATGGGAGAGTAGAAAGTCAGATACAACCCACACAATCTTTATCCACCCATAACTGTTAACATACATAAAGTACGTTCGATTTTCACAGTCATTCTGTCATTTTTAGGGCTCAATGTAAGTGCACTTTTAATTAAATCAAATATTGTGATTAGACTGTAAGAGCAGCGGTGTTGAGATGTACAGTGCTGTTTGTACATTTTAATATGCCTGTGTTTGTGATTGGACACATCACTTTCTTAGTCATTTGTTAATAATTTTTTTTTTTTGCATAGATTCATACATAAGATTTTAGTGAGGTTGTCTTTGCAGTTTTGAATTCATGAACCTCATCTGATATTGAACTACTTTAAGCATTAGTTTTAGTAAATGCTCCCACTTGAAATCAATTTCACTTTCTCCACAAGAGATTTGAATCACAGGACAAGAAAATCTATCCTTGCTGCTAACATTTAAAGTTTATTTTGAAGTGTTTTTGTGTGGGTGCACATAAGGGGGAAAAAAAGCAATGTTATATTTGGTGTCACGCTGAGTTACATTTATTTAATTTTTTGTTTCTCATTTTAATGGTTTTTCATATTGAACATAATTTTCTGCGTTCAAAGGCCAAGTTAATTGCCTCGGCTGATGTAGCAAAGTCCTCAACTAATGCCCCTTACTGCTTGCCATGCTTAACAGTGTCGAAAAGGGTATTTTTATTTGCTTTTGGGTACTGTATGACTAAATAATATTTTTTCCCATTTGGTTGGATAAAAAATGTATTAAAATACATTGCATCAGAACACTTTCTTTCTTTCTTTGAGGGGTTTTAACGAAAGGGCTTGGTTCAGACTCTATGAGACTGTAAACCCGGCCCTCAGGGCATGACAGATCAGATCTGTCTTTCATCTCTGGCTTTGCCTTCACTGACAGAAGCGCAAATTGAGTGTTTGCGTTTGTGTTTTAATTAAGTTGAAAGTGAAACCATGAACTTTTATCCTGGTGTGACACTAACTTGCCTGCAGACGTATAAGACTATCTTTAGAGATATGTAGGACATCGTCATTTAACATTTCCCAAAAGGACTAGGTCCATAAAATTTTTGTCTTGGTGGATTATAACAACAATTGTTTATATGCTTATTATTTATAGTGGGGTCCAAAAGTGTACTTAAAATGTTCTTCACAGGAAATGTTTTTTCCACATAGAACCATCTCTTACGTATCGATAATCTGAAGAACTTTTTTTGCAACATACAGTATAAACTTTTTTAAAACAGAAGGTTTTTTTCGAACCATTAAGACAAAAAGGTTCTTCCATCATGAAGCATCTTGGTTTCACTTTATTTTTTATGGTTCCTTTAACACATTCTGTTGACTATGAGTAGTTCTGCACCTACATATCTACTAACTATATGTGTATGAGACACTGAATACTGGCGAAATGTTGCTAAATATGTTGTGCAGTGGTAGTATAATAGTATCTAATTTGCTTAGATTTTAATACAAAATTTAATTATACTTGATTTAGCTTTTTATTTTTGCAGCAAACTAAACACAATAGACAGTCTGGCAGCGTCATTATTGTCTGCACTGCTGCTGCTACTGCTGTCCTCTTGCTGAACTGAGGTGAGATGTTTGTTTGGTTTCATGTGTTTGAGTTATGATCACACGCTGAAGTATTGCCTTTCCACTGTCAGTCAGTGTCTGGCTCTCGGCGCCCATTGCCCAGGATAATAAGTCCACATTGACTCTTCGCTTTCTCTCTCAGACACCACCGTGACATGTATTACCGAATGCCACATCTGCATAACTTCTTGACAGACTGCTTGCAGTACAACGGGCCCCATTCATCCAATGACTGACAGAGAGCAAGAGACAGTTATTGGAAGTTATCTGTCCTATTAAGTTATATTATGGGGTTATGTGGCGTGATTCAGTTTTGATGTCTTCAAGGTGATGTTCTTGTTGCCTTCCAGTCATTGAATTAAAGACCAATTATTTGGATGTTGATCATCACACAATTAGTTGTGTTATTATATTTCACCTCTTTTCTTATTCTCTTGATAAATCATAACAGCGCCTGAGGTTTTGCTCTAGTTTGAATGCTTTTATTGCTGCATTTTTTGTTGAAGGGGTTTTGAGAGCAACGGCTTTGGCAGTACAATGAGTCCAGTGATGTCAGTAGATTGCATTAGCTTTTGTAATGAGCTCGCTGGCTCATGTTCAAGATAACATTTGGCTCTCTTCACAAATTATGTCCTTACATCTTTGTTAAATATCTGGCCTTTTTGAAATGCGAGGTTATAAAAAACACTTTAAAAGATGTATCGTTTTTGTTGTGTTATAGAGGATTTCAGGTTCATTAGTTTTCCGTTTTACTTTGAAGTATTATCACAAAATGTTGGTGGGCTCTTAAAATCAAGTTTTAGTTCCTTAATGTGACATTTTGTTACCCAACTAAAACAGTATTAACTAAGGAAAATACCTAAGCATATTAAAATGAAGTCTAATAAAATTCTACAGGATTTAGTTTAAACAAATTAAATAAAAATCAAATAAATAATTTTAAATATTACAAACAGATCTGGGTAGTAACTAATTACATGTAATCAGGTTCCAAAAATTAATGACTTGTAATTAGATATATTATTAGTATTCTAAAAAACCTGTAATCAAACAAACACATTGCATCAATTGTGTTTTAACATCAAAGTGTTTTCCTAATGAACACAGAGTTATTTAACCATGTATTACTATGACTTTGTAAGCATTTTGTCTTACAAACATTTTAAAACACACAAATGCATGTTGTTTCTTATTTGCATGTGCTACAGTGCAAGCATAATGTTAGCTAGGTTTATGCACTTTATGTAGTTCTTGTTCTTTGTATATTTATATTAATGTGGTATATCAAATCAATTTAATAAATTAGTTAGGTCAAAATTAATATTAATTTAAAAAAGTAGTCTAATCTGGAATCAGTAACAGACTTGAAAGGAGATGCAGACAAAGTACAGTCCAAAGTCCAGTACTTGTGAAAGTATTGATACTACTGGTCAAATATTACTCCTTTACAAGTGAAAGCTGTGAACACAAAGTACTTGCTTTTAAAAGTACTTAAGTATTACGAGCCAATTTGTGGTTAATTCATTGTTTCATTATTGTTGTATGTCAAACTTGCAATAACTTATGCCTTTGAAGCAACCTACTGAATACGCTGACTAATATCTGTGTAATAGAGAGCTTTTAAAGTGCCCCTATTATTCCATTTTAAAGGTTGCAAATATTGCTTTATGAGTCTCTTAAAACAGGTTTACATGTATGCAAGGTCAAAAAACACTATAGTTTTCTCCAAAAATAGGTTTCATTTTACCCCATTTCTAAATGATTTGTAAACTACTTCGAAGCAGTTTGAAGAATTAGTCTGTCTAAACCCCTCCTTTCTGTGAGCCCTCACTTCTGTGATTGCTCAGGTGGTGCTGTCCTTTATGATTGGTCTATCGCTACAGCTAGGTAGCAAGGACTACCATGGCAAGTGCTTGCAATTTGCTTTTGTAAGTGAATCGGGCACACCTCTACGTTGTGAACTTCAGTGTTGAATAATGAAAAACACTGCTTTAAACGTCGTTTATCATTGCTTAAACTAATAAGACAGACAGACAGTCAAGCTGCATCAATCACAATGTTTAGACTACATTAGGCCCACAGCTGAACAA
>JAUYWG010000064.1:8719296-8734064 GCA_034779775.1 Enteromius afrohamiltoni | reverse complement strand
TCATGTCTCTTGGACAAAGAAAACATTTTTTTAAATATATTTTTAAGTCATTTGGGGTAAAATAGACCCCAAAGAAAACATAAGGGTTAAGTGAACTTCAGAGGATCTGTGTTATTCAGTGCGTGTGTTTGGAGGTTTATTTCTAGACATTGTGCCCTGGACAATACCAAACATGTCATATCTAACTCGCAAATCATGCGTGTTCCTGAAGCTTGTATTTTGCTTTATATTTTTTTATATATTTTAAAAGGCAACTCTCAAATTACTGTTAATTTTTTAAACCCTATTATTGATTTTAGGAATATCAGTACTAAAGAATAGTACCAAAGGATGTATTAACAAAATTACTGCAACTGTACCTAAGAATAATAAAAATAGCCTTATAATACAGCCGCAATTCTTTTATAACTCAAAAATACTTTTTTTCCACCTAATTGCGATAATCTCATAATTCTGACTTTATATCTTGCAATTCTGACTTTTTTTCTCATAATTCTGACCATATCTAGCAATTCTGACTTTTTTCTCATGATTTTGACTTAATATCTCAGAATTCTGACTTTATAACTTGCAATTTTGACTTTATATCTCGTAATACTGACTTTAGAATTTGCAATTCTGACTTTATATCTCGCAATTCTGAGTTTTTTTCATAATTGTGACTATATCTCGCAATTCTGACTTTTTTCTCATAATTGACTATATCTCACAATTCAGACTTTTTTCTCATACTTGTGACTATATCTCACTATTCTAACTTTAGAACTTGAAATTCTGACTTTATATCTTGCAATTCTGACTTTTTTCTCATAATTCTGACTATATCTAGCAATTCTGACTTTTTTCTCATAATTTTGACTTTATATCTCGTAATTCTGACTTTATAATTTGCAATTCTGACTTTTTATCTACAATTCTGACTTTATATCTCATAATTCTGACTTTATATCTTGCAAATCTGACTTTTTTTCTCAAAATTGACTATATCTCGCAATTCTAACTTTTTTCTTATACTTTTTTCTTATACTTATATCTCACAATTCTGACTTTAGAACTTCCAATTCTGACTTTATATCTCGCAATTCTGACTTTATAATTTGCAGTTTTGACTTTATATCTCACGATTCTGACTTTTTCCTCATAATTGACTATATCTCGCAATTCTGACTTTTTTCTCATAATTTTGACTTTATATCTCGTAATTCTGACTTTATAATTAACAATTTTGACTTTATATCTCACGATTCTGACT
This sequence comes from Enteromius afrohamiltoni, assembly GCA_034779775.1. NCBI lineage: Eukaryota > Metazoa > Chordata > Actinopteri > Cypriniformes > Cyprinidae > Enteromius > Enteromius afrohamiltoni. Next base: position 8,732,812 of record JAUYWG010000064.1, on the reverse strand, counting down.
TTTTTTTCATAATTGACTATATCTCGCAGTTTCTGACTTTTTTCTCATACTTGTGACTATATCTCACAATTCTAACTTTAGAACTTGAAATTCTGACTTTATGTCTTGCAATTCTGACTTTTTTCTCATAATTCTGACTATATCTAGCAATTCTGACTTTTTTCTCATAATTTTGACTTTATATCTCATAATTCTGACTTTATAATTTGCAATTTTGACTTTATATCTCACGATTCTGACTTTTTTCTCATAATTCTGACTATATCTAGCAATTCTGTCTTTTTTCTCATAATTTTGACTTTATATCTTGTAATTCTGACTATAATTTTCAATTCTGACTTTTTATCTACAATTCTGACTTTATATCTCATAATTCTGACTTTATATCTTGCAAATCTGACTTTTTTTCTGAAAATTGACTATATCTCGCAACTTTTTTTCTTATACTTTTTTCTTATACTTATATCTCACAATTCAGACTTTAGAACTTGCAATTCTGACTTTATATCTCGCAATTCTGACTTTTTCTTATAATTGTGACTTCATATCTCGCAATTCTGACTTTATAATTTGCAGTTTTGACTTTATATCTCACGATTCTGACTTTTTTCTCATAATTGACTATATCTCACAATTCTGACTTTTTTCTCATAATTTTGCCTTTATATCTCGTAATTCTGACTTTATAATTTGCAAGTTTGACTTTATATCTTACGATTCTGACTTTTTTCTCATAATTGACTATATCTCGCAATTCTGACTTTTTTCTCATACTTGTGACTATATCTCACAATTCTAAATTTAGAACTTGAAATTCTGACTTTATATCTCGCAATTCTGACTTTTTTCTCATAATTGACTATATCTCGCAATTCTGACTTTTTTCTCATACTTGTGACTATATCTAACAATTCTAAGTTTAGAACTTGAAATTCTGACTTTTTATCTACAATTCTGACTTTATATCTCATAATTCTGACTTTATATCTTGCAAATCTGACTTTTTTTCTTATACTTTTTTCTTATACTTATATCTCACAATTCTGACTTTAGAACTTGCATTTCTGACTTCATATATTTTTCTAATAATTGTGACTATATCTCGCAATTCTGACTTTATTTACTTGGAATTGCAAGTTTATATCATGCAATACTGATGTTTTTCACATAATTGCAACTTTATTTGCGAAATAACCTTCATTTATTTTTTATTTAGTGGCTTGATTTATTGCCTTCTTAATGAGTAAAAATATTAATTAAAAATGTAAATTGTTGACATGGTCGAGCATCAACTCTTGGTTTGCTACATCCATAAACGCTTAAGAACAGAATTTCTAAACTATAACTACAATCAGTGAGGATAAAGATCTTGTAACTGATGAACCTAGTCTTTAAATGTGCCCCAGTCTGTGTCCTTGTATCTTTTAGTGTGCTCTTGGTACAGCGACACATGCTAGTGTGCTAACACCCAGTTCGCACCCCAGTGAGGGGGATTTTTAATGTGCTGAGACAGGACGTTGTGTCCCTGTCAGAGGAACAGGGCATGAGAGTGATGTGTGATGAGATGCTGCAGTCGTGCTCCACTCCGGCTGAGCTGATGGATGGTGATAGATGCTTACGAGAGATGATAAATGAGTAAGGGTGGTGGTTATAGTTTGTAACAGCGAACAATAAAGCACAGCGTAGGCTGCGGTGACCCTTCAATGTACTGTCACAAAAAACGTCCAGACGCATGGAGACAAATTACTGCCCCTCTCTGTTAGTAAACACATAAGAAATGTTCAGTTCTGTGTCTGATATGCTCAGTGATGTAATGGTGTTCAGTCGCCATGGCATGCTGGGATTGCTGACGCCAAATGCTTCCAGATGTACAATCAGCTCTGCAGGGCCCAGATAATGACAGTTGGCTATTTCTTCAGGATTTTTTTTTTTTTTTTTAGATGTTCAAGGTGGCTCTGAGTAGGGCTGCACAATATATCAAGTTTAAATCAATATGTTATTTTAATATCATTAAGATACTATTATATTATTTTAATAGCATTAAATTAATACTTTTATATTTAAGTATTAACTTTTAATACTTAATTTTTTTTTTTTAATTTTAGTTTTTAAGTTTAGTAATTTAGTTATATTTTTTTCTATTTTATTAGTCATTATTATTATTATTATTTTAAATGCCTAAATAATTTAAATTAATTTTAGATGTATTTTTTGCTAATTTGGCACATAAAGTTAAATTACTGAGAAAGTTTGCTTTTGGTGGGACTTTTTTTCAAGAATGATTCACACTTTCCAAGCAAATTCCAAGCAACTCAAGTCTTCTGGTGAATATTTCTTGATACATATCTCAGAAAAACACTATATTGCAATGTCAGTTTTTTTTTCTCATATCATACAGGTCTAGCTCTGAGCAGAGGCAGGAAGATGCCCGCTCACATTAGCTGGAAATGTGGTCAGTCTCTGAAATCTCTCATCTAGTGAAGATTGGTGAAGGACCAGCACTGAACTGCACCGCTAAACTTTGCCAGTGATTAAAGAACAGCAGCTGAGTCCTTCCCTGTCTTACTGACACACTCACACACTCTCAAACACACTCTGCCTCGAAGCAGAAGACTACTTCAACAATTTCCCGAAGGACAGGCCTTATTAACTGAGGCGGTGGACCCCTTGCCTGTTTGTTTCTGTGTCTGTGTGTGCGACTGGAGACTCACAACTCTCTCTGCTACTTAGTAATGACTTTTTTGTCTCCTCTTCGGAATCCTCCAGTGGCGGTTTGTGTTGTGTGAGGTCTTGTCATCCACTTGTGAGAAATGTCATCGATGGCTTTCTGTGGAAATGTCGCTCATGAAATTAGGTTTCATGCATGCGTGGTCTGCTGATAGACGGTCCAATTTAGCATACTTTGCAGAGTTGTAATTAATATCTGCTGTTACATCCTTGGCGGCAATTTACTGTTCAGTGTGGATGTGTGTCTTTATGGGGTTATATTAATAATTAAATTCATATTTTTTCATTTGATATAACATTAGTGTTTGCAAATAAGCGCTCAGCAGTGACACTCTGAGAAAGAAAATGTTTTTTACTAGGGTAAATCAGCTAAAAATGGCAAAACGCGCTGTAGTGGGTTGACAAAGCCACAGATTTCCAAAAGAACATGTTGGAGATTTGTATTTTATTTCCATCAGGATTGGCAGAACAAAAAAAAAACTGTATTATGATTCATAAACCCCATGATACCTCTGCTCTAATTTGCATTTCAGTAGAACGGTGCACAAAACCAATATTTGAACATGGATGATTTTGACTTTTTTTCTTTTTAAAGACGGGCATAATAGTAGCACTTTATTTTAAGGTGTCCTTGTTACATGTTACATGTACTTACTATTATAATAACAAACTAATTATGCATAATTACATGCAAAATAAATTCTACTCAATACTCAGTAAATGTGTTATTACACTGTAACAAGGACACCTTAAAGTAAGGTGATGTAATATGTAGTTGTTCTCAACCCTTTTGTCCAATACAACATTCAAGATTCTGTTTTCAGTTACAACAGTAGTTGTTTCCACCCTTTTCTTTTCTTTTTAAGGATGTTTTAATAATTGGAGCTGGGATAATAATAACTGGGAGCAGTCAGCTCATTTTTTTTTTACTAATTATTAACTGTATTCAAGCATGACCTGCAGCTGTTAGGTATGATCATGTAACGAAGGGGACTGACAAGGGCGGATCCAAATGCAGAGCTTTATTTAAAGGTGTGGTCAAACAGGCAGGATCGAGAAAGCAGCAAACAACAATGGTGGAGGTAAAACACAGAATAATGCAGAAATACAGCTACTATTGTTGGTCAAACAGAGTCCGCGGGGCAAAACTTACCAATAATGGAAAGACAAAAAAAAGGTCAGTACACTGAGAAATCAAACACAGGAAACAAGACAAGTGTTTTGTGAGGGAAAACACTTAATACTCAGCGGCTAGGCTACAAACACAGACAGTTTTTAACGATGACACAATGAGTTAACAAGGGGGAGGGGCCAATGAGTTGTCGTGGTAACTAACAGGGGAGCTGAGGGACAGGTGAGCACAGAAACAATGGGTAGCCAACACTTCACAATAAGAGTCCTAAATTATAACAGGGAAACACAGACAGAGCTAACACACACATAACAGAGTCCATAGTGGATACCCTCTACTTGAGGTCGTGGGCACTCCAGCTGATAAACGTGGCAGATCAGTATTAAATATTGTTTAGGTCTATGTAATGAAATGTTTTTTGCTGGTTATTTTGCGTGTGTTTTTCACTGTATTTGCATTTATTAGGCTTACAAATGCGTGCTGTACTGACATTAAATTATATTTTACATATTTCTTTGCTGTAAACCATAGATATGATTTTCGAGTCATTAATAATTGTCATTAGTACAGCTGTGCTGTTCTTGAACTGTTGTTGCCTGTTGTGTAATGCCACAACAATTCCATCTATTCCAGAATCTGAGATTTTTTTTTACCAGTTTACTTAAATACTTTGTCATAGTAGATATTTGTGACTTAGCCAAATTCCTATGCAAAGGCATGCAAATGAGCTTAGTAATATTCTTGGAACTACACACTAATGGCGTTTTCATGTGAATCTATGGCACAAACATCGTCCAGCCACTGGCTTGTTAATGCCAATGATGTACTTTCTGTGTGAAGTCAGCTGAAGCTCACTAAAAATTGCTATAGTTTGCTTTCAATGATCCATACTTCAGAGGATACTTAAGATAATGAAAAAGAAGGGTTGAATTAGAGGACCAAACTCTTTGAACCATCTTCAGCTGCTGAACTGTGTGCTGTGAGTACATCGGCGGGTCTTTTAACACCTGACATTATTTCCTCAGTGTTATTGAATAACACTTGTGAGCTGATGGTCTCAGAAGATAAGATCCTCTAGTGCTGATCCAGCTGGCACTGTGACTGGCATTAACGTCCTGCCATTTTGGCTGCAGGACATATCTTATGCAAGTGATTCAGAGAGCCGTAGTCTTTGGGCCACAGACGTGCTGTCTGTTTTGGGTTACAGACGTGTTTCAGTTTAAGGATCCTCTCAAATAAAGCTGGGTTTGTGAACATTGTAAATGACTATGCAAAGACTGTACATCTATGGGCTTTTCTGATCTAAGATTTGGGGAAACTGCTAATGTGATGTCGGCATAATGCACACAAAATGTCATTTACTCACCCCACATGTCGTTCCAGACCCATAAGATCGGATAATCTTTTAAAAATCAAACTAAAAATATTAGATATTTTAATGAACCCTAACAGATTTCAGTCCCTCTATTGAAAGTAAAGGTAACCGAAACTTAGAAGAACCAAAAAAGGCACATAAAGGTAAAACTAATCCATATGAATCTAGTTGTTTGAGCCTGTCCTCCAACAAAAACCTACCTGACCAAGTTTTGTGAAGAGATAAACTTGATTTATTTGATAAACAAATTGAATTTAGTTTTATTCACACATAAACACTCATCCAGGGACTGCATTACATATGGGATCACATAAACAACTACAAACCCCGTTGGTTCTCTTGCATAAGAGTCACCATGTAATGTGCTCTATGTATATGTGTGCAATTCATATATTGTAAATAAAAGCCTAGACTAAATCCGTTCATTATAAAAGGTGGATGTATATCTTCATAAGACATGGATTAAACCACTTAATTCATATTGATTACTTTTAGGATGCCATTAAGAACTTGAAACATGTATGGTTTGGTAACACTGACTTCCATTGGAAGATCAATCTACGGGGTCATTTTACTGCAGTATTTTGCTGGATTATTCACTCAAACAATGAGAATTGGCTGAACATTTACTCAACCTCATGCCATCCAATGTTAATGAGTTTAATCCGAACAGATTTGGAGAATGCAGGTGCCATTCTGCTGTAAATGGGTGCTGTCAGAAGGAGAGTCCAACAACTGATAAAAACATCACAATAATTCATAATCCACTCCAATAATAAACTCCAGCCCATCATGAATAAACGAATGCCTTGTGAAGAGAAAAGCTTGTTTTATAATCTATAATAATGGTTCCTCTAGACCCAGATTTAGTTTTTTTTTAGCAAAGTTTCATTTTTGGGTGAACTTTTCCTTCATGTATCCCAGAGAGCTGTAATCTAATCCAATTCTCAATGAATGCAGTTTCTATCTGAGGCTGATTCACACCACGCACAAGAACAGGAGAATGAAATGATTTTTACAGGCTCATCTCACTTTAGATGAAATATTCTGCTATTAAATTTGAAAGAAGTCCCGACTGAAGACTTTGAAAGTATTTCAACGGACACACTTTGCTTCACAAAGGAACTGTTAAATAAGCAAAGAAGCTCGCACACAATGCAGAGAATAAGGCTATTGTTTACCTCCAACAAAAACACAGAAAAAGCAGTGACAGAAAAGGCCTTGGTTTCATTGTTTTATCCTGTTCCTCTCTCCAGGCAAACATGTGCATCAAAATAAATCCTTTGCTGTTTGCGCCAAGGCTGGCAGCTCAAGCCGTGGCATTTTGTTGGCATTTGCTATCAGGTTTTTACAATCCATCACGAGACCTGTATCTGCACCCTTGCCATCTCGCCGTAATACATTCACTGACCTTGTCGCGCTGACCCAAGCAGTGAAGTCAACAAATGGATTCCCCATTAAGCAAGTTCCATTTATTAACAGTTTCTTCTCTAGTTACGTCCCCACAGCCAAGAATACATGAATACTAAAATGCGTTTGACAGAGGCGTCGCTGGGTCTCAATGAAGTGCTTTGAAAAACCACCTCAAAGAGAACGAATTGAATTCTTCATATTTAGAGCGCTGGAAGGGCACAGCATTATGAGAAGAGTTCATAGCAATGTCACACCTTATGCAAACGCTGTTACTTAAAGTAACCTGACACTTGATAGACCTTGATGCAGCCATTAGAACTATATTCAACAGTGTTTATAAATCAGTCGTAGTGACTCCCTTTTACTCTGACTTTCATTTGTGCGCTCAGTGAGAACACAAATTACTTGAAAAATCTGCTTGGATTAATAGACAGTGGAAGAAGACCTTCACTATAGTCTAGTTAGCAATAAGGATCATTGCATTCATGAAGTGACAGCTAAAGTGGGGATAACATGGTGTTTGGCCAGTGGGGAAGCATAATCTCATGCTGCGGGGTTTAATACGTGTATAGATTAAAACGAGCAACTGAAATGACTGAAGATCCGGACTAGCTCTTGCTTAAATCATTTGCTCGGATGTCAGAGCACAAACCCTCGCCTCAAAGATTAAAAGTTGTGTGTGAGAGATGAAAGACTTGCTTTAATTCTTTAGCTACTTGAAATCTGTTAATTGCTCTCTGACAAGAAAGTTAATGAACAGAAGGTTGTTAAAAAGATTGCTGAATATCTCTAATCAACGCATGTGATGCTTAACTGCAGGTGACGTTAAATCTAATTTAATCCAGTTTGTGATGTTATTGTCAGTGAAGTCAAAAGCTAGGCCTAAAAGACTCATTTAAATACATATCTTTAATTTTAGTTAGTAAAGTTTTATTGTATCAAGCTGTGAAAGTTGCTTATAAGATGTACTCTTTACAGTGTGTGTGTATTTATGGCACATCCTATTTTGCCAAGTTCAATGTGTCCCTAGGTCAACATATTTTGTTGACCCTGGAACGACATTTTAATGCAAAAATATAGTCTTCTTGACCATATCTCTTCACCTAAACCTACTCTTACCCATGAGTAATGCCTAAAATCATATTTAATGATAGATAACTGACACTTATGTACAAGCAACTTCACAAAAACTGTAAACTGTTTCTTCAAATCTGATTGGTTAATCAAAATGTTGTCCAAACGTCAACAAAGATGTTGACCCAGGGACATGCTACACTTGGTAAAATCAGGTTAGCTGTATTTATGTATAATGTAATATAATATTGTATAAATATAATAATATGTGTGTATGCATTTTAGTCTCTCTCTCTATTTTTTCTTTCTATCTTTCTTTCTAATAAGGCAATTTATTAGAAGTGAAAATAAATGTATGTTTGTATGGTATTTATCTAATGTTTGTAGGGGTGGAAGATATGACCAACATTTTATATCACTATATGAGTAATTTTATTTCACAGTAACAATATATATCACAATATAGTTATTTTTGCTTTAAATAAAGTCTTTATGGTATTATCATTTTTTGTCACCAATGCCAATATCATAAAAATAATACTAATCTAAATAAAAAAACAACCAAAAAACCCCCAGAAAACTCAAGCTCACTGAAAGCAAGTAAACAATAACAATAAGTAACAAGCAAAACAAATAATTACAAGCAAAAGGACAAAAAACTACTGCAAAACAAATAAATAGGAATTATATAATGTATCATCAAATGTAAGCAACACTGCATATTCTTCACTGTGTAAAGTATATACTACTTATTAAAGTTACAAAAGTGATTCAGTCAAAAGCAATTAGAGATTTTCTCTTTTGTTGTTTAATTAACATAAAAGTCAGGAATATTAAACTGCTGTCATACAAGAGCTGGCTGGATACAATTTACAATAATTCATGTTTTTTTTTTTTCTTCAGCTGTTACTTACTTGCAAAGACGGGCATTTTGCCGCATCTGTATTTAATCATTTAAGGCCTGCGTATTAACCGGCAAAACTGACAAATCACTTGTTTTTAAAGCACAGTGTTTAAAATTGCATGCAAATGTGAAATCTTTGTGACTGCATATCACAGCAGCGTCACATTAGCGTGTAACAGCGACAGAATATAGTTTAGAATTTCTACCAGCTGAGAAATTTCTACTAGTTAATTGTGTCTACTGGTAAAGCGTCCACCCCTATTATGTATGTATGTGAAGTAGTGTAGAACTATTTCATTACTAGCAAGTATGACTTTGTGTCTAAGAGGCTTGAACACACCCTGCATTCTGAATAATCTCATTACAACCGTATTCAAATCAACCTGTCAGATGTGTGGTGACTACCGTGCAATATTGGTACGTATCTCCAGGCTGCTTCTACCTCTCAAGACTCTTGTCTTTTCGGTATGTGAACAGGACTGAATATCATGTGGCCTCCAGAGGCTGAGTTGATGATGAGTTTGAGGGCAAAAGCCAGAGATTTTTATTGAAGTCTTCGCACCCACTTGCCTCTGGTAGATTTTGGCAGGAACTTTAGAGGTTCACTTCTCTGAATGTATTTTGATGTTCCTCTTTGACTTGCTCGTTAAATTGTATTTGACTGCAGAAGATGAAAATGCATTGAAGTTTGAGTGGAAAAAAATGTTTTTTTTTTTTTTTCATTTTGGTTTAGTTCTCTGTTGTCCACTGTAGAAGAATTTCTAGCATGCATTTTATGATATTTAAAAGTATAGTCCACCCTTCTTATTCATTCATAATGCAAACTCATGAATTTTTTAGCTATGTAAAGAGTGCTGTTTATGACAACACTGTGCTGCAAGTGTGAAGCAGCCTGTGTGATCTTATTACAATCTTGCCTACAGTAAATTTATGTAAATTTGAACTTTATCATGGGTGGGAATTTTTATGAGGGATTGCCAGCATCAGCGACTCATTCACAAGAGATTATGTCTTCTGTACTGGAGACAGTTGCCATTTCTTCATTTTAGCTAACGGTATCATACTGCTTTAACTGTATAAATATGTCTTACAGAGTTTCCATCCCCAAAAAAATACTCTTTAAAAAGATCAAATTTACAGTTATTACCTTAAGGACACTCTTTTAAAAACAGCTTTTTAACTCAATTGACCCTTGAAATTAACTTTCATTTGTGGCATCAATGCAGTCATATGAAGTACAGTAATATTTAGCATTGTAATGTTCCCTTTTAGAAATCAAGGCGGGCAATGGTGGGCCATTATTACTTTCGCTTACTGTAAGTATTCTAATTACCATAAATATAGCAAGGTTTATTTTGTCTCGCAATGAGACAACATCATGTAACGCAAAGCCAGGAAAATGATTTGGCTTAGGCTTGTTTATCTTATGCATATGGATGTACACACAATACATGAACTATCTAGCACAGCTCTCTTCTCCTTCATTGAATCAGACTTATTTTTTCATATTGCCTTATTATCATTAACTTGAACCGGAGCTCCTTAAATTTCAAGTACATCTCTGTACTCCGTGAGCTTCATAACAAAACTTCCAGCTATAAAAACTCATTGATACTGTATGAAGCTGGATATGTGTGATGATAACAATCTAAAGTTTTCAAATCTCCCAGCATTTTAATATTGTTTTAAAGTCACAACATGATATTCAATAATATTTGTGCGAAAATTGTGCTTTGATTAAATTTGTGTGGAAAGAGTGAAGAGTTTTACTGTCTCTAATGTTAATTCCTTTTGGAAACACCAGTGATATGTACTTATTGGTACATATTTCATGTCTCACTAAAAAGTGCACCCAGGTATGCTTATGCCATGGGCCGAGGTAGGGTATTACGGTTATACCGTGGCATACTGTGGTCTCTAGTAAAGAGTGCACATGAACTTACCTTTAAGAAGAACACAGTCTCACTCCAACTCATCACATTTTGATGCTTGGTCAAAATGTTGTTTTTCGACTCTCAAGGTACCCCTTTTCAATCACTTGTCGACGCGAGGGGTCCTGCGTTTCCAGTGTTTGGCTTAATGTAATGGTTTGCATGCATATATAAATTTATTATATCATTTTTTGGTTTTATTGGAGCACCAAACCCCACCCCTACCCTAAACCTACCCACCTCTGAACAATATAAACGCACACACAGGTAAATGCAGTTACTGTACAGGTGTTTACAGGTGTTGCACAAACTAATCATAAACAAGCAGTATAAATACATTACAAACAAGTCGTGTCACATTCCAAGTCACACAATGATGCCTAAATATATGCAATGATGCCAATGTTTTGCGTCGGCATATTGACTCTAAGGGTTTGCTATTTAAAACAACGGAGGACCCCTCACGTCGAAATGTGTCTGAAAAGGGGTACCTTGATTATCAAAAAACGACACAAAACTGTTTTGACCGAGCATCAAAATGTGACGAGTTGGAATGAAACTGTGTTGTTAAGGATCAGTCTCCTTTACTTCAATATGATTATTCTGTTTCCATTTTTATCACAGGCAAAGGTTTAATTGAAAGTGAACCAACAGCCGGGAGTAGAGATGCATAGTAGAGAAATACAAGATCCTAGCAGTGCGGAAAAGATGCTTTGAGCTATGAAGTAGGATGTCAGTAGAAGACAGTTGAATTAGTGTATGGGTTTACTGTACCGGATATTTGCCATGTTCTTAAAAGCAGCAAGGTGCTATTTTTGCACTTAGCAAATCCATTTCTATCTAAAGCTTGTGGCACTTCAGTGGGAAGAAAAACAATATACCATGAAGGCATTGCACAATTATTCTTAAAAACATGAATTTTAAAAGCTCTCATTGGTCCACATTGGATTCCATGTTGTTTTTTCATCACAGGAGACTTTAATTTAAAATAAGTTGTTGACCTTTAAATTCATTCTTCCATCTGAAGCTTTACCATTACTTTTTGAGACTACGCCAATAAATCTTTCTTAATCTACACTTGGAAGTGTATAGATTCATTTATGGACAGAACTGATTGATAAAATGAAGCTTGAGTTTGGTGCTTGAATACAAACACATTTTCACCACATCACCATGCGAGTGAGCTTTTAACATCTTAACCTGCAAGAGAGGTTGTGATTGATTTCTATTGAAGTCAGCAGAAACTCACTAGAACATACAACAGTGGTAGAAGCCATTACGTTTAATAGCGTAGTCTGAAGTGTGGCAGTTTAATGGACATATCCTCACTGACTTCCCCCATCCATGCAACCGAAAACATTAGCCTTATGTCAGTTTCTGCCAGAGCAGTCCTCCAACAAATGCTTTGCTCACCCTCACAGCGGTGAATTTCATTTCAAACCTACATCTGAGCTAAAAGGGCATATTTTAGTCACAGTCTAGGAAGAATACCAAGAACAACACAGATTGGCAAGTGTTTGCATTATCATTCTGTTGTTCTTTGATATTGCCTCATTCTTTTGAAAAGCGTTCGGTAGAATTGTGCTTATAAAAACATGCTGCTTCAGTGATTTTGAATGTCGCTCGCGGTTTAAGATTTGCATTCATTTCTTTAATGTTTTTGCCATTGACAGAATGTGTTGTACTAAAAAACCTTACGCTATTGAAAAATAAAGGCTCTTAATTGACATGCAGAACCATTTTTCTTTTTTAAATCTGAACAGATTTGGAGAAGTTTAGCATTACACCAGTTGCTCACTATGGATACTGTCCAGTGAATTGGTGCCGTCAAAATGAAAGATGATAGAAACATTAAAATAATCCACATGACCATCAATTATAGTCTTGTAAGCAAGAATCTGTTTGTAATCCAGTTGCCAGTGCTTCCAATTAAAATATGAGTCCTCCATCCATAATAGTGCTTTCTTCAGTGAAAAAGTAAATCAGGAGAGAGATATGCAGATCAAGCATCGGTTATAAGGAAAAACAGTCTAAAACAGGTATATTCAAATATATTTTAATGTGATAAGACAACAAAGGATAGACTTTTGTCACTGGAGGAATTTTTTATTTTTTTTATATTATGGACGCATATTTTGGCCAGACCTGGAAGTATAATGTTAAAATATATCCATCTGGATTAAAATATTTTGTTACACGCATGCAGCTTTTTGCTTCATAAGGCATTGATAGATTACTTGGTGATTATTGTGATGTTTTTTATCAGCTGTTTGGACTCTCATTCTGACGGCACCCATTCACTGCAGTAGATCTATTGGTAAAAATTCTTAATTTTTTTAAGTGAAGAAACAAGCTTATCAATGTTTAGTTTCCTTTAACTTTTAACCAAAATGTTTTTTGGTATAACCACATTTTTTAAAAAAAATGTTCCCATTTGTAACTTCTGGGGTTTTCGTTTTTACACTTTTTAGGTGTTTTGTCCATCTTTCCTATTATGTTATATCAAATTATTACAACTCTCATCTACTATAAGAAACAAGGCTTCTCAAACAGATCTAAAAGTCCAAATCTGACTTGTTGGCGGAAATATCTGTAAGGCATCATCCAAAGCACACGTTTAGTCAGACTTATTATGAGATCAAAGCTTCAAACGTGTTTCCTTCATTTATTATACATTGCAATTCAGACTACACAGAGAAAAGTAGGGACCCAGAGGATGAAGCATTCACATTTGATTTACTCTTCAGCCCCAGATTAAGGCTCTGTCTGACTGAAACTGAGAGCACAACACCTTTAATTGTGCTACGTGGTTATCATACTCTGCCAATACTGACTGCACAAGAACAGCCTTTACAAATGGCTTTGCATTGGGTGTTTTTTTTCTATTGTGCAAACTCCTGCTTTCAAAAGATCACATTATTTTGTAATCATAAATGTACTCAAAAAGTCCTTCAAATAAA